>VZQC01002755.1:2937798-2958629 GCA_009823505.1 Rhizomys pruinosus
CTGACAGCTCTTCCTTTGAAGTATTGAGCATACTGTCACACCTCCAGTTTGCTGTATATGCAAATGGGAGCTCTACTGCCCCCGGTAAAAGACAAGATGCCCACTGTATGCACACTTAGGTTCTGCTGTCCCCAGTGTGATCCTTGTTGGGCTGCACTATTCTGGAGTATCCCCAATAGATAAAATATTAAGTTTATGACAACTGAGCCTTTTTAAATAAGTAAAAATGGGGGTGGGTGGGTATTCTTTTGGCAGAAGCACTTAAAAGCAGTTACATGACAGCCTTGACCCCTGCTGTTTCTCACAGACATGTGAAAGTCTGAACTGTCTTTTGATCTCTCAGGAGAACTTTGATCTGGATTATAGCCTGAGGTTCCCTTGTCCCAATTACCTATCCAGGTCCCAAATTGTGTGTATGTCCCAGCCCATGCCTGGGTTAGTATAAATGCCTTGAGTTCCAACATTAAAGTTGAGTCTTTTCCCTCGGGCTTTCTCTGAGTCTGTGTCTGTATGTCTTTCTTTGTCTTTCTTTTTCCCATTGGGTAACTTCCCCCCAGGCCTCCTCCCCTCTGCTTGCCAGGAGCTAAGCCTAGAGGCTGTCTGCCTGTAGGCAGGAGATAGTCTTGAAGCTTGCAGTTCCGTAGGACGGCCAGCCAGCACAGGAGAGAAAAAAATCATGTGGATTGTGCACACGTGTGTTAAAGGAAGATTGAAGGATTAGGAAACTACCCACACATATGAGGGTCTGTAGCCTTGCCCACATGTGCCCAGCTGAAGCATTGACCTGATGACATAGAATTTCCTGGGGAGGAGGGAACAGGACCCAAGTCCCTGGTGCTTGTTTCCTGTCACACTCTCTGACAGTAGAAAGGAACTGCTGACCACAGCAAACCTCGCATGTGTTTTGCCTGCCCAGAGCCAATCCCCTGCCCTGCTACAGGTTACAGCCCAGTGTCTGAAGCCCCGACTCACAGTAGAGTGGCCTTCCTGCAGTGACTAAACCAAAGTTAGAGGAGGAAAACAAGGAGAGTGGAGACAGCTAAGAGAAGCTCACGTCTATGACTTCACTTTCAATCTCTGCTTTTACTGCAGGTTTGCTTTGAAATTACAGCCACTGGCCTCTCTGATGCCTCAGCACATGTAATGCCCTCACCAGCTCCATGGAACAGGGGCTCTTGCTTTCTAACCTCATAAGGGCATTTTAAGCTCACACATAAGCAGAGAGAAGAGACTAGGAAGTCCCGTGAGCCCCCAGGTCAGCTGTAGCCATCAACAACCAAACGCCCTGCATTTCTCTTCCTACTCCAACAGCCTCATTAAAAGAGTATTGTTCCTGTGTGTTCATGATGTGTGTCTGCATGGTGTGTGTGTGTGTGTGTGTGTGTGTGTGTGTGTGTGTGTGTGTGTGCAAACCTGCACAGGAGCTTGTGGACTTCAGGAAACTCTGTGGAATTTTTCTCCTTCCACCTTATGTGGGTTCCAAGGATTGAACTCAGGTCATTAGACCTGCACAGTGAGCGTCCTTATCTTCTGAGTCATCTTGATGCCCCCTCTTCTTGAAATAAATCTCATAGTGGATGACCTCACATACTAATCTTTTTTCTTTCATTCTATTTTTTATTCCTTTTTTCTTTTTTTTTTTTCCATTACCAATGTCAGTGTCTTTATAATGAGACTGAACAGTAGATACAGACGGAGCACAGGGGTGAAGATGAAGCTGGCAGGTGTTGCAGGAAGAGGACCCCGAGGACTCCAATGTCTGTTCTGTGCTGACCCCTCAGCACTTCTGAGACTCAGTAAAGAAACAGCAGCACCGTGCTGGGAAGTCAGGAGGATCCACTGCGAACTCTCTGGCTTGTTCAGCCATGTCTGTGCACTCTGATGTGTTCCCTCCCTGCAAACACTCCCCAGCTCAGAGGACAGCCTTCTCCTCTGTGCTCACCCTTCCCTTCAGGCCCCTCCTCCCTTCCTGCAGCTCTGGTCCTGATTCCCCTGGGTGGAGGGAAGGGAACCAGGACAGGAGAACAGGATGGGTCCTGCGCCCCCTGCTGGCAACCTGCTGGGATGACAGAAAAGGCCTGTGGAGATGCAGCTAGGAGCAGGGTTTCCTCCTCCTGAGTCTTATTCAGGTAATGTCCCCTGGAGCAGACAGAGTCAAGGGATGAAATACCAGGGAAACTGAGAGGACTCCAGGGGAGCTTGGCGTCTGGATGAGGCGGTGCTGGGGGCAGCCCTGCCAGGGGCAGGCAGCAGCAGTGTCTGTCACAGGAGAATGAAGAGAAACCTGTCCTACTCCTCAAGCTGAGCTAACTACCTTCTCAGGAGCACTCTCCTGGGTGCACAGCTTCCCTTCTTTGTTTGTTTGTCTGTCTGTCTGTCTGTCTGTCTGTCTTCACAGGAGGGACATGGACAGTGGCCTTCCTCCCACACAGCACTCAACTGCACATCTGCAGAGCTGCTGAGGACAAGGTCACTGTTACCTCCCCACTCCTGACACTGCACCACTCACAGGAACATCTCTCTGGAAACCTGGGTGTTCAAGCCTCGCTCCAAGAGCTGCAGCAGGCTCTGACTGCAGCCTGGGCCGGCTTCACCTGGACAACTCAGGTCTGTGGAAGAGCTGGACAGGAAAAGGCCCAAGGACAGCACTGATGAGGAGGAGGTAAGATCCTCTCTGCTTTCAACTTTGACCTCAGTCTCTGAGTCCTGGTCCTCTTCTGGGGCAGCTGTAGGCGGCAGCCTCTCCCAGGGTCCTGGGTGTCCACAGTCATCTTCTGCAGCTGGACACAGTTCTGAGAAGCTCAGGCTCCCTGAGGACTCTTCTGGCACAGGGTGAGCTGTTCCAGACTATTTGCTGAGGGTGGTTTTAGTATTTTATTGGTTATTTTATGTGTGTGAGTGAGTTGCCTGCATATATGTATGTACACTGTGTTCTGCAATGCCTGAGGAGGTCAGAAGATGGTGTCAGATCCCCTGGAACTGGAGTTATGGATGTGGATGGTTGTTAGCCACCATCTAGGTGCTGGAAATGAACCCGGCTCCTCTGCAAAAGCAGTCAGGCTCTTAACCATTGAGCCATCTCTCAAGCCCATGGGATGGTTTTTTAAGCTGTGGAAGAGCAAAAGCTGCCAGGAATCCCATCAAGAAGGTGTGGGGACATCTCCTTTTCCTTTACTGCAGAGATCCAGGGATGGAAAGATGTGGCAGGCAAACAGAGTCGAGGCTCTTCTTGGGGCAGGGGAAGGCCAGGGTCCCTAAGGTCCACAGCAAACTGGACTATTTGTCCTTCTCTGAAGACCCAGGGTACTGGAAGAAGTAACCTCTGGCTGGGGTCTTATGGAGACCAGGGATTCAGAGACTCGGAACACCTGTGGATGAACTTGTGCCTTAGTTGAACTTCCTATACCAGGCAGTGCCAACCAGGTCTGCTCCTGACTGCCCGTGTGCTGCTGGCTCAGCAGAATGTCAGCCTCACAGCTGGTCAAGTGAAGCCACTTACAGGTCCATTTCTGAGATCCTTGTGAACAGCCCAGCAAACTCGAGAGGCAGGAACAGGATGCAGCAGTCCAGGCACAGGATGCAGGTGGCCTCAACAGCCCATGGCTCCCAGGTCACTGCCCCAGGGTACCAAAGCAAAAGCAGGTGGGTCTAAGGGTTCCTGTAGGAGCCCATTACTATCCCTGCCCCTCCAGCGTCCCACTCCTTCAAGCTTTAGAGCCAAGCATGCTCCTGGGCCAGTCACCCACTGCCGTAAGTGCAAGATGCACTTCAAGATTCAAATCACCACAGCCAGGATGTGCAATTGTCAGTAAGGATCCAGATAGGGGTTCGGAGACCTCAGAGCTCTCCTTCCTCAGTGCTCTCCCTCCTCCATCTCATCCATTCAGGACAAGCCCTGCAGTCTCTCCACCTTCTGTTCAAACCTGGCAGCCTCTAAGGCCATGACTAGGTGACCCGAGACTGTGTTCAGCCTCCAGGCCAACTGCTCAGTTCATTAATCTTTAACTGATACATAAAACAGGAAATGTACATGTTCATAGGTTATCACATAGTGTTCCCACACATGGAGACTTGTCATAGTGTCTAAATCAGGTTAACCACACTGTCCACTCAAATGAGTCCTTTCTGTGGTGAAATCCTCTTCCACTTCCTGGAGTCCTCAGTTCTGGATTCTGGTCGCCCACTGTGTGGCAGCCCCCAAAGCCCCTCACCCCTCACTGTGACCACTTCCCAGCCCTCTCCCCCATCCACCTCTGCTGACCTCATTCTTCCTCAGCTCCATGAGCTCGGCCACTTCACTTCCACCTCTTGTGAAGTCATGTTCCCTTGTCTGCTGGGCTGTGTCACTGAGAAGAACGATGGCCACTTGCAGCCATGCATCCACAGATGGCAGCCGTCCTTCTCTTTATGGACAGAGCTTGTGTGTGATGTGCCACACTATCCACCCAGCAGCTGACAGGTTACTTCACAGGCTATTTCTGAATCCCACGATGGACCTGTGGTTGGGTCAGAGGACCTGTCACACTAGATCACTGGGATCCTCTCAGAAGATGGAGCCCTCTGCAGGCTTCTCCAAATTTTGGTGGCTTTTCATCCCAGCACTGCCCATGTGGTGGGACCAGACCCTAGACCTCTTCCCCCCACCCTAAGCCCCAGGAAGCTGTGTGGAGGGGATGGAAGCATCTCCTCCCTACCAGCCTCGGTTTCCTTCTTTCACTTTGACACCACCCAGCTGCAGTCCCTGATCATCTAGAGCCTCTGGACCTGTGACACAGGAGCTTCTGTCTTGGAGCTCTTTTCTATGTGGTGCAGGGTGCAGCCTGAAGGAGTTTGGTGGGTTTGAGACTTGCGCTTTCTTCTGTATCAAGCATCTTCCTCAGCACATGCTTGCTTTCATTTTAACTAAAAAGGGCTTTGTTGAAGGCAGGAACATGCTCACTGTACAAACGTCAAACTTAATCTTCATTAAGTTTTTGCTTGCTGTCAATGGACTTGGGTGCTGCTTGGATATTTTGTAGGGGTCCTGGTTGGCTGTGACATCTTTATCCAAGGGGCAGCTGTGGGCAGATTCCTTCAGGGACACTTTGGGGAACTCTGATCAGGGCAGATCTATGGAGGCTTCCATCTGTTTCTTTCCCTTTTGCTTCCCATGGACAAAATCATCATCTCCCAGGATGGTGAGGTTGGAATTAGGGGGAAACGATGCTCTGGAAGTCACTTCCAAAGCATCTGAAGTCTAGGAACTCCCTCGCTAGAGCTCTCCCTGGGCCTCCTTTGTAAATAGCTTTTATTTCTTTTTGTGCAAGGGAAACCAGTGGTTTGTAGCATGAGTTCTGATTTAGATCGTGGTGGAGGCTACAGCAAGCCTGACTAGGAGGGGCTGAGTTCAGTCTGGGCATGGTGGAGTGAGGCTGAACTGACTCCTGATTGGAGCTGCTTGGGGCAGAAGAAAGAGCAGAGCTCCTTCCCAGGGAAGTCAAAAAACTGGTTTTTCAGGCCAGCTGAGGGCCAGGTGGTACTGTAGGCCGTGGGACTGTCTCAAGTCCTGCTGCTACTGGGGAATGACCTTCTCTGCACACCTGGGTGAGTAAGATCCTTGGGATCCCTATGGGGGTAGGATGTTGGGTCTGTTCTGGGTTGGAAAGGAAGAAGAGAATCTCTGACTTCAGGGCTTTACTGTGAATGTCTGCAGACCTGTGTGGCTCTGGAGTGTTGGCTGTGGGTGGGTGAGGGGTGCTGTGGAGGAAGTGGCTAGATAGCCAGCACACAGGGCTCTGCAGTTCCAGGTCCTTCCCATGTCACTGCCCCCAGGCCCTACCCCCCACCACCTCCCCCCCAAATACTATATTAGTCACTTTTCTGTTGTTGTGATAAAACCACCATGACTGGGGCTGGAGAGATGGCCTAGCGGTTAAGAGCGATGACCGCTCTTACAGAGGACCTGGGTTTGATCCGCAGCACCCACATGGCGGCTGAGAACTGTCTGAAGCTCCAATTCCAAGAGAACTCCAGTTCCAGGGGAATCCGAGACCCTCTTCTGACCTCCGTAGCGTTGCACGACACGGGTGCACAGACTTGCATGCAGACAGTACATTCATACACATACAGAAATAAATAAAATTAATTAAAAAAATAAAAAATAAAGGCATGCGCCACCACGCCTGGCTAAATTTCTTTCTTGATTTCCTCTTTGACTCATTCATCATTCAAGAATGTGTTTAATCTCCATGAATTTGTGTATTTATTAGAGCTTGTTTTGCTGTATCAAACTTTATTGCATTGTGGTCTGATAGAAGGCATTGAAATATTTAATTTTTTAAAATTGGTTGAGGTTTGTTTTGTGACCCAGTATGTGGTGTATTTTAGAAAAACTTTCATGGGCTGCTGAGTAGAATGTGTATTCTTTGTTGCTTGGGTTGAATATTCTATAGATGTCTGTTAGGTCCATTTGATGTATGATATCATTCAATTCAGATGCTGTTTCTCTGTTTATTATTTGCCCAGTTGATCTGTCTGAGGGAGATAGTGGGGTATTTAAGTCATCTACTATTACTGAGTTTGGGTTAATCTGTTTCTTGAAGTCCCATAGTACTGTTTCTATGAAGTTGAGTGCACTAAAGTTTGGTGCATATATGTTCATGATTGTAATGTCTTCTTGGCTGATTGTTCCCTTGAGCAAAATGAAGTGTTCACTTTATCTCTTGTGATTAATTTTAATTTGAAGTCTAGTTTGTCAGATATTAGAATAGCAATGCCTGCATATATTGCATAATGCTATAAATGCATAATGCTATTTCGTTGGAATTTTTCCCATCCTTTCACCCAAAGGTGGTGCCCATCCTTGAAGTTTAAATAAATTTCTGGTAGACAATAAAAAGATATGTTTTGGGAGATCTCCCAAGACCACCTGAAGCACAGGTAGGTAGGAGCTGGTGCTTCAGCAAGGCAGATTGTTCTTTGATTTAATATAGTTGTCTTTGGCTTGATTGGCTTTTGTGGCTGTGGGGGTGGAGTTATCCTCCCAGCTGGTAGAAAAGGTGGGTTTGTGTGAATCTTGAGATTGGAGATCTCCCAAGACCACCTGAAGCACAGGTAAAGAGCCCCCCCCACCAACTGGGGTTGTGAAGGCATCTGAAGGAGGCAAGCAAAGCAAGTCTTCAACACAGCGAAGTGGCATTTGGGACTCACATTGGAATACAGGAAAGGAGAAGCCCTTATGCCAGGAACACGAAGAAGAGACAACACAGGAAAGGGGCAGGATAATCCAGCACCAAGCTCTACCAACCCTATGGAAGATTCCTATAGTAGGATCCCCCTGGGGATGGCCCAAGACACAGATATCAGAAGCACAATTGTGAACATACTTAAAGAAGTACAAGATTATGAAGATCAAATCAAAGAATTAAGAAAAGAGAATGAAAAACTCAAGAAGGACCTAGAGAGAGAGAATGACAAACTCCAGAAGGAAGTGGAAACACTGAAAAGATCCCATGCTGAAAAAGATAAGGAAACCAACCAGCNCACTTTGACACCACCCAGCTGCAGTCCCTGATCATCTAGAGCCTCTGGACCTGTGACACAGGAGCTTCTGTCTTGGAGCTCTTTTCTATGTGGTGCAGGGTGCAGCCTGAAGGAGTTTGGTGGGTTTGAGACTTGCGCTTTCTTCTGTATCAAGCATCTTCCTCAGCACATGCTTGCTTTCATTTTAACTAAAAAGGGCTTTGTTGAAGGCAGGAACATGCTCACTGTACAAACGTCAAACTTAATCTTCATTAAGTTTTTGCTTGCTGTCAATGGACTTGGGTGCTGCTTGGATATTTTGTAGGGGTCCTGGTTGGCTGTGACATCTTTATCCAAGGGGCAGCTGTGGGCAGATTCCTTCAGGGACACTTTGGGGAACTCTGATCAGGGCAGATCTATGGAGGCTTCCATCTGTTTCTTTCCCTTTTGCTTCCCATGGACAAAATCATCATCTCCCAGGATGGTGAGGTTGGAATTAGGGGGAAACGATGCTCTGGAAGTCACTTCCAAAGCATCTGAAGTCTAGGAACTCCCTCGCTAGAGCTCTCCCTGGGCCTCCTTTGTAAATAGCTTTTATTTCTTTTTGTGCAAGGGAAACCAGTGGTTTGTAGCATGAGTTCTGATTTAGATCGTGGTGGAGGCTACAGCAAGCCTGACTAGGAGGGGCTGAGTTCAGTCTGGGCTGGGGGTGGGTGAGGCTGAACTGACTCCTGATTGGAGCTGCTTGGGGCAGAAGAAAGAGCAGAGTCCTTCCCCGGGAAGTCAAAAAAACTGGTTTTTTCGGCCAGCTGAGGGCCAGGTGGTACTGTGGCCGTGGGACGTCTCAAGTCCTGCTGCTACTGGGGAATGACCTTCTCTGCACACCTGGGTGAGTAAGATCCTTGGGATCCCTATGGGGGTAGGATGTTGGGTCTGTTCTGGGTTGGAAAGGAAGAAGAGAATCTCTGACTTCAGGGCTTTACTGTGAATGTCTGCAGACCTGTGTGGCTCTGGAGTGTTGGCTGTGGGTGGGTGAGGGGTGCTGTGGAGGAAGTGGCTAGATAGCCAGCACACAGGGCTCTGCAGTTCCAGGTCCTTCCCATGTCACCTGCCCCCAGGCCCTACCCCACCCCACCTCCCCCCCAAATATTATTAGTCACTTTTTGTTGTTGTGATAAAACCACCACCTGCTGGGGCTGAGGATGGCCTAGCGGTTAAGAGCGATACCGCTTTACAGAGGACCTGGGTTTGATCCGCAGCACCCACATGGCGGCTGAGAAAACTGTCTGAAGCTCCATTCCAAGAGACTCCAGTTCCAGGGAATCCGAGACCCTCTTCTACCCCCGTAGCTTGCACGACACGGGTGCACAGACTTGCATGCAGACAGTACATTCATACACCATACAGAAATAAAAAAAAAAAAAAAAAAAAAAAAAACAAGGGCTGGAGAGATGGCCTAGCGGTTAGAGCGCCGACCACTCTTGCAAGGACCCGGGTTGATCCCCGCACCCACATGGCGGCCAAGAACCATTGAAACTCCAATTCCAGGAGAACTCCAGTCCAGGGGAATCCGACGCCCTCTTCTGACCCCGTGGCATTGCACGACACGGTGCACAGACTTGCATGCGACAGTACATTCATACACATACAGAATAAAAAAAAAAAAAAAACCACCATGACCAAGGGAACTTATAAAAGGAAGAGTTTATTTGAGCTTATGATTGTTGGTTCCAGGGAATTAAGAGTCCATTGTGGGGCTGGAGAGATGGCCTGGCGGTTAAGAGCGCCAACCGCTCTTGCAGAGGACCTGGGTTCGATCCCCGGCATCCACATGGCGGCCGAGAACCGTCTGAAGCTCCAATCCAGGAGAACTCCAGTTCCAGGGGAATCCGAAACCCTCTTCTGACCTCCGTGGCATTGCACGACACGGGTGCACAAACTTGCATGCATACAGTACATTCATACACATACAGAAATAAATAAAATTAATTTAAAAAAAAAGAGTCCATTGTGGCAGGGAGGCATGGTGGCCAGGGCTGGAGCAGAAAGCCAAAGTTCACAATGAGCACTGGAAGCGAAGAGAGAGAGAGACTGGAGACTGGCAAGGGTTGTTAAACTCACTAAGCCGCTCCCAATGACATACTTCCTGCACCATGGCCACACCTTCTAACACCTCCCAAAACAGTGCCACCAACTGAGGACAAAATATCTGAATACTTAAAGCCTATGGGGGACACTCTTACTCAAACCACCACACCATGCTACTGAAAGATGTTCTTTATGTTGCTCTGTATTGTGCAAATGTTATCTGTAACATTTCTTTTGTTCATAAAGATAATTTGGCTCAAGAAAGGCTGGGTTTTGCCTCCTGAAACCAGCAGTATACAGTGCAATAGGAGACAGTTTTGATGGACTTGGTATAGACTTTCAACTTGGTTCCTGTATGTAGATATGTAATACAACTTCCACCTTCTAAAAAAACTATAGATCAAGATATAGGAATGTGGGAAACAGGAAATACTGTTCTGTTTATAGCAACAATTACAAAAAATGAAAGGCAGAGGAATAAGCCTCCGTCTGAGATGCAGTTTTCAGAGCAGTCTCCACTCTGAAATTTTGTTAATTTTGAAATGAGAAATGATGACTCCAGTTCATAAACATTGGAGCCCTTTGACAGGCCATAATAGACCCCATTGGTGCTATGGCAGGGTACAATGTTGGGACAATGGAGAAAAAGAAAAAAGAAACAAACAAACAAACAACCAAATCCACTACTAACAGGGAGAAAGGGTTTGTTTGTGTCTTCCCACATATGGAGCCCCCATCTGGGTTTCCAGCAAGAAACATTCAGGAAATGGACAGGACCCACCAGCCCAGCTATCCTACTTAAACATCCAGAAAGTGTGGTAACATGAATATTGTGCTTGTCCCTTTGGATTTGTGCCCCACCTCTAAATTTTGCTTTATGGTTAGGTGGGACATATGGGTAAATAGAGGCTTCAGTACCAGGTGTGGGCTGATCTCCCAGGAGCTGTTGGTCAGGGAGGATTTAGGATCCCCCCAATCAAAGGCTATTTCTCTATAATTGTGGGTGCACACAAGAAAGTGGATAGTAAGACCCTACTATCAACGTGGTGTGAGCATGAAAAGGAAAAATTGTATTGAGACATTGTACTACAAATGGATGGCTGATCTTTATGATGCCAGAGAGAGATCTGTAGATCACTAGAAGGACATGGTCTCTAAAGTTCTATTAGAGACCTCATAAGCTACACCTTCATTTGCCAAGGAAGAGTGCATGTAGTGGCAGCCTGGTGCCTGTACACCCAGAAAAAGTCTACTTGGATCTATGACCTGCTCCTTGGGTAGGCAGGACACAGGACTGATGCTGCAAGCTTGGCACCCCCTAGTGCCAGGAGACTTTATAAGCCACAGTAGGAAGCTATTGCTATCCCTTTGCACAAAAAGCTGAGGCTCCCAGTCTAAAATACCATCCAAAACTTTAGGTCCATGTCCATAGCATAACGTGCCATGATAGGTAATGTTTGTTTAAGTGTCTGTATTTCTTGCTATTTGTGTTTTATTAGTAGAATTATAAAAAGCCCCCTGGATGAGCAACCAGCCCATTGGAAACAAAGCTTGGGCAGACATGAGGGTCTGATGTGTCACTTCAAAGAAAAAGTGGATCATCTTACTTCTCACCCTCTCTTGCCATCTTTTCCAATGCCAGGGACTATTCTCGAAAGAGGTGGCCCACCAGCTTGTGAGGGCCAAAGAGGGTGGGTGAATTGGGAGATCGCCACAAATACAGACTGGACTTTCATTTGATCAGCATGCTTGTGTATGCAAATATCTCCAGCTGGACTTGGGGACCACAAGGCCTTTGGGTCCACCCCAGGTGGTGGGGGCAACACACAATGGTATAGGGGTCTGGTATTGGCTACTGGGGTGGTAGGTCATACAGTGTGAGCATTGTCTGTCCCAAGTGTATATAGGCTTCTTGTTGTATGGGCCTTCCTGTAGTTCCAGCTATCCTAGAACTCACTATATAGACCAAGCTGGCCTTGAACTCACAAAGATCTGCCTGCCTCTGCCTCCTGAGTGCCGGGATTAAAGGAGTGTGCCACCATGCCAGGTCCCTGTTGTACAGAATAAATCAAAATTGTCTCCAGGCTGTTACCCAAGTGACCCCATGCGTGTCTCCTCTTCACAACCTGTTTCTTCATGGGACTAATAACTACTACACACCTTGACTCATGTACCTTCCCCCAATTAATTAAATGAGTAAATAAATAAATGTATTAAAGATGAATGGCCTGACCAAATAATTCATTTGGGCTCCTTATGGTAGGGTAAAGGGCATGGAACATCTCAATCCCCTCCTGGGCATGGCTGCTGTACACTGGATCTGCTGTCCCCCTGAGGTGGCTGTGGGTCTTGGGGAACCTGGGCAGGCCCACAAGGAGGCAGGAATGATCATTCAGAGGAAGCAAAATAAAGAGGGCCTTTAACCTGGACAATGTGCAAGCCTGAGTTTCAAAATAGAATGAACACAGTTTGAATTTGGAGCTTAGCACAACTGATTTAAAATTAAGTCCAGCTGAGTGTGGTGGCACATGCCTTTAGTCCTAGCACTCGGGAGGCAGAGGAAGATGGATCTTTGTGAGTTCAAGGCCAGCCTGGTCTACAGAGTGAGTTCCAGGTCAGCTGGGGCTACAGGGAGACCCTGTCTTGAAAAGACCAAAAAATTAATAATAAAATAAAATTAAGTCCAATTTAAGATCTAATTCTAGGATCTTAAAGACAAGTTGATTAGATTGCATCATTTCTGCCCCCCCCCAGGAACAGTCAAAGGGTCAAGCTCCTTGTACGTAGGCCAATATCTCACAGAGATGGAGTCCACAAGTCAGACTCAGCCCAATTCTGCCCACTGATGACCTGGTTCCATGTTTACCAAGGAGCTACAGCCAAGATGAGCATTAGGTACAGTCACCACAAGCCCAGGCTTAGGACCCAGAAACACCTGTTCTTGGAGCAAATGCCCATCCTTCCATCGGGTGCTCTGACTTCGTAGTCTCCTGATGACCCCTGTGGGGTCCTCATGCCCATGTGTCCAAGGAGCACAAGCAGCAGAATCACCAGACCCCTCCCCTCCCTCCTCATCCACTCCCTTTGGCCTGTCCACCCATACCTGGCATCAACAAACAACCAAAGCATCTCACAACTCATTTCCCGACATTGGCCCATACTGACTCCATTTCCACTGTAAATCCTGAGGAGTCTTCTCTCATTCTTCCCCAGATACACAGTGTTGTGTTTTCTCACTGTATGCCATAGATGGGAAAGGGTCCAAGAGGGAGCTGGGACTGGGCTGCTGGCTGAGTGATGCTTGGAGTTCATGCTCTGTGTTCGCCGAGCCCATGCATGTAAGTTGGGTGGTCCTCTGAAAGACTAGCAGACTTTGGACATCACACATAAGAGCACCCACCTCCCCCAAGATTGTGACAGAAAGGTGGAGCTAAGGATCCAGAGACCTCTCCCAACCAGCCAGCTCACCTGGGGGAGGAACACACATCTGATACCATAAGCCAAGTTGCCCCCTAGTGGCACAGGACTTTATAGGTCCCATTGGGGAATCCACTGCATTTGTTTTGTTAGAGGGCTGTGATGCCCCTGCTAGGATACCTGTGGGGGTTGCTGCTGAAGAAGGGGGGCTGCTGACCCTCCCCGTTTTGTTGATTAAGATGGCCAACAAAGCTGGTAGCTGTTCTGAAAGGCTGGTGACCTTTCAGCAGCAGCTGACGGCTACAAACTTGGCTCTTCTGCAGCTCACGGGCTGTAAAGCTAGTGACTTCACAGGCCTCACACTGTTAGCTGAACCCAGCCTAAGGGTTGGTCACTCCTTGCTCAAGACCCTCGCTACATAGCCACACCCAAGCTAAAGAATCAATTATCCTTAGAGATTTACCTCCGGCTTAGGGAGTGCTGCTCCCTTAAGCCACTGAGCTAGCTGGAACCCGATTGCGGATCTAATAGATTATATAGATCTATGTAATCTATTAGATCCACGATTGGCCACACCTAATTCACAGGTCAATTAACAGACCAGGGACTCATCTGATGGCCATGAAGAATCCGATGTCTATATAAGTAAGCTGTGTATATTATTGTATACACAGCTTACTTATATAGACAGAATGATGGCTTCTCTCAGGGCCCAATCCCAGACACCCTGAATCACTCTCAGTAATCATCCCAAGCTCTGTATCACAGCTTGTCTCACAAGGTGTATCATGAGCCTTTCTCACCTAGGGGTCAGGGTCAGGTGCAAGCAACAGGCAGGCAATTTAAGACAATGCAGCTACAGGTGGCCCGCCTCCACCTAAAGATACCATTCAAGCATTTGTGTCTGGGCCCTTGGGTTCAGTGATCAGCATTTGTTTGGATGCTCCTGCTTCTTTCTATTTGTGTTTTATTAGTGGGGAAAATACCTCTGAAATGAGCCAACAGTGGTCCATTGGAAACAGAAGGTGGACAGACCCAAGAGCTCGATGTCTCACCACAATGGAAAATAGATCACCTTACTTCTCTCTTACCCTCTCCAAGGCCCAGGTCTCTTGTGGAAGAGGCAAGGTGGAAAGAAAGGGCCAGGGGAAGGGGTGGGGTGTGAGGTGGGTGGTCCATCAAAAGAAGGACAGACTTTGGACATCACACATAAGAGCACCCACCTCCCCCAACTTGACTTGTTGTCCTAAGGGAAAGGTGGAACCAAGAATTCAGTAACCTCCCCCCCCAGCCAGCTCGCCTACAGGGAGAGGCTAAGGGCTTACAAGCAGAGAGTGCTGGGGGCAGGTCTCCCTACCACAGCACCCCCCCCCCCGCTTGTTTCTCCTGGGAAGGAAATTTTCCACAACAATGCTCAAACAAGGGACAGATCTGCCTGTGCTTCATGGGGGGGGTTCATCAACATGACCTCAGGTGGCTGACTCTGGTGCAGCTCATTAATGTCATCTACATGGACTGAGGGGATGGAGAAAGCTGAGGATTGACAGCCTGGGTTTGCCTTTAATTGATTCCCAATGAACTGCAGCCTCTGATTCTTTCTTTTTTTTTTTTATGTGTATGCGTGTACTATCTGCATGTAGGTTTGTGCACCTGTGTCGTGCAATACCTCAGAGGTCAGAAGAAGGTGTCATATTCTCCTGGAACTGGAGTTCAAGACAGTTCTCAGCCTCCATGTGGGTGCTGGGGATTGAACCCGGGTCCTCTGCAAGAGCAGTCAGAGCTCTTAACCGCTAGGCCATCTCTCCAGCCCCGCCTCTGATTCTTAATTAAATTAACTGCTCACCTCACTACTTACAATACTATTTTAGTTTGCAAAAAGCAAAGTATTTAAGCCTTGCATTGTGGCACATGCCTTTAATCCAGCAACTCAAGAGGGGGTGCGCCAGGACTCGTAGTCAGGTGGCCTGAGTAGCCATTCACACGGGGATGAAGCGCACAAGCTGGGGCAAGTGCGGCAGGACCAGTCGAGAGAGACAGCCGCGATATCAGAGGTTCTCAAAACAAAAACAAAAACAAAAAACACCGAAAAACCCAACAACATACCAATGCACAGGGGATTGATTTTCAAGGCAGGAATCCATGCAGAAGCTTGTCACTGAACCTGAGAAGGTGTACCTTGTCAGAGTGGGAGTTCCAGAAGCCCACTGAAATGCAGAGAGACATCTAAACGGAGGTGCCAGGAACCTGCGTACAGACACTAGCCTTTGCGTATGCTAAAAACGGGCATCACCATGATTATTCAGGAATCTTCTGCCTTTTTGAAAGCCAGCGATTTCTCTTGCAAAGTGTTGCTACCCACCCCTCACTCTCAACTGATATCCCATTTCCCCACCTTCTCCCTTAAATTCCCTCAGGCCAGATGCCATTCAGATGCAGGCTCTATCTTTCCCCTGACCCAGCCCTGGCTACCTGAATTAAACTTGCCCTGGAGAGCCTAAACTTCATGGCCTTCTCTTGGTGGGGGGGGACACGTGCGCCATAACCTTACATACCTCATATCCTGTGAACTCTAAGACCTTTCTTTGGAAGCACTTCTCTGTTTTGTACCAAGTAGCAACCTGGCGCTCAGGCCCTGGTCTCTACCAGACAGTGTGATTGGCAGTGGGCTCTTTTCACTCCGGTTGTTTTGTGATATTCGTGTCTTTTGTTTTCCAGATGAAATTAAGACTTTTTTCTAAGCTTGTTGAGAAACTCTTGGGGAATTTAATTGGGGAATGCATTAAATTATATACGTAATTTGGGTAGAATGGACATTTTACTATGGCTTAATTTTCCCCAATCCTGAGCATGGGAGTGGGGTCTTTTTGCCCATTCTTCTGAGGTCTCTTTTCAATTTCTTCTTTAAGGGTTTAAAATATTTCGTTTGTAGCAGATCTTTGGTGTTTTGGTTAGGTTTGTTCTAGGTATTTTATTGTTTTTGGGCTATTGTAAGTGGGACGGTCTCCTTGAATTCTTCTAGTTGTTACTTGTTGGTTTTAAAGAAAGGCTACGATTTTTCAGGTTAATTTTGTATCCTGCACACTTCCTGATAATTGTGATCATTCTAAGAGTTTTCTGGTGAGTTTTTCGCATCCCTTAAGTAAACAATCATATCATCATCCAAATAGCGATAGCTTGACTTCCTCTATTTTCCAATTAGTTTAATTTCCTTTCTTTGCCTTATGCCCTAGCAAGGGTTTCAAGAAACGTATATTGAAGAGGGAAGTGGTGACAGGGGGCACCTTTGCTGAGGTCCCACCTTTAAGTGGAATGTTTCTCATTCCCCATTAGGATGATATTGGCTGTGGGTTTCTGTATAGGGCTTTGATGACATCTGCGGAAGATCCCTCCAATCCAATTCCTCTTAGGACTTTAAGCATTAGGGATGCTGGATTTTGTCAAGCGCTTTTTATGATCTAATTGAGATATTGTGGTGTTTTTGTCTTTCCATCCAATCTCATATGCTTGATGATTTTTATTGATTTGTGTACTGTTGCTAGCAACATCCCTAATCTCTTGTATGATCCAAACTGGTTCATGATGGATGATCTCTCTTGATGTGGGCCTTATGGATTGCCCATATCCCCATTTAGAAATCTTGGCACTGTGTTCATTAGGCGATGGTCTGTAGTTCTCCTTTTTTGGTTTCTCTCTTTGGCCTGGTTTTGGTTAATAGAGTGCTTGTGCTTCCTAGAAAGAATTTAGCGAGAATTCCCTCCTGTTACTGTATCCCTTGTGAACATTTTCAGTAATATGGTTGTGAGTCTTTTTGAAATGTTTATAGAATTCTGTCGTGAAACATCTGGGCCTGGAGCTTTTTTTGGTGAGAGTTTCTTATTACATCTTCAATTTCTTCATATATTTTGGGTCTGTTTAAGCTGTCATCTCTCCTTGGTCTGAGCTTGGTGATTGCCCAGGATTTCCAGATATTCATCTATTTCTTCTAGGTTTTCAAACTTGGTGGAGTATAAGTTTTTCAAGTATTCCCATATGATTTTCTGGTCTTTTCCTTGTCTGTTATGATATTTCCCTTCTCATCATGGATTGTATTGATTTGGAGTTGTTCCTTCTTTTTTGGTTAATTTTGGGTAGAGGTCTTCTTTTGATTCTTTCAAAGAAACCAACTTTTGGGGGCTGGAGAGATAGACTTAGCGGTTTAGAGCACTGACTGCTCTTGCAGAGGACCTGGGTTCAATCCCCAGCACCTGAATGGCGGCTAAGAATCCTCTGTAACTCCAATTTCCTGGAGAACTCCAGTTCAAGGGGAATCCGAGGCCCTCTTCTGACCTCTGGGCATTGCACGACACGGGTGCACAAACTACATGCCGATGGTACATTCATACACATTAGAAAAAAAAAAAAAACCAACTTTTGGATCATTTTGTGTTGTTTCTTTGTTTCTATTTAGTAACTTTCTGCTCTGATTTTTGTTATTTCTTCCTGGCTGTTTATGTTTAGGGTTCAGTGGTGTTGTCCTCTCAAGTGTTCTAAGCTTGTAGTGTTAGATTAGCAATTGTGCTCTTTCTGTTTTTCTTTTCTTTTTTTTTTTTTTTTTGTGTCTTTTTGAGACAGGGTCTCCCGTAGCCTGGCTGACCTGGAACCACCCTGTAGACCAGGCTGTCTCGAACTCACAGAGATCCACGAGCCTCTACTCCAAGTGCTAGGATTAAAGGGCGTGTGCCACCACGCCCTTTTTTTATTATTTTTATGTGTATCATGTACTGTCTGCATGCACAGTCTGTGCACCCGTGGTGCAACACGTGGAGGTCAGAGCAGGGTGTGTGGATTCCCTGGAACTGGAGTTCTCTTGGAATTGAGTTTAGACGGTTCTCAGCTGCCATGGGGTGCTGGGGATCAAACCCGGGTCCTCTGTAAGAGTGGTCAGAGCTCTTAACCTCTAGGGCCATCTCCCAGCCCGTGGTTTTTCTAATTAGGCACCCGCGGCTATAAACCTTCCCTCTTAGGATGCTTTTAGGTATCCCATAGGTTTTCTTCTGTTGTATTATCATTGTCATCAGTTCCAGGAATGTTTTTTTCTTTCTTTATCTCTTCTTGACCCATTCATTGTTAGGAGTGTGTTGTTTAGTCTCCATGTGTTCTTGTAGCAGTAGGGCTTATTCCTGGTGTTGATGTTTACTTTATTGCATTGGTCTGATAGAATGCATGAAATTATTTCAATCTTTTTGTATTTGTAGAGGTTTTCTCCTGTGTCCAAGTATGTGGTTGATTTTGGAGAATGTTCTGTGGGGTGCTTGAGTAGAAAATTATTCTTGTTTATTGGGTGAATATTTGGTAGATGTCTGTGAGGTAAATTTGTCCCTACTTGAGTGTTTTGGAGATAGCCTGTGACTTGTGGTTTGTGAGAATGTCTTTATAAAGTTTGTGCCCAGAGTTTGGGGCATATATATTCATAATTATGGAATCTTCTTGGTGAATTGTTCCTTTGATAAAAAATGTAATGGCCTTCTTTGTCTCTTCTGAGTTCTTTTACTTTGAAGTCTATTTGTCTGATATTAACATAACAACACCTGCTTTCTTTTTGGTATCATTTGCTTTGAATATTTTTTTCCATCTTCACTTTAAGGTGGTGCCTGTCCTTGAAGGTAAGATGTGTTTCTTTAGACAGCATAACAATGGTTTCTGTTTCCTAATCCAATCTCCCAGTCTATGTCTTTTGATTGGGAATTTAGTCCATTAATATTTAAGGTTATGACTGATAGTTTGTGTTGCTTCCTTTTACCCTTCATTATCCATTTGGGTTTTGGTTTAGGTTTTACTTTTTGCAGTTATGCTTTTTTTTTTTTTTTTTTTCCACTCAGACTGCATTCTCTCCCTCTACTCTTCCGAAAGAGAGAAGAACGATCATCAATGGCTAGAGGCAGTTGCAGTAAAGCAACACCAAGAGCCAGCTTCACACTCAGGAGAGAATGCTACGTCTCGTCCTCATGGTTTCTAGTACTCTACACAGTCAGAGAAACTTCTCTAGTAACATAGTATAGAAATGATCCCTGAAAGTATAGTATTTGCAGTTATGCTTTTATTGATTTCTCTTTCTAGGTGCCTTGTGGGAATGAAACTTTGTGTGTGGCTTGAAGTGAGAACTTGTAAGACCTGTCCCAGGAGAGCTCCAGTTATCTGATATCTCTGTGGGCTTTCAGAGTTATTTGTAGCCAGAAGATTCGGAATATTACAATGATTCTTGCTTTGCCCTGTCTCTGCAAAGTTCCAGCCCCTTCCCTTGAGGCACTGAGCAAAATGTCACACCTCTAGTTACCTGTTGCACAAACCAGAGCTCTGTAGCCCCCCGATTAGAACCACGTTGGTTCACCACTCCCTTCCACCTGCTCCCCAATTCCTTGCCCAAAGCACAGTAGTCTTGACTATATCGACCTCACTGACAGAAAATAAATGGAGTTCCTATCCTCCCCAGCTCTCCACGCATGTGTGTGAGTCTGCTCATTTTTCCTACAGATGATCTCCTGTGGTTTTCCCTCCCCCCTTCTTGTGGGAGCGAAGCCCAGAGACTGTCAGCCTGCAGGCAGGAGACAAGTCCTTGAGCTGAGCCAAGAAGGGAAGGACAGCATGTGGAATGGGGTCATGCATGACTCAAAGGCATTGAACAATGAAAGACACTGACCCAACAGTGCCTGTGGATGGTTACTCCTTTCTTCTGTCCTTTGAATTGCTTCAAGTATTATCTGAAGTGTTGGTTTTATGGACATGTATTCTTTCATCTTGTTTATGTCATGGAAGGTTTTTCTCTCTCTTTCAACTATAATTGACATTTTTGTTGGGTATAGTAACCTGGGTTGGTATCTATTGTCTTTTAACACTGGGAATGCTTTGTTCCACATTCTTCTTGCTTTCATAGTTTGTGTTGAGAAGTCAGTTGTAATTCTGATAGGCTTCTCCTTATAGGTCACTTGTTGTTTTTCTCTTGTGGCTTTAAGGATTTTGTCTTTGTTTTGGGTGTCTAGCATTTTAACTATGATGTGGTGTGGAGAGTTTCTTTTCTGATCTTGTCTGTTTGGAGTTCTATGTGGTTCTCATATTTGTATTGGTTTGTCTTTTTTTAGTTTGGGGAAGTTTTCATCTATTATTCTGTTGAAGATCTGATCAATACCATTCTCTTGGGATTCTTCCCCTTCCTCTATTCCTATGATGCGGAGGTTTGATCTTTTCATACTGTCCCACAGTTCCTGGTTGTTCCACTTTTGTGTATTTTTAAATTTTTCATAATCTTTAATTGAGGTTTTTAATTGTTCTGTGTTATTTTCCAGGTCTGATACTCTTTGTTCTGCTTCCTCCATTCTGCTTCTGAGGCTTTTTCCATTCTTTTACTCTTGATTGGATGAGTGTTTGATTTCCTTTTTCATTTCATCTTGTGATTTCTTTAGTAGTTCCACTTCCTTTCAGAGGTTCTCAATCTCTTCCTGTAGCTCTTTGCTTCACTGGTTCGTTTCCTTATCTTTTTCAGCATGGGATATTTTCAGTGTTTCCACTTCCTTCCGGAGTTTGTCATTCTCTCTCTCTCTCTCTCTAGGTCCTTCTTGAGTTTTTCATTCTCTTTTCTTAATTCCTTGATTTGCGCTTTATAATCTTGTACTTCTTTAAGTATGTTCACAATTGTGCTTCTGATATCTGTGTCTTGGGCCATCCCCAGGGGGATCCCACTGTAGGAATCTTCCACAGGGTTGAGAGAGCTTGGTGTTGGATTATCCTGCACCTTTCCCATATTGTCTCTTCTTCATGTTCCTGGCATATGGGCTTCTCCTTGCCTGTATTCC
>VZQC01002755.1:2963430-2973647 GCA_009823505.1 Rhizomys pruinosus
CCAGCTCCCACTGCCGTGGCCTTAAATACTGCCTGCTGGCAGAAGGTAACACCCACATTTGGGGTGGGCCATCCGGGTTGAGGTGGTCCAATCAGAAGACCCTTTTCTCTTATTTGTTCCTTAGTCCAGTCAAGTTGACACCCAGGATTAACCATCACACTTATCTTTTTCAACATGGGATCTTTTCAGTGTTTCCACTTCCTTCTGGGGTTTGTCATTCTCTCTTTAGGTCCTTCTTGAGATTTTCATTCTCTTTTCTTAATTCTTTGATTTGCTGTTTATAATTTTGTACTTCTTTAAGTATGTTCACAATTGTACTTCTGATATCTGTGTCCTGGGCCATCCCCAGGGGGATCCAACTGTAGGAATCTTCCACAGGGTTGGTAGAGCTTGGTGTGGGATTATCCTGCACCTTTCCCATGTTGTCTCTTCTTCGTGTTCCTGGCATATGGGCTTCTCCTTGCCTGTATTCCAATGTGGGTCCCAAGTGCCTCTTCACTGTGTTGAAGACTTGCTTTGCTTGCCTCCTTCAAATGCCTTCATTGTTTGTTTGATTGATTTGTGTTTTTTTCCTTTATTCCTTGTTTATGGAGTGTTGACTTCTCTAAGCTTTAGGCTTTCTATTGGAAGTCCAACTCACTCGTCCCTTTCTGTTCTGAAGGTTCTCCAAAGAATCCACTTGGACACTCCTTCCTTTGGTAATCCCAGTTGTGGGGGGGGTGCTCTTTAGCCTGCGCCCCATACCTGTGCTTTAGGTGGTCTTGGGAGATCCCCGATCTCAAGACTCACACAAACCCACCTTTTATACCAGCTGGGAGGATAACTCTGCCCCCACAGCCACAAAAGCCAATCAAGACAAAGACAACTAAATTAAATCAAACCACAATCCCCCTTGTTGAAGCACCCAGCTCCTACCTACCTGTGCTTCAGGTGGTCTTGGGCGATCTCCTTCTCTTTCTTCTTACTGATCCTGCTTGGATATCCACTCCCAGTGAGCTCTACTTTCCTACTACTCTCCACCTCAATATCTCCTGGGAATAAGTTGTTTTTTCCATCTTAATGAACCTGCCTCTGATTTTCTTTATCTGCCTGTATTCCCTCTCACTCTCCCTTAGTGGAAATGGTCTTGCAGTTTGATTGCAATTAGAGAGATGAACTTGACATGATAATGCCATCCCCACAGCTTCGAACAGTCATTTTTCTTGTAGGAGGCTTTTATGATTAACTTGATCTCTTGCATAAATGTGAAGGAATGGACCCACAAACTGAGCTTAGGCTTGGGCCTGTGCTTATCCTGGAAGTCATTATGGGCTTGACAGTCCCAGTGACAGGGACAGACTGTCAAGTGATGAGCCTGTAAGGAAAGGGTTTATTTATTGTCAAAAAGAGAACTAAGACTGCTGGAGAGGTGAGTACCTGCTTTAGGAAGTCCAGAGACTGTGTCATTCCAATGGTCTATAAGAACTGTCTTCTGGTTGCTGAGCTATGTAAACAACTAGCCATACTTCTCCATTCAGATGGGCTGCATCCCTTCTTACGATTAAGCCAAAATATATCCTTTGTCTGTTGTCCTTTTAAGTTTCTTGTTAGGTGTTTGATCACAGCAAGGAGAAAAATAATTACCTCTTGGTAATAACTACCTCTTGGTAATAACTACCTGCTGGTAATAACTACCTCTTGGTGATTTTAATAGCCACTGTAATGACGCCTGTGACTTCTTGGCTGTAGGTATCAGTTTTACACATATACGTACGTACATGTATCTATACACACATACATTTATGTATGTGCCTGGCTTTCTATCGATATTTTGCAGAATCAATGTTGTGATTGTGTTGTCTATTGATTTCCTGTTTTTAATTTCCTTTTCTGATCGTGAATTTTCTGTGTGCTTTTCCATTTTTTAATGTGGAAAGTTAAGGGACTGACATTTCATCTCTTTGTCTCTGCCATTTCCACTCATGCTTGGATTTTCTTACCAACACTGCTTATATTTGGGCCGATGGGGTCTAAGCTAAGTTTCCAAGTTCTTGGCTCCTTATTCCAGAATGAAACAAAAGCCCGCACCAGTTGCAAAGTAGGAAGGAAATGATTCAAAAGCAAAGGAGCAGCACAGATGAGAAAGAAGTCTACCATAAGAAAGCAGCAGGTCAGAACATCAGAAAGAACTCAAGGGCCCTGAGTATGCGTGTTCGTGTGTGTGTGTGTGTGTGTGTGTGTGTAAATACAATTTTGTTTATTGATTCCAGAATCCCATGCTTTCTGAGCACATTCACAAGCTCTCCTTCCTCCCCCTCCAGAGCCATCCCTTATATATTTCATGATTTCCTGTCCTCCATTATTATCTCTTTTTTTTTTTTTTTTTTTTTCTTTTGAGACACCGGTTTCCTCTAGTCCCCAGCTGTTTGGGAAACCTCTATGTAGACCAGGCTAACCTTGACCCACAGAGATACACCTGCCTCTGCCTCCACGTGCTAGGATTAAATGGGCCATGTGCCACCACATCCGGCTTTAAATTATTTTTATCTATTTAATTTTTGTTTTTGTAAAGGAAGTAACCCATCTACTAAACTTTATACATCATCAACAAAGGGTTTATTTGACTTTTTAAAATTCCATATAGTATATTTTGATCATATTTTGATGCCCTCCCCTATGTGCTCTCCTCCTCTCCTTCCATCCCCATTTCAGACATTCCAGAAGACATTTTTTTTTCCAGAGTTTAAAGCCATATCCAGGCAGGGTGGCACACACCTTTAATCTCAGAACTTGGGAGGCAGAGGCACTCAGATATCTGTGGGTTCAAAGCCAGCCTGGTGTACAGAGTGAGCTCCAGGCCAGCTGGGACTAAAGGAGAACCTGTCTCAAAAAGACCAAAGGAAAAAAAAAAAAAAAAAAGAAAAAAAAAAACAAAAACACAAAAAACAAGGCATATCCAGTCACTATCTGTCCCCGCCCACTGAGGGCTGGTGTACCTGCTCAGTCACTGCTTATCCAGTCACTATCTGTCCCCGCCCACTGAGGGCTGGTGTACCTGCTCAGTCACTGCTTATCCAGTCACTATCTGTCCCCGCCCACTGAGGGCTGGTGTACCTGCTCAGTCACTGCTTATCCAGTCACTATCTGTCCCCGCCCACTGAGGGCTGGTGTACCTGCTCAGTCACTGCTTATCCAGTCACTATCTGTCCCCGTCCACTGAGGGCTGGTGTACCTGCTCAGTCACTGCTTATCCAGTCACTATCTGTCCCCGCCCACTGAGGGCTGGTGTACCTGCTCAGTCACTGCTTATCCTGTCACTATCTGTCCCCGCCCACTGAGGGCTGGAGTACCTGCTCAGTCACTGCTTATCCTGTCACTATCTGTCCCCACCCACTGAGGGCTGGTGTACCTGCTCAGTCACTGCTTTAAGAAGACTGATTCTCACCCTCCCAGAAGCTAAGTAGCCAGTAGTTCCTCAGCTAGGTTTGGGGTGTCCTTTCCACTCCCTCGCTTCTACGCTGGGATGTTGCCTGGGTTAAGACCTGTGCTTGCGGTCGCTCTGCTGTGAGACTGTATGAGCAGCTGCTCTGCTGTCTGCAAAGCTGTTTCCATGCAGTCGTCCACCTGCTCCGGCTCTTGGACCCTCTCAGGCCTTTCTTGCATAAAGATGCTTGGGAGATCAAAGTTTGACATAGGGGTCCTCTTCAGGGAAGAGTCTGTAGTCCTTATTCTCTGCACACTGGCCAGTTGTGGGTCTCTGTTTTAATCAGCATCCGGTACATGAGAAAGCTTCACTGATGAGAACTGAAAGATGCATTAATCTATGAGTATAACAGTAAATCATTAGAAGATTTTTGGTTTTGGTTTTGGTTTTGGTTGTTTTTTTCTTTTTTTGGTATTTTTGAGAAAGAGTCTCCCTGTAGCCCCAGCTATCCTGGAACTCACTAGGTAGACCAGGATGGCCTTGAACTCACAGAGATCTTCACCTGCCTCTGCCTCCCGAGTGCTAGGTGTGTGCCACCATGTCCTGCTTAAAGATGGTTGTTAACCGCCATGTGGGTGCTGGGAATCAAACCCGGGTCCTCTGCAAGAGCAGCCGGTGCTCGTAACCACTGAGCCATCTCTCCAGTACAGAAGTTTTCTTTAATACTAAATTTAGCAGAATAATATTAGTACTCTCACCCCAGTATCCTGTGTCCTGGCTCGCCACAGGTCCTGCACCCAACATCAGTGTCAGATGCAGGCCCTATTTTGTGATGTGGACCTCAAATCCAATTAGAACATGCAGCACACAAGCTTCATAGCAGGAAAACTTGATGATCAACTCTCCCTTCTAATAACGTGCACAGCACCTTCCAGTTCTATGAAAGCTGCTCAGGAGAGGTGAAGCTTTCAAGTCAGGACCAGCTGGATTTCTCCTTGTTTTTCCCACAATTTCTGTATGCAGAGTTTTTGTTTTGTTTTGTTTTGTTTTTTAATTTTTTTAAGGGATTCTACAATACAATGACACAGTTGTTTGCAGATAGCATTGATGTCACTCATTATGTCATACAATCAGGTAATTGGTGCATTTTGCAAGTATCTATGTCCAAATTTTGAATAACCCAAGGTTCCCATAGACCAGTTGGAGAAGCTTGTATGCACAGGCATGTTGATCAATCAGGAGTCCAGACTATATTCCTGTAGTCTCAGGATTCACCCCTATCTCTCCACAGCCCTTACAATCTACCATGCCTCCTCTTCCACAGTTTGTTCCCTGGGCTTTGGGAAAGGGGCACAAGTGGGTGAGAAGAAAACAGTCTAATTTCTTTGGAGTTGTCATTTTGGACTCCAGTCTATTCAGGTTGTTTCCCTTCATGGATTGACAGCTTTCCCAGTGATACCCTTTTTAGTCATACTAACAAAGCTCAAGCTATTGGATGTACAGGCATTTAAGCAGTACCACTTATTATGTCAAGCTAAGCTGTGAGCATAGACACAGATGCTTGGATGGCATGCTAATTCGCAAACTGTGGTTTCTCTATAAAGGGTGACAAGTTCTTACTGTGGCTCACAACATCGCCCAACCACCAGAGGACACAAGTTTGTGGCATCCGCTGTGAGTTATTCCTCCAAGGAGAGAGCCAACAGCCAAATAGATTTGGGATATATATAGACACTTGGCTGCCACTGTTGCACAGTATCTCCAGGCTGTTGAGGTGTAGCTGATATTGATGGAGGAGTCTTGCTTGTCTCAGGGAGACCAATATTTTGCTGTATTGCTTTAGTGGCCTTTGGTAACGCTCTCTAGCCTTTGCAGAGGCCAGTTGTACACTAGCAAGTGACGTCTCAGAACATTTTTCATCCTCACACCAGGTCTTCGACAACAGGGACCAATAGGGTCTTACTGTCAAGTTCTGGTGTGTAACTAAGAGCAGGGGGTATTGTGAGTGTTCATGTGACCATGGTGAGTGCTTTCAAAAGCCGGAGTCTGTTCCTGGATATGACTTCTACATTATCCCCCATCCACTGTGAAAGAGGGGGCAGACAGATCATAAGAGCCATAGGCAGTGCATAATGATAAGGAGGCAAAGTCTTTCATCGGCTGGGAATTTGTTCATCTGAACTTACAGCACTTGTGTCAGCTTCTACAAGACCCACGGAACTCAGAAAGAATTAGTGCGGAACTGGGGAAATGTCCAGGACGATGCAAGCTCAGGTGGGGAAATGTCCAGGAGGATCCAAGGTCAGCTCAGGAAATGTCCAGGAGGATCCACGCTCAGCTGGGGAAATGTCCATAAGGATCAAAGCAGAGCTCAGGAAATGATCAGGAAGATCCAAGCTAAGCTCAGGAAATGACCAGGAGGATCCCAGCTCAGCTCAAGAAATGACCAGGAGGATCCAAGCTCAGCTGGGGAAATGACCAGGAGGATCCAAGCTCAGCTCAGGAAATGTCCAGGAGGATCCAAGCACAGCTGGGGAAATGTCCAGGAGGATCCAAGCTCAGCTGAGGAAATGTCCAGTAGGATCCAAGCTCATCTCAGGAAATGTCCAGAGGATCCAAGCTCAGCTGGGGAAATGACCAGGAGGATCCAAGCTAGATCAGGAAATGTCCAGAAGGATCCAAGCTCAGCTCAGGAAATGACCAGGAGGATCCAAGCTCAGCTGGGGGAATGACCAGGAGGATGCAAGCTCAGCTCAGGAAATGTCCAGGAGGATCCAAGCTCAGCTCAGGAAATGTCCAGGAGATTCCAAGCTCAGCTCAGGAAATGTCCAGGAGGATCCAAGCTCAGCTCAGGAAATGTCCAGGACGATCCAAGCTCAGCTCAGGAAATGTCCAGGAGGATCCAAGCTCAGCTCAGGAAATGTCCAGGAGGATGCAAGCTAGACCAGGAAATGTCCAGCAGGATCCAAGCTCAGCTGGGGAAATGACCAGGAGGATCCAAGCTAGATCAGGAAATGTCCAGGAAGATCCAAGCTCATCTCAGGAAATGACCAGGAGGATCCAAGCTCAGCTGGGGGAATGACCAGGAGGATCCAAGCTAGATCAGGAAAGGTCCAGGAGGATCCAAGCTCAGCTCATGAAATGACCAGGAGGATCCAAGCTCATCTCAGGAAATGTCCAGGACGATCCAAGCTCATCTCAGGAAATGACCAGGAGGATCCAAGCTCAGCTGAGGAAATGACCAGGAGGAACCAAGCTAGATCAGGAAATATCCAGGAGGATCCAAGCTCAGCTGGGGAAATGTCCAGGAGGATCCAAGCTCAGCTCAAGAAATGACCAGGAATATCGAAGCTCAGCTGGGGAAATGTCCAGGAGGATCCACGCTCAGCTGAGGAAATGTCCAGGAGGATCCAAACTCAGCTCAGGAAATGACCAGGAGGATCGAAGCTCAGCTGGGGAAATGACCAGGAGGATCCAAGCTCAGCTGAGGAAATGTCCAGGAGGATCCAAGCTCAGCTGAGGAAATGTCCAGGAGGATCCAAGCTCAGCTCAGGAAATGTCCAGGAGGATCCAAGCTCAGCTCAGGAAATGTCCAGGAGGATCCAAGCTCAGCTCAGGAAATGTCCAGGAGGATCCAAGCTCAGCTCAGGAAATGTCCAGGAGGATCCAAGCTCAGCTCAGGAAATGTCCAGGAGGATCCAAGCTCAGCTCAGGAAATGTCCAGGAGGATCCAAGCTCAGCTCAGGAAATGTCCAGGAGGATCCAAGCTCAGCTCAGGAAATGTCCAGGAGGATCCAAGCTCAGCTCAGGAAATGTCCAGGAGGATCCAAGCTCAGCTCAGGAAATGTCCAGGAGGATCCAAGCTCAGCTCAGGAAATGTCCAGGAGGATCCAAGCTCAGCTCAGGAAATGTCCAGGAGGATCCAAGCTCAGCTCAGGAAATGTCCAGGAGGATCCAAGCTCAGCTCAGGAAATGTCCAGGAGGATCCAAGCTCAGCTCAGGAAATGTCCAGGAGGATCCAAGCTCAGCTCAGGAAATGTCCAGGAGGATCCAAGCTCAGCTCAGGAAATGTCCAGGAGGATCCAAGCTCAGCTCAGGAAATGTCCAGGAGGATCCAAGCTCAGCTCAGGAAATGTCCAGGAGGATCCAAGCTCAGCTCAGGAAATGTCCAGGAGGATCCAAGCTCAGCTCAGGAAATGTCCAGGAGGATCCAAGCTCAGCTCAGGAAATGTCCAGGAGGATCCAAGCTCAGCTCAGGAAATGTCCAGGAGGATCCAAGCTCAGCTCAGGAAATGTCCAGGAGGATCCAAGCTCAGCTCAGGAAATGTCCAGGAGGATCCAAGCTCAGCTCAGGAAATGTCCAGGAGGATCCAAGCTCAGCTCAGGAAATGTCCAGGAGGATCCAAGCTCAGCTCAGGAAATGTCCAGGAGGATCCAAGCTCAGCTCAGGAAATGTCCAGGAGGATCCAAGCTCAGCTCAGGAAATGTCCAGGAGGATCCAAGCTCAGCTCAGGAAATGTCCAGGAGGATCCAAGCTCAGCTCAGGAAATGTCCAGGAGGATCCAAGCTCAGCTCAGGAAATGTCCAGGAGGATCCAAGCTCAGCTCAGGAAATGTCCAGGAGGATCCAAGCTCAGCTCAGGAAATGTCCAGGAGGATCCAAGCTCAGCTCAGGAAATGTCCAGGAGGATCCAAGCTCAGCTGGGGAAATGTCCAGGAGGATCCAAGCTCAGCTGAGGAAATGTCCAGGAGGATCCAAGCTCAGCTGAGGAAATGTCCAGGAGGATCCAAGCTCAGCTCAGGAAATGTCCAGGAGGATCCAAGCTCAGCTGAGGAAATGTCCAGTACGATCCAAGCTCAGCTCAGGAAATGACCAGGAGGATCCAGTCTCAGCTGGGGAAATGACCAGGAGGATCCAAACTCAGCTGGGGAAATGACCTGGAGAATCCAAGCTCAGCTGGGGAAATGTCCAGGAGGATCCAAGCTCAGATCAGGAAATGTCCAGGAGGATCCAAACTCAGCTGAGGAAATGTCCAAGAGGATCCAAGCTCAGCTCAGGAAATGTCCAGGAGGATCCAAGCTCAGCTGAGGACTGTTGGTAACTGATCACTTCTTGGTGAGGGACAATTAATCTTCAGAAGGGAAGGACAGCTGGCCAGGCTACCGTGGATGGAGTCACAGGGACATCTGGCTATGTGACTCAGTAGGCCTTAACAGATATGACAGAATGCATGAAATCTTGTGAGCAGGCTATGGGTGGTGTAGATATGTGGGGGGGGTGTCTAAGTAGGGTTCAGGTATATTACCAATTCTGTTCGGCCAAGTGTGGTGGCACATGCCTTTAATCCCAGCACTTGTGAGGCAGAGGCAGGTGGATCTCTATGAGTTCGAGGCCAGCTTGGTCTATAGAGCAAGTTCCAGGCCAGCTGGGGCTACAGGGAGACCCTGTCTCACAAAACACCAGAAAAAAAAAAAGATTTCAGTTTGCAGCAGCCCTGTCTGGGGCTCACAACTGCTTGTAACTCTAGTTCCAGAGAACCTGATGTCCTGTTCTAGCCTCTGAGGGAACTAAATACACATGGCATTCACTTAGAGCCATACACTTACAAATAAAGGAAAACAATTTACTTTGTAAAGTAAATGTAGGCGGGGCGTGGCGGCACACTCTTGTAATCCCTGCACTTGGGAGACAGAGGCAGGCGGATCTCTGTGAGTTCAAGACCAGCTTGGTCTACATAGTGAGTTCCAGGACAGCTGGGGCTACAGGGAGACCCCTGTCTCAAAAAGACCAAAAAAAAAAAAAAAAGGAAACTTAGGAGGCTGTGGAATCCCCTGACACGAGGTCCACAGTGCCCCTCACCAGCATTACATACACATACAAAGATTACCTAAGAACACGAACGCCGAAGTTGGGACAGTGTTGCCTTGAAGTTCCCAGTACTTTTTCAGGAACCTTTGTAGATGCAGCTTCTGTGAGCCATTACACATGCTAAGGAGGGGGTGATGGTATACCTGTCTTTCCATCAGCCATGGTCCTGTATGTAACCCCTCCCCCATTCTTCTGTAAGTAACTGCAGTAAGTTTGTTAAATTGGACTTTGATAGAATCACTTCTGAGTGTCACTTCCCCCTTTGGTAAGCATAAGCATGCTATCATCTGGCCAGGAAAAGGTCTGACTTTCAAATTTATACAAATTTTGTGTGCTTCCCCCAGTCAGGGTATGGAAAATGCAAGATCCATCTTAGGTGACAATTATGTACAGTACCAATGAGAAAGGCAGGTGTAAATGTGACAGATCTCCCAGCTACGTGAAAGGAACTTTTTGTAACACTCTAAGACACGGAATCCCATTTACAACAATAGAATTCTCCCTCATGAAAGTGAAACCCAATTTAACTTTGGAGCCACCTATGGGGTGTCTGGATAGAAGCAGGACTTGTATGAAGGTGTTGTTCACAAAGGCACTAGCTTTGTCTCGGTCTTGTGGAGACGTCTTCTGGAGGAAATGCAGGGTGGTCCAACTGAGATTTTCTTGGATTAGAGTCTCTATCTAGCATTCTGCTGCACTTCATGTCATTTCATTAAGGCTGAAACTGAAGATTGTAACTTATTTTAAGGGTGCTATCTAATTGGTATCACTGGTCTTCAGGAATTAGTCTGAACATGTGAGTGCAATATGTTTTGGGTCAGTATGAGTCAGGTTACAAATGCTGATGGCCTGATTTAATTACATGTTAAAATCTTGTTATGTGTGTATAGTGTGTAAGCTATGAGTGTGTACATGCCATTTTTGTTAGGGAATTACTATGTTTCTG
>VZQC01002755.1:2975060-3041860 GCA_009823505.1 Rhizomys pruinosus
GTTCCAGAGAACCTGATGTCCTGTTCTAGCCTCTGAGGGAACTAAATACACATGGCATTCACTTAGAGCCATACACTTACAAATAAAGGAAAACAATTTACTTTGTAAAGTAAATGTAGGCGGGGCGTGGCGGCACACTCTTGTAATCCCTGCACTTGGGAGACAGAGGCAGGCGGATCTCTGTGAGTTCAAGACCAGCTTGGTCTACATAGTGAGTTCCAGGACAGCTGGGGCTACAGGGAGACCCCTGTCTCAAAAAAACCAAAAAAAAAAAAAAAAGGAAACTTAGGAGGCTGTGGAATCCCCTGACACGAGGTCCACAGTGCCCCTCACCAGCATTACATACACATACAAAGATTACCTAAGAACACGAACGCCGAAGTTGGGACAGTGTTGCCTTGAAGTTCCCAGTACTTTTTCAGGAACCTTTGTAGATGCAGCTTCTGTGAGCCATTACACATGCTAAGGAGGGGGTGATGGTATACCTGTCTTTCCATCAGCCATGGTCCTGTATGTAACCCCTCCCCCATTCTTCTGTAAGTAACTGCAGTAAGTTTGTTAAATTGGACTTTGATAGAATCACTTCTGAGTGTCACTTCCCCCTTTGGTAAGCATAAGCATGCTATCATCTGGCCAGGAAAAGGTCTGACTTTCAAATTTATACAAATTTTGTGTGCTTCCCCCAGTCAGGGTATGGAAAATGCAAGATCCATCTTAGGTGACAATTATGTACAGTACCAATGAGAAAGGCAGGTGTAAATGTGACAGATCTCCCAGCTACGTGAAAGGAACTTTTTGTAACACTCTAAGACACGGAATCCCATTTACAACAATAGAATTCTCCCTCATGAAAGTGAAACCCAATTTAACTTTGGAGCCACCTATGGGGTGTCTGGATAGAAGCAGGACTTGTATGAAGGTGTTGTTCACAAAGGCACTAGCTTTGTCTCGGTCTTGTGGAGACGTCTTCTGGAGGAAATGCAGGGTGGTCCAACTGAGATTTTCTTGGATTAGAGTCTCTATCTAGCATTCTGCTGCACTTCATGTCATTTCATTAAGGCTGAAACTGAAGATTGTAACTTATTTTAAGGGTGCTATCTAATTGGTATCACTGGTCTTCAGGAATTAGTCTGAACATGTGAGTGCAATATGTTTTGGGTCAGTATGAGTCAGGTTACAAATGCTGATGGCCTGATTTAATTACATGTTAAAATCTTGTTATGTGTGTATAGTGTGTAAGCTATGAGTGTGTACATGCCATTTTTGTTAGGGAATTACTATGTTTCTGCTCTCTTGGCCTTTTGTGGATTCCATGGATCCAGTTCAGGTCATGAAGCTTGTGCGCCAAGCCCTTTACTTACTAAGTGAGCTCCCTGGACTCTGTAACCTGATTTGTAAAGTGTAGTTAAAATTTCTGGCCCTTTGTCTTTACCTTGTATTTTGGAAGTCCTGAAGTACGTTAGCCAAAACATCACTCTACGTTGCTCTTGACTTGGACAGTTGCTAAACACCTGCTGATCCTAGTCAGATTTTATGCAGAGAGAAATTGACTGCTCTGGAGATTAATAAATTTTTCTCTATTACACAGTGAAATCACGAATTTTGGTGAACTTGCTTCTTTTCCCATTCCAGACCTTTTTTTCTCTCCCTCTTTTCTTCTGGAGATGGGTCTTCTGCACATTCCTTAGGTTGGCTTGGACTCCTGCACTCATGTGAACCTTCTGGCTCATTATCTGACACAACTGTGACTACCCACACTTGTCACTGTGACTACCCACACCTGTCAGTGTGACTATCCACACGCATCAGTGTGACTGACTACATTAAATTCTTTCTGAATCACATGTTGCCTTTATACTTTATTCACATTCGACATTACCTAAAAAAAAGTTAAACTAATCCATGAGCATGGGAGGTTTTTCCATCTTCTGAGGTCTTCTTCAATTTCTTTCTTTAAAGGTTTAAGTTTTTTGTTGTAGAGGTCTTTGGTGTCTTTGGTTAGGTTTGTTCCTAGGTATTTTATTGTTTTGGGGGCTATTGTGAGTGGGAAGATCTCTTTGAATTCTTTCTCCAGTTGCTTGTTCTTGGTGTAAAGAAAGGCCATTGATTTTTTAAGGTTAATTTTGTATCCTGCCACTTTGCTGAAGCTGTTAATCATTTCTAGGAGTTTTCTGGTGGAGTTTTTAGCATCCCTTAAGTAAACAATCATATCATCAGCAAATAGTGATAGCTTGACTTCCTCTTTTCCAATTAGTACTCCTTTAATATCCTTTTCTTGCCTTATTGCTCTAGCAAGTGTTTCAAGCACTATATTGAAGAGGAGTGGTGACAGGGGGCAGCCTTGCCGAGTTCCTACCTTTAAAGGGAATGTTTCTGTCATTTCCCCATTTAGGATGATATTGGCTGTGGGTTTCCTGTATATGGCTTTGATTACATTGAGGAATGATCCCTCCAATCCAATTCCTTCTAGGACTTTAAGCATGAAGGGATGCTGGATTTTGTCAAAGGCTTTTTCAGCATCAATTGAGATGATGGTGTGGTTTTTGTCTTTGATTCCGTTTATGTGTTTGATGATGTTTATTGATTTTCGTATGTTGAACCATCCCTGCATCTCTGGTATGAATCCAACTTGGTCATGATGGATGATCTTCTTGATGTGGGTCTGTATGCGATTTGCCAGTATTCTGTTTAGAATTTTGGCATCTGTGTTCATGAGGGAGATGGGTCTATAATTCTCCTTTTTAGTTGTATCTTTGCCTGGTTTTGGTAATAGAGTGATGCTGGCTTCATAGAAGGAATTTGGGAGAATTCCCTCTGATTGTATACTTCTAAACAGTTTCAGTAATAATGGTTGTAGGTCTTTTTGAAATGTTTTATAGAATTCTGCTGTGAAACCGTCTGGGCCTGGGCTTTTTTTAGTTGGGAGGCTTCTTACTACATCCTCTATTTCTTCATATGTTATGGGTCTGTTTAAGCTGCTGGTCTCCTCTTGGCCAAGCTTTGGTGATTCCCAGGATTTCAGATATTCATCCATTTCTTCTAGATTTTCAAACTTGGTAGAATATAGGTTCTTGTAATATTCCCATATAATTTTCTTGATCTTTTCCTTGTCCGTTGTGATATTTCCCTTTTCATCACAGATTGTATTGATTTGGAGTTGTTCCTTCTTTCTTTTTGTTAACTGGGCTAGAGGTCTGTCTATCTTGTTTATTCTTTCAAAGAACCAACTTTTGGCTTCATTGATTTTTTGTATTGTTTTCTTTGTTTCTATTTCATTGATTTCTGCTCTGATTTTTGTTATTTCTTCCTGTCTGTTGCGTTTAGGGTTCATCTGTTGTTGCCTCTCAAGTGCTTTTAGCTGTAGTGTTAGATCATTCACTTGTGCTCTTTCTGTTTTTCTAATGTAGGCACCCAGGGCTATAAATTTCCCTCTTAGGACTGCTTTTAAGGTATCCCATAGGTTTTGTTGTGTTGTATTGTCATTGTCATTCAGTTCCAGGAATGTTTTTATTTCTTTCTTTATCTCTTCCTTGACCCATTCATTATTCAAGAGTGTGTTGTTTAGTCTCCATGTGTTCTTGTAGGCAGGAGGGCTTGTCCTGGTGTTGATGTTGAGCTTCATTGCACTGTGGTCTGACAGGATGCATGAAATTATTTCAATCTTTTTGTATTTGTAGAGGTTTCTTCTGTGTCCCAGGATGTGGTCGATTTTGGAGAATGTTCCGTGGGGTGCTGAGTAGAAAGTGTATTCTCTGGTATTAGGATGGAATGTTCGGTAGAGGTCTATGAGGTCCATTTGGTGTATCATATCGTTCAGTTCAGATGTCTCTCTGTTTATTTTTTGTCCTGTTGACCTATCCAAAGGACTCAGTGGGGTATTGAAATCTCCCACTATGAGTGTGCTGGGGTTAGTCTGTGACTTGTGGTCCTGGAGAATTGTCTTTATAAAGTTTGGTGCACCAGAATTTGGGGCATATATATTCATAATTGTGAAATCTTCTTGGTGGATTGTTCCTTTGATGAAAATGTAATGGCCTTCTTTGTCTCTTCTGATTTCTTTTACTTTGAAGTCTATTTTATCCGATATTAAAATAGCAACACCTGCTTTCTTTTTGGTACCATTTGCTTGGAATATTTTTTTCCATCCCTTCACTTTAAGGTGGTGCCTGTCCTTGAAGGTAAGATGTGTTTCTTGCAGACAGCATATCGATGGATTCTGTTTCCTAATCCAGTCTCCCAGTCTATGTCTTTTGATTGGGGAATTTAGTCCATTAATATTTAAGGTTATGACTGATAGGTTTGTGTTGCTTCCTTTTGCCTTATTATCCATCTGCGGTTTTGATTTAGGTTTCTACTTCTGCAGTTATGCTTTTATTGATTTCTCCTTCTAGTTGCCTGGGGTTGGTTGCTCCTTTCTTCTGTTCTTTGGATTGCTTCAAGTATTCTCTGAAGGGTTGGTTTTCCGGACATGTATTCTTTCAAGTTGTTTATGTCATGGAAGATTTTCCTCTCTCCTTCCACTATGATTGACATTTTTGCTGGGTATAGTAACCTGGGCTGGCATCCATTGTCCCTCAACACTGGGAATGCTTTGCTCCAGGTTCTTCTTGCCTTCATCGTTTGCTGTGAGAAGTCCGTTGTTATTCTGATAGGTTTCCCCTTATAGGTCACTTGTTGTTTTTCTCTTGTCGCTTTAAGAATTTTCTCTTTGTTTTGGGTGTCCAGCATTTTAACTATGATGTGGCGTGGAGAATTTCTTTTCTGATCTTGTCTGTTTGGAGTTCTATGTGCTTCTTGTATTGGTATTGGTTTGTCCTTTTTTAGTTTGGGGAAGTTTTCATCTATTATTCTGTTGAAGATCTGATCAATACCATTCTCTTGGGATTCTTCTCCTTCCTCTATTCCTATGATGCAGAGGTTTGATCTTTTCATAGTGCCCCACAGCTCCTGGTTGTTCCATTTTTGTGTATTTTTAAATTTTTCATAATCTTTCCTTGAGGTGCTGTGAGCTTGATGCTAGTGAAGTAATGGTGTACTGAATAAGGACATAAAGCCAGGTTGTATGGAGATGGCTTTACACAGTGGAAGCAGGAAGTGAGAAATGATTGATAGAACCTGCAGCGTCTTAGTTACCAGAACGAGTAAACCCTGAGAATATCATGTACGACATAGAAGCCATAATTAACAAGTTTGTATTGTATGCTTCAATCATTCTAGGAGGGTTGATTTTAAATGTTTTCACCAAAAAGAATGAAAATGGTAGCAAAGTTACATAGTGATTGATTGATTGATTGATTGATTGATTGATTGATCGATGAGGGTTTTGTGACTGGGGACCTCAGTGCTTACCTCTGTAGTTCTTTGAGGAACTATGGTCTGATATTTGATAGTATAATGTTAAGGAAAAGTTTGGAACACATGATTAGCATGTGGTTTTAATGTTATTCTTTGATTTAAAAGCATATTCAATAAAAACTCATTTTAAAAGTTCTGAAAAATATCTAAGGTAATTTGAAAACAGTACAAGGAAAATTTCTTGGAAGGAATGAGTGTCCGTTGTGTTTTGTCTGTGTCTCTGTCCATCTGCCTGCCTATCTGACTTTGCAAACCTGCATGCATGTGTGCAAGAAAGTCAGACGAAGTTGTGAGACTCATGGAGCTGAAGTTGCGAGATGTAGTTAGCTCCCTATCTTGGGTGCTGGCAACCAGACTCTGGTTCTCAGAAGGCGCAGCTGCTGTGCTCATGAGCTGGGCCATCTCTCCGCTTCCCTCTAAAGGTATTTTCATGTGTATTAGTCACTTTTCTGTTGCTGTGATAAAACACCATGACCAAAGGAACTTATAAAAGGAAGAGTTAATTTGAGCTTACGATTGATGGCTCCAGGGAATTAGAGTCCACTGTGGAGGGAGGCATGGCAGCTGGAACTGGAGCAGCATGCAGAGGGTCACATCTCGCAAAGAGCACAGGAAGCAGAGAGAGCGACTGGAGACAGCAAGTCTTGTCAAACTCACTAAGCCTGCCCCCAGTGACATACTTCCTCTAGCACAGCCACACCTCCTAAAACCTCCAAGAACAGTGCCACCAACTGGAGACAAAATGTCTGAATACTTACAGCCTATGGAGGACACTCATTCAAACCACCACATCATGTGAGTATTTATGAGTAAATAAACAATAATCACATCTTTATTTTATATCATTACAAAATATAATTTGTTCCTCCATTTAAGAATCCTAATCAGAGCCAGGCATGGTGGCACACACCTTTGATCTCAGCATACAGGAGGAAGAGGCAGGCCAATCTTTGGGAGTTCAAGGCCAGCAGGCTGGGGCTATAGGGAGACCTTATCTCAAAAAGATTAAAAAAAAAGTCACTCTTTTTATCATAGACCTGTGGGAATGATGTTGTACAATTATCATATTTAGTTTCTAAGCATTCAGTTCTGGCACACGACATATATTTTACCTAATTTTGGGAGCAGTATGTGACTTACACTTGTAATAAGTAGTAATAAATTGATTTTTACTAATATACTTGTCCTTTTTTTTTTTTTTTTTTTTTNTTTTTTTGGGGGCTATTGTGAGTGGAAGATCTCTTTGAATTCTTTCTCCAGTGCTTGTTCTTGGTGTAAAGAAAGGCCATTGATTTTTTAAGCTTAATTTGTATCCTGCCACTTTGCTGAAGCTGTTTAACATTCTAGGAGTTTTCTGGTGGAGTTTTTAGCATCCCTTAAGTCAACAATCCTATCATCCGGCCCAAATCGTGATAGTTGACTTCCTCTTTCCATTAGTACTCCTTTAATTTCCTTTTCTTGCTTTATGGCTCTCGCCAGTTTTCAAGCATTTATATTGAATAGAGTGGTTGACAGTGGGCAGCCTTGCCCGAGTTCCTACCTTTAAGGAATGTTTTGGTCATTTCCCCATTTAGGATGATTATTGGCTGTGGGTTTTCCGTATATGGCTTCATTACATTGAGAAATGGATCCCTCCAATCCAATCCTCTAGGACTTTAAGCATGAAGGGATGCTGGATTTTGTCAAAGGCTTTTTCAGCTAATTGGGCTGCTGGTGTGGTTTTTGTCTTTGATTCAGTTTATGTGTGGATGATGTTTATTGATTTTATATGTTGAAAACCATCCCTGCATCTCCGGTATGAAACCAACTTGGCCATGATAGATTATTTTCTGGATGTGGGTCTGTATGCAATTTGTTTAGAATTTTGGCATTTGTTTTTATTAGGGAGATGGGTCTATCATTCTCCTGTTTAGTTGGATCTTTGTCTGGTTTTGTACTAGAGTGATGTTGGCTTCATAGAAGGAATTTGGAGAATTCCCTTTGATTGTTTACTTCTAAACAGTTTCAGTTAATAAGTTGTAGGTCTTTTTGAAATGTTTATAGAATTCTACTGTGAAATGCACACCGTCGGGCCTGGGCTTTTTTAGTTGGAGGCTTCTTACTACATCCTCTCTTTCTTCATATGTTTATGGGTCTATTACGGCTGATCTTCTTTGTTAAGCTTGGTGATTCCCAGGATTTCAGATATTCATCATTTCTTCTATGTTTTCAAACTTGGTAGAATTAGGTTCTTGTAATATTCCAATTAATTTTCTTGATCTTTTCCTTGTCTGTTGTGATATTTCCCTTTTCATCCAGCTTGTATTTGATTGGAGTTGTTCCTTCTTTCTTTTCTGTAACTGGTCTAGAGGTCTGTCTATCTGTTTATTCTTTCAAAGAAGCAACTTTTGGCTCATTGATTTTTTTTGTATTGTTTTCTTTGTTTCATTTCATTGATCTTCTTCTTGATTTTTGTTATTTCTTCTGTCTGTTGCATTTAGTGTTCATCTTTGTTGGTTGCCTCTCCCGTGCTTTTAGCTGTCGTGTTAGATCATTCACTTTTGGTCTTTCTGGTTTTCTACTGTAGGCACCCAGGGCTATAACCTTACCTCTTAGGACTGCTTTTAAGGCATCCCTAGGTTTCATTGTGTTGTATTGTCAATTGTCATTCAGTGCCAGGAAAGTTTTATTTCCTTTGTTTATTTCCTCCTGGACCCATTCATTATTAAAGAGGTGTTGTGTTATTTAGTCTCATGTGTTCTTGTAGGGCAGGAGGGCTGTCCTGGTGTTGATGTTGAGGCTTTATTGCACTGTGGTCTGACAGGATGTATGAAATTATTTCAATTTTTTGTATTTGTAGAGGTTTTTCTGTGTTCCCAGTATCTGGTCGATTTTGGAGAATGTTCCGTGGTGGGTGAGTAGAAAGTGTATTCCTCTGGTATTAGGTTGGAATATAGGTAGAGGGTCTATGGGGTCCGTTTGGTGTATCATATCCTCAGTTCAGATGTCTCTCTGTTTTTCTTTGTCCTGTTGAAACCTGTCCCATCTAAAGGACTCAGTGGGGTATGAAATCTCCCACTATGAGTGTCCTGGGGATAGTGTGTGCGTCCTGGAGAATTGTTCTTATAAAGTTTGGTGTACCAGATTTTGAGGCATATATATTCATAATTGTGAAATCTTCTGGTGACTTTTTCCTTTGATGAAAATGTTACTGACTTCTTGTCCTCTTCGATCTTTTGCTTTTACGTCTATTTTGTCTGATATTAAAATAGCAACACCTGCGTCCTTTTTGGATACCCTTTTGCTTGGAATATTTTTCCATCCCCTCACTTTAAGGTGGTGCTGTCCTTGAGGGTAAGCTGTGTCTTGTAAACAGCATATGATGGATTCTGTTTCCTAATCCAGTCTCCCAGTCTATGTTTTGATTTGGGAATTTATTCCATTAATATATAAGGTTATGACGCTAGGTTTGTTGTTTCTTTTGCTTTATTATCCATCTGCAGTTTTGATTTAGGTTTCTACTTCTGCCAGTTATTGCTTTATTGATTTCTCTTCTCGGTGGCCTGGGGTTGGTTGCTCCTTTTTCTGTCCTTTGTTGTTTTTTTTTTTTTTAATTAACAAGCTTGGATTTTAATTTTTATGTAACTCTTTTTTTTTAATTTTATTTATTTTTGTATGTGTATGAATGTACTCGTCTGCATGCAAAGTCTGTGCACCCGTGCATTGCACCGCCGCGGAGGTCAGACGAGGGCACCGGATCCCCCCCTGGAAACTGGAGTTTCCGGGAATTGGAGCTTCAGACGGTTCTCAGCCGCAATGTTGGTGCTGGGGAATTGAACCCGGGTCCTCTGGCAAGAGCGGTTGGCGCTCTACGCTAGGCCATCTCTCCAGACTCTTAGGTCCGTTGAATTGCTTCAAAGTATTCTTTGAAGGGTTGTTGTTTTCCCAGACCTGTATTCTTTCAAATTGTTTATGTCATTGGAAAGATTTTCTCTTTCCTTCAAACTATACTTGACATTTCTGTGGGTTATAGTAATCTGGGTTGGAATTTATAGTCATTTCACACTGGGAATTCTTTGCTCCAGGTTCTTCTGCTTTCATCGTCTGCGTGGAGAAGTCATTTTTAATTCTGATAGGTTTCCTCTTATCGGTCACTTGTTGTTTTCTCTTGTGGCTTGAAGGAATTTTTTTCTTGTTTTGGGTGTCCTAAGCATTTAAATATGATGTGGCATGGAGACTTTCTTTTTCTGATCTTGTCTGTTTGGAGGTTCAATGTGCTTTTGTCTGGTATTGGTTGTCCTTTTTTAGTTTGGGGAAGTTTCATCTATTATTTATTGTTGATGATCTGATCATACCATTCTCTTGGGATTCTTCTCCTTCCTCTATTCCTATGATGCAGAGGTTGATCTTTTCATAGTTGGCCCCACAGCTCTGGTTGTTCCATTTTGTGTATTTTTTTAAATTTTCATAATCTTTCCTGCAGGTTCTGTGAGCTTGATGCTAGTGAAGTAATGGTGTACTGAATAAGGACATAAAGCCAGGTTGTATGGAGATGGCTTTACACGGTGGAAAGCAGGAAGGAGAAATGAGTGATAGAACCTGCAGCGTCTTAGTTACCAGAACGAGTAAACCCTGAGAATATCATGTACGACATAGAAGCCATAATTAACAAGTTTGTATTGTATGCTTCAATCATTCTAAGAGGGTTGATTTTAAATGTTTCACCAAAACGAAATGAAACTGGTAGCCAAAGTTACATAGTGATTGATTGATTGATTGATGATTGATTGCTTGATCGCTGAGGGTTTTTGTGACGGGACCGCAGGCTTACATCTGTTAGTTCGTTGCGGAAAACTATGTCTGATATTTGATAGGTATACTGTTAAGGAAAGTTTGGAAACACATGATTAGCATGTGGGTTTAATGTATTCTTTGATTTAAAACGGCATATCAAAAAAACTATTTTAAAAGTTCTGAAAACTATCTAAGGTAATTGAAAACAGTACAAGGAAAATTTCTTGGAAGGAATGAGTGTCCGTTGTGTTTTGTCTGTGTCTCTGTCCATCTGCCTGCCTATCTGGATTGCAAACCTGCATGCAGTGTGGCATGAAAGTTCAGACGAGTTGGCGGACTCATGGAGCTGAAGTTGCGAGATGTAGTTAGCTCCCTATCTTGGGTGCTGGCAACCAGACTCTGGTTCTCAGAAGGCGCAGCTGCTGTGCTCATGAGCTGGGCCATCTCTCCGCTTCCCTCTAAAGGTATTTTTCATGTCTTTAGTCATTCTTTTGTTGTGATTAAACACCATGACCAAAGGAACTTATAAAAGAGAGTTCATTTGAGCTTACGATTGATGGCTCCAGGGATTTCGAGTCCACTGTGGAGGGAGCATGGCCGCTGGAACTGGAGCAGCATGAAGCGGGTCACCTCTCGCAACGATGCAAGAAGTCAGAGGTGAGAGCGAATGGCGACAGCACGTCTTGTTAAATTCACTAAGCCTTGCCCCAGTGACATACTTCCCCAAGCACAGCCACACCTCGAAAAACCTCCAAAATCAGTGCCCCCAACTGGAGACAAACTGTCTGAATATGACAGCCTATGGAGGACACTCATTCAAAACACCAACTCCTGTGAGTATTTCTGAGTAACTAAAACAATAACACATCTTTCGTTTTTTAATCTTCATTACAAAATATAATTTGTTCCTCCATTTAAGAATCCTAATCAGAGCCAGGCATGGTGACACAAACATTCAAGTCTTTAAATCTCAGCTCTCAGGAAGCAGAGGCAGGCCAATCTTTGGGAGTTCCAGGCCCGCCGGCTGGGGCTATAGGGAGACCTTATCTCAAAAAGATTAAAAAAAGTCACTCTTTTTATCATAGACCTGTGGGAATGATGTTGTACAATTATCATATTTAGTTTCTAAGCATTCAGTTCTGGCACACGACATATATTTTACCTAATTTTGGGAGCAGTATGTGACTTACACTTGTAATAAGTAGTAATAAATTGATTTTTACTAATATACTTGTCCTTTTTTTTTTTTTTTTTTTTTTGACAGGGTCTCCCTTTAGTCCCAGCTGGCCTGGAGCTCACCATGTACACCAGGCTGGCCTTGAACTCACAGAGATCTGCCTGAGTGCTGGGATTAAAGGCATGCACCACCATGCCCGGCCTAAGATGATTCTTAGCCACCATGTGGGTACTGGGAATCGAACCCGGGTCCTCTTCAAGAGCAGTCAGTGCTCTTAACTGTTGAGCCATCTCTCCAGCCCCATATATACTTGCACTTTTTATGGAAGTTCCATGTTTGAAACTTTATGCTCACATTCGGTAAGCATAAGGAAGATTTTCAGGATGGAGAAACTATTACATGGATAGTCAATATGATCATGAAAATTTCTAGGGAACTAATACCATGTGAAAGCAAATGTGTATGGAAATTTCTCGTGTATCATTCAGGTTTTTTTTTTTTGTATGTGTATGAATGTACTGTCTGCATGTAGGTTTGCGCACCCGTGTCGTGCAATCCCGCAGAGGTCAGAAGAGGGTCTCAGATTCCCCTGGAACTGGAGTTCTACTGGAATTGGAATTACAGACGGTTCTTAGCTGCCATGTGTGGGTGCTGGGGATCGAACCCGGGTCCTCTGCAAGAAGCAGTCAGTGCTCTTAACCGCTAGGCTATCTCTCCAGCCCTCATTCAGTCTTTAATAACCATCCTACCTCTCATTCTCAATACAAACTATATGAGCATGAGGAATATGGAAACAAGCCACAGAACTCTCACAAGCTGTCAAAGACAGGTAGGAACTCACACTGTGAATGGACCTTTTGAAAATAAGACACGTTTCAATGATTTTTATTTCCAGCATTATCAGGAAACACACAGGGCAAAAAACTCCATCAATGCAGAGGAGATAGAAAGGCATCTGCTGGGGCTGGAGAGATGGCCTAGCGGTTAAGAGCACTGACGCTCTTGCAGAGGACCCGGGTTCGATCCCCAGCACCCACATGGCGGCTAAGAACCGTCTGAAACTCCAATTCCCGGAGAACTCCAGTTCCAGGGGAATCCGAGACCCTCTTCTGACCTCCGCGGCATTGCACAACACGGGTGCCCAGACTTGCATGCAGACAGTACATTCATACACATACAAAAATAAAAAAAAATTTTTTAAAAGAAAGGCATCTGCTTATGGCAGTTCACACATCTGGAGAAACTAAAAGTGTAAGAAAACACTGTAAATGGAATACAGCCTTTACATCTTCTGGTTCCTTACAGTTACATGAAAAGCATCACACTGGAGACAAACCCAATGAATGCCAGTAATTCGGTAAAGAGTTCAGATGTCACAGTGATGTTCAAAGACATGACAAATTCACACTAGACAAAACCCTGTGAATAGAAGTGCGTGAAAAGTCTTTAGACTTCACAGTCATCTTTTCATAAAGCAATTAATATTTTAGTGAACCTATGAATACTAACAGTTTGGTAAAGATTTGTCACAGTTATCTTACTTTATGTAAAAATTTGCATTAGACCAAAACCCAATGAATGAAAGCAATGTAAATCCTGTTGAGTTAGAAATGCCACTCTACCAAAGACTTGAGAGATAGAAGCCAAAAACTGTGGAGGAAAAGCTTTAATAAAAGAACATTCCAACAAGGAAAAAGTACAGAACACAGCACAGAGACAGTGACAGAGACAGATTGATGTGTCGGGCCAAGCACACTCCCATGGAACTGGAGGGCAGTGGCCTGAGGTCTGATCCTCTCCCACTTTTATTCCCAGTTAGGGGATTTCCACTGCGGTTACAGTGATGCTTTCTCTGATTGGTGGGGTCTTGGTGGTTGCAGACCAGGCAGTCTTTCATTGGATCAGTCCACCTGTTCTGCACCCCTCTGTTTGAAACAATGGTTGTGTTTAGCAGTGTGAAGCCACTTGGAGAGTAACAGGCTCCTCAAGGGGTGAGAAGCACTCCTACAGAGCTGGGAAAGTTCATCCTGACTGCAGGTAGCTCTGGGAAATAATAACTCAAGGTGGGAGGGAGTAACTATGGGATCCAGACCTGCTTCACCTAGAGAGTTGCTCCTGCATGGTTAACCCTTTCCTTTTGATTAACTTCTTTCTGACCTGGTCCTTACAATCCCACATACAGTGCATTTAAGTTACATGAAAAAATTCATAGTGCAGGGAAACCATGTCAGTGCAAAGAATCTGGCATTTCATAGCTGCTTACAACTGCAAGAGGAAATTAATTTTGGCAAAAAAAAAATTGGACCTCTATAACTCTCCACCTATTTTTTTTAGACAGGTTCTTTCACTAAACCTGTAGCCCCCCAATTCAAGCTGGACTGGCCGGCCACTGAGCTCCCCACCCACAGCCCAGCAACGGCCACAGATGCACAGGCTGCCTTACCTGGCTTTTACAGGGATCTGAACTCGGGTCTCCATACTTATAAGCAAGCAGTTTACTGACTAAGCCATCTCCCCAACCCAAGGTTATTACCTGCAAGACATCTGCCTATGTCCTTGAGAGGAAAATCCAGTTAACAACCAGGAGTCAGTGAAGCACACCTGCTAAAATAGTAAACATCACAAACTACTCATTGTCTTGATTTCCACTGCCTGTTTGTGCTCTTTCAAATTACCCTCCAGTGCCCATTCCAGGGTTGAGATAAACCTCAGAAAAGACATAAAATATGCAACACAATTCTAGAAGTTTTGATAAGTACTTTTTAATTATGTATACATCTCTGTATAGGGGGGAGATTATGCACATGACTATAGTTGCCTGTGGAGATGAGAAGAGGATGTCAGATCCCCTGGCGCAAAAAAAAAAAAAAAACCCTGTGAATGAATGTGCACAATCCTACATTTTTTTAATTTTTTAAAATTATTTTTATGTGTATGAGTGTACTGTTTGAATGTAGGTTGGTGCACCTGTGTCATGCAATGCCGAGGAGGTCAGAAGAGGTCGTCGGATTCCCCTGGAACTGGAGTTAAAGACGATTCTTAGCCACCATGTGGGTGCTGGGAATCAAACCCGGGTCCTCTGCAAGAGCAGTCGGTGCTCTTAACCACTGAGGCATCTCTCCAGCCCCAATCCTACAATTCTTATACTTCCTAAATTACATGATAGAACAGTTTCACACTACAGTGTTCTTTCAATGTCAATTCATAGGAGAAAATTTGTAGACATATAAATTTCAAGTGTTGCTAATGTTTTACGTAAGGTAACTTCATTCATGGATAAGAACTCATTCTCTAACCTCTAAGAATATAAGCAACAGGGGAAAGGACTGAGCTGTTTTGTATAGCAGCAATGTTTCATGGGATTCCTACAGCGGTTCCTCCTCTCCTGAAACGCCCTCACAGACCACTCCTTGACCAGCCATGCCCAGCCATGCAGTCCTAGTGCCCTCTCCTTAAACCTACACTTCATGGCAGTGTCACAGAGTGGAGAGCACCAGACAAAATTTCAAAATTTAAATGGAAAAAAAGATTTTTGAGCAAGTGCCATTACAGCAGTCTGCCAATGGAACTGTGGGGTGGGGGATCAAGATCCAGGGACTTTAAATCCATCACCACAGTCACCTCAAATCTAGGAACTGTGGGGCAGGGATCAAGATCCAGGGACTTTAAATCCATCACCACGGTCACCTCAAATCTAGGAACTGTGGGGCAGGGATCAAGATCCAGGGACTTTAAATCCATCACCACAGTCACCTCAACTCTAGGAACTGTGGGCCAGGGCATCAAGATCCAGGGACTTTAAAGCTGTAACCACAGTCACCTCAACTCTAGGAACTGTGGGGTGGGGATCAAGATCCAGGGACTTTAAATCCATCACCACAGTCACCTCAACTCTAGGAACTGTGGGGCAGGGGATCAAGATCCAGGGACTTTAAAGCTGTAATCACAGTCACCTCAACTCTAGGAACTGTGGGGTGGGGATCAAGATCCACAGTCACCTCAACTCTAGGAACTGTGGGGCAGGGGATCAAGATCCAGGGACTTTAAAGCTGTAACCACAGTCACCTCAACTCTAGGAACTGTGGGGCGGGACCAAGATCCAGGGACTTTAAAGCTGTAACCACAGTCACCTCAACATCTTGCTACATGAGGCAGTATAATGGGTTTTTTTTTTTATTAAGCTTGCAACCTATCATGGGTTCTCTTTACCTAGAAGTGAAATTATGGAAGCAGAATGAGCATTTGGTTAGTATTGACACAACATGGAGACTTGGTTAGTATTGACACAACATGGAGACTTGGTTAGTATTTCCACAACATGGAGAGGGGCAAGAAAGGCCCAGGTGGATCAGAAATTAGCTTCTCTTTTTTGGTTTATCAAGACTTAACAGCTAATGGGTGGGGCCTACATTCATTACCAAGACATCCTGTGGTAGTTGGCCTTAGGCTAAGAATAAGTCCATCTGACTCTTAGGAACTAATATCCTGGTTAGAAATTGGTGGCGCATGCCTTTAATCCTAGCACTCGGGAGGCAGAGGCAGGTGGATCTTTGTGAGTTCAAGGCTACCCTGGTCTACAGAGTGAGTTCCAGGACAGCGGGAGCTACAGGGAGACCCTGTCTCAAAAAGACCAAAAAAAAAAAAATTTAACTTAAGCAGCTGGGCGTGGTGGCGCACGCCTTTAATCCTAGCACTTGGGAGGCAGAGGCAGGTGGATCTTTGTGAGCTCTAGGCCAGCCTGGTCTACAGAGTGAATTCCCAAAAAAAAAAAAGAAAGAAAGAAATTGACTTAAAATGGAATCAATTTAGCTGCCACACCAGGGCTGCTTTGCTTCTCTGCACAATATGGCTTCATTGAATAAATCTTTCTTCTGCTTTTCCTGATTCTTTGCATTTTTTTTCATTCTTTGCATGTTTTACTAGCCTATCATAGATGGATGGTTGGAATTGGAGTGTTGGGACTTCCAAGGCCCAGGTGTCGACCCTATGAACTCTGGTAAATTTTTAATCCTTTACCTCCTGCATGAGTTATTTTTCTGTTGCTGTGATAAAAACACTGACAAAACACCTTATAGAAAGAAGTGTTTACTTGGCTTATGATTCCAAAGAGGCAAGAGTCCATCCCTGAGGGCAGGAGGCATGGCAGCACAGGTGTCCGAGCAGCAGTCTGAGCGCTCACATCTTCAAGCAAGTAGAGGAAGTAACGCTTAAGGGCTCTCACAGCCCTGCCATAGGGACGGGCTTCCTCCAGCAAGGCCATATCATCTAAGACCTTCCCCAAAGTGCCACCAACTCTGGACAAAATGTTCACAGTTCCCAGGCAAGAGTTTATTTTCTTTTTGGTAAGAATGGTAGTAGTCTTGGCCAGAGTACAAAAAAGAATGCTCACGCCTTCAAGGAGGCAGAGGAAGCAGAGAGCAACCAGGGAAGGCAGAAGGCTTGAGAACTCTGGATGCCACCCTCATGGGTGTGCTATCTCCAGCAAGGCCACACCCTCTAAGACATCAGTAAACAGCACCACCAACTGGGACAATATGTCCCAAATCCTGGAATCTGTGTGGGACATTCTCATTTAAACCACCACATCTCCATGCATTATTGCAGTCAAAATAGCCAAAGGGTCATCAATTATTTTTTTCAAAACTGAACTTTTGCTAAAAGTCATATCCTTCTTTTCTCATTTCTTTATTTCCAAAGATCACTGATGTAATCTTTTGATAAAGTGTGTAACAAACATTAATCCTTTTCTTCCCATTGGCCATGTGGCTTGTGCTTCATGAGAGAGGGTCTCATACCCTAACCCTGACCCTAACCCTAACCCTGACCCTAACCCTAACTCATGTAGGGCAGGCTGACCTCAACCACACCATGTAGCAATGACCAAACTTGACATGTCGGTCTTGCTACTTACGCCCCCTGAGTTCTGAGGTTACACACGTGTAATACCAATAGCTTGTCATATGTTATTTTATTGGGTGAAAATGTCCAGCCTGTTTGTTAGGGGGTGAACAACCTGTTAGGTACAGAAGAAAAGGAGAACAGGCATGGTTACTAGTTAATAGAAGCAGCTAATGCAGATCGCCCATCAGACTCATTAGAACTGGCCTTCTGAAACTAATTAACTTGAGGTAGGGCAGCATTAAAAATGAATAGTACAATGTTATGTCAGAGGCAAATGTGAATGGATTCTTTTTTTTTTTTTTTTTGACACAGGGTCTCCCTATAGCCCCAGCTGGCCTGGAATCCACTCTGTAGATAATGCTGTCCTTGAAGTAACAGAGATCTGACTACCTCTGCCTCCTGAGTGCTGGGATTAAAGGTGTGAGCCACCATGCCCAGCATTAAAGATGGTTCTTAGCCATCTCTCCAGCCCCGAAACAAGTATGACTTTTAAAAATCCTTTCCAGGATAGCAAGAAATTGTACACCATGTGATTTGGGGTATTGGTTGAGGAGAGTGGAGGAGCCAGGTACTGAGGAGGACCACTGCAGTACCCTGAGCAAGGGCTGCAGGAAAGCCACATACTGATGGTCGAATTAACAGTCTTTTAATTCGTTTCTAGCCTATGGGGGACAGTGGGCTCAAACCCAAAAGAACTGTTGATTCTGAGGAGAGTCAGATCAAGGTTTATAAAACCTAAAACCACAATTACATCATGCCAAGGGTAAAGCCAGTGGTCATAACTGCATTGTAACAGAGGCAGGTCCCAGTGTCACACCATAATTTTGGAACATAAGTTAAAAAAGGACTTTTCAGTTAACAAAGTTTCTAAATTTTAGTTAGGAAAAATAAGTTTTTCAGGATTGCAGTAACAATGTCTCCCAGGAGCTGCAGCTCTGTCGGGATGAATATAAGTTTTCCAGCACTGTAGAAACAGTGTAGTCTCTGAAGCTGCAGCAGGTACAGCCTTCAAGGGCACCCCCCCCCCCATGGCTTTGGTTAGCAGGGCTAGAGGAGAGGGAGAAAGCCGGGTGAATAAAATGAGTCAGTTTAGCCATTTCATAAGTTAGAAGTTGTTAAAAGCACAGCCCAGACAGCTTTTTAACTGGGTCTCAGCGAACAGCAACCAGAGTGCAGCATGGCCTGGTTTTTTCAGGCTGTGAGGTCTGGCTTCTAAGTCCAGCTAAGAAGAGCAGGCCTGGGTTCTAACAAAATCCATAATGTGCATGTGGAAAATCCAGATTCACAGAGGACATAGGACTCTGGAACAACAGCGGGTGACATTGTACATGTGAGTCAAGAGGACAATGACATAGAACATTGAATGTGTAATTTGGTTGAGTGACCCTACGCCAAGGAAGAAGAACAGGAAGTGTTTAGTGACAGGCCAGAAAGTTCTGCTTCGATTCGAATCTCCTTGGAGTTGGGCAAGGTCTGTGCACAGACGAGACGCCAGGGATAGGAAAAGAGGATGTGCTTCTGCAACATTTTGGATCCTGCAGTCCTCACCGGTGGCCCTAGCTTCCGGTTGCTGTGCCAATCACGAGCGCCGACCGGCGGCGGGAGGCGGGCTCTATCCAGCGCCATGTTGCGGCTTCTGCACTGCTGGTTCGGCTGCGTGGCTTAACGCTACGTGGTGTGCTATTCCCTGAGCCGCTGCGGGGAGCTGAGGAGAGCGTGGGAACCCGGAAGCCGGCCATGGTGAGCTTGGGGAAGGCTGTCCCGAGACGGAGCAGTGGCTGCTGCGGCCACCGGAGCGGGCTGGGCTGGGTCCTCCCCGGGCCGGGCGGGCAGCCGGACCGGACCGGCGTCCTGTGCGGTCCCGGCGACCAGGTTCCCCGCGCGGCCGCCTGTGGCATTTCCTGCTGCAGCGGCTTCTGTGCGGGGCACTGAGCGGGCGGCTCTGCCTGCGAAGTTGGCTTCAGTGTCCGTGACTGTCCAGAGCCCCTGATCGTGCTTTTGGTGCAGTGTGGACAAGTGTACAGCAGAGTCTAAAAGTCACGGTGGGAACACGGGAGGGAAGGAAGCGGTTTGAGCTGGGTAGGAGATGGGCAGGCTGTCTAGGGGAGAGGGAGGACGGGGCGGGGAAGGCAGCAGCCAGTCTGGGCAGGTTCGTGACCCCAGGAAGCTCCTTCCCAGGAACACATGTAGACACCCTTCTGGTTCCCCTAGTAAGTTTATCCATGGAGTTAACAGCTCTCTTAATATTCTGAGATCTAATTTAGCACAGAATTTCGGGTAAAATATTCATGCAGAATAAGCCTCCGACTGTTCGAGGAAGGCACCACTCTGGAGCCAGGGCTAGGTAAGGAGAAGAGAACTGTGGACCCGGACTGACAAAGTCTGCACAGTGGAGGAAGCTCCTTCAGCTGCCCCTGGGCTCTGGGCGCCCTCCACTCTGCAGTGAGTCGTCCTTTCCGCGTTTGCCTTCTCTCCTGACTGCCTGCGGCTCCCTGATGCTCTGTCTGGGACTGTTAAGAAGCTTTCTGGGTTGTGACGTGACAACTCTTAAATTGCGGAAGCCCACTCTTGCATGCTCTCTGTCATGTAAATTAGGTTGGACTAAATCACCTCTGGCATTTCCTTCCTTCTTAGGACTGCTCTGAGAATTTTCTGTGACTGTTCTCTGAGGACTGTTGCGTGGTCTTTTCTTGAAGCTCCTCTGCCCTCCCACCCCCATCCCTTTCATTGGCTCTCTCTCTCTCTCTCTCTCTCTCTCTCTCTCTCTCTCGCTCTCTCTCGCTCTGTCACTCTGTGTCTCTGTCTCTGTCTCTGTCTCACTTATTCTTACTATAAATGAAGCTCCCCTCCAGGTTGTGAGTTTTTCTTTTTAAGATCTATTTTTCATAATTGTGAGTGAGTGTGTGTGTGTGTGTGTGTGTGTGTGTGTGTGTGTGGTGGTCAGAGGAAAAGAGATCCTCCTGGATCTGGAGTTACATATTGTTGTGGGTAGACTCACATGGGTGCTGGGACTGGAACATAGTCATCTGTGAAACTAGTATGCACTCTTAGAACCGAGCCATCGTCTCTCCAGTCTGCTCTCCAGCTGTTAAAGGGAAGCCTCTCCTTCTCCTCAAGGCCCCCATCGTATTTGGCCTCTTCCATATGTTATTTCATTTTCTATCTAATGTTTCACTTCACACCTCTAGGTCTGATCATGTCCCCAAAGCCCTTTCTCCTCCTAAACCTCATTCCTGAAGAAAGTTAGGTCGGCTTTCCCTTTCTCAACTGAGCACTTTTAGTATATCATTTCTTTATTCTGGCATTTAACTAAGGGACAGTGGATTTTGATTCCTAAAGCAATCAGATGAAGTTGACCTTTAAAGTCTTTCTGGGACTCCTGTGGCTGATTCCACTGATGAGGTAGGATAAGCTAAGATGCCAATGTGTGTCCACCCACCCCTGTGCCCACATACACAGGATGCCACCGCACTGTAGAAATGGTGTCAGGTGAGCAGAGCTCTTAGGTGAGATCTTATAAAGGACTTACTGATTACTAAGGGGAAGTTGGATGTTGGCTGTGAAGAAGGCTTTGGTGCACGGTATGTCCAATGTGCTGAGAGAGAGGAGTGAGTCCCCCTTGGGAAGTGGGCCCTGGAAAGTTCTATGATGAAAAGGATTCATTCTTCTTTTGTTGTTCTTTTTGAGTCAGGGTCTCCCTGTAGCCCCAGGTGGGCTGGAATTCACTATGTAGACCAGGCAGGCCTTGAACTCAGAGATTGTCTGCCTCTGCTTCTCAAGTGCTGGGATTAGAGGCATGTGCTATCATACCTGGTGAAAAGGATTCATTCTTAAAAAGGAAGGAGTTATGATCATTCTTCTCTCAGGAGAGTAGAGGAGAGAATGCAGTCTGGGTGGTTTAAAAAAAAAAAAAAAAGGAGGGAGTTGATGTAGGAAAGAAATGGGGGAACCACAACCCCTGCAGAGAAGGTCAGACCGAGCGGTGCTGTCCAGCTGCAGTGCTGTCCAGCTGCGGCTGTTTCGTTTTCTCACTACCAGCTGAATTCTTTGTGGTCTATTAGGACTCTCATCTTAAGTGGGAGGGAGTGTGAAGAGCTTTTTGAGAATGGCATGTTCTTTCCATGGTGATAGTTCAGGACAAGCAGATTCTCAGAGCTGACTGAATTGAGATTGTGTGTGTGCATGTGTCGTGGTTTGAATGAGTGTCCCCCATAGGCTTTAAGTATTCAGACATTTTGTCTCCAGTTGGTGGCACTGTTTTTGGAGGTCTTAGAAAGTGTGGCCGTGCTAGAGGAAGTATGTCACTGGGGGCAGGCTTAGTGAATTTAACAAGCCTTGTGGTCTCCAGTTGCTCTCTCTGTTTCCTGTGCTCATTTCAAGATGTGACCCTCGGCATGCTGCTCCAGCTCCAGCCGCCATGCCTCCCGCCACAATGGACTCTAATTCCCTGGAACCATCAATAGTAAGCTCAAATAAACTTTTATCACAGCAACAGAAAAGTGACTAATACAGCATGTGTGTGGGTTCATCCCAATACCTGAGTGTGTGTGAATGTGTGTGGGTTCATCCCAATGCCTGAGTGTGTGTGTGCATGTGTGTGGGTTCATCCCAATGTGTGAGTATGTGTGTGCATGTGCATGGGGTCCATCATGTGTGTGCGCATGTGTGTGTGTGCATGTGTGTGGGTTCATCCCAGTGCCTGAGTGTTGAGGCCTGAGGATGACTTTGGGTTTCAGTTTTTGCTTTCCACTTTTATGTGGGTTTTGTGGGTTATACTGAATTTGCAAATGTGCCAGGCAGGTGTTTTTACCCACTGAGCCATCTTGATGCCACCCTCCACCTTCTTTATGGAGACAGGTTCTCTCCCCAGTTACCTTAGACTAGCAGCCCAGCACTCCCCAAGCCATCGTCTCCAGCTCCTCACCACAGGGATTAGATATGCACTGTAGCCATCATTTTTTTTTATTAATTTTATTTATTTTTGTATGTGTATGAATGTACTGTCTGCATGCAAGTCTGTGCACCCGTGTCGTGCAATGCCGCGGAGTTCAGAAGAGGGTCTCAGATTCCCCTGGAACTGGAGTTCTCCTGGAATTGGAGCTTCAGACGGTTCTCAGCCGCCATGTGGGTGCTGGGGATCGAACCCGGGTCCTCTGTAAGAGCGGTCGGCGCTCTTAACCGCTAGGCCATCTCTCCAGCCCCTGTAGCCATCATTTTTATTAGTCCTGTGGATCCATTTTCTTGTCCTTTGGCTTATTTTAGTAGCACTCCATGGGTGGGCCATTTTCTTGACTTCAAATTGGCGTTTTATCTGGTGTGCTGAAAGTGAGCCTCCTGTGAACATGTTGTCTTGTAATTAATTGGGCTCATTAGAGATAGAGATGTTCTTGTTTTGTTTTGTTTATTAACAAAAGAGTGGGGAATAGCCATTTCCTTTTGGCTTTAATCCAAAGGGAAGCCTGGCTCATGTGCTCGACTTCTGATCAAACTTCTTTTAGCTGAAGAGTGAGGAGAGGCACAGGGACTGAATCTGTGGTGATTTGTCCACGCGCGCTTTGGACAGGTGATAAGTGCAGCAAGATAGGGGTCCGTTGGACATGGTTTTGAGGGGTGACTGCTGAGTCCATTTAAAAAGTATTTTTATTTTATGTGTATGAATGCTTTCTCTGTATGTATGTGAGTGTACCATGTATGCACAGAGCCCATGAAGGCATGAAGAGGACATCAGGTCCCCTGGAACTGGAGTTATGTATGGTTGTTAGCCACCATGTATATGCTGAAAACTGAAGCTTGGTCCTATGAAAGAGCACCATGTTCTCTTAACCACTGACCCATCTCTGCAGTCCAGGAATCCATTTGCATGGAATAGCTGAGTAGATACCACCAAACCAAAGAAGATTGAGGAACAAATATGCAGTCTTTAATAAGGATTCAGTTGGGTCTGAAGAGAGCGTGCACTCTTGGAGAAGGTGGTCAGACTGTGCTTCAGACAGGATCAGGAATAATAGGGCGACGAATGGCTGACAGGGACATAGTCGTAGTGTTCTAACATGCAGTTAAGGAGTGACAGGGACATAGTCGTAGTGTTCTAACATGCAGTCAAGGAGTGACAGGGACATAGTCATAGTGTTCTAACATGCAGTTAAGTAGTGAGACAGTAATAACCAGGCTGTTGGATGCCCAGACCCAGTCCAGAGTCCATCCATGTTGTCAGCGTCATCCTGAGAGCTGGTACCCAGAGTTTACAGCTGGAGTATAGATGTGGGTGGAACTTTCAGGAAAGTTTGACCTTGATCCAGACATAGTTTCACAGGCCTCACTGGAGGAACAGTGTCAAGATGAATTGTGGTGTTCCTATAGGACTTACATAAATAACACATCATAAAATTTAAGTTTACATGATAGACCCCAGAAATGTGGATCTTGGATATTCATTAGGGTCTGGAGATTTGTGAGGGTGGCTTTCACCTGATTCTCATCACAGTGTGGATCGAGATATTCGGGAGTCTCACAGGAGTAGCACTCATGAGTGAACTCCTTAGGAGACCAGCTGAACTCATGGTGTTAGGAGACCGGGTGGTTGTGAAGAGAACAGGCCAGGTCATTTATGAGACAGGCAAAAGACAGACCGTGTGGGAGAAACAGAAAACCAAAACACGAAAAAAAACGCAACAGGAACAGTTTTGCAGAAAGAACAGCTCCGTTTTAGAAAGGAAGGTGTCTTAGAGCTGGGAACCTATGAAATGTCTTGGGTCCAGGGTCATATTTGGTCTCATTTTCCCTTTCCCTCTCTTTTTATTCTTCCTGCTTGGATATCCAGTCCCACTGGGATTTTTCTTTCCTGCCAGTCTCCATCATTAGTCTCATGGGAGCGAGTGGCAGCCATCTTAGGGCACTTGCTCTGACTTTCCTTGTCTCCCTGTGTTCCTTCTCACGCTTCCTCAGTGGAAATGGGCCTTGGAGCCTGAGTGCAATTAGAGATTTTAACTTTTAACTTGACTTGGTAATGCCAGGTCTTTTTTTCCCCTCTGTAGGAAGCTTTTATGATTGACTGATCCTCTGGGTTAATGTTAAGGACGGATCCTGCAAAGCTGAGTTAGGTTTTGGTTTGTGCTTATCCTGGAAGTCATTGTGGGCTTGGCACTCTGTCCCAGTGACAGCACCGAGGATGAGCCTGTAAGGAAAGGGTTTCTTTCTGGTCAGAGAGAGCTAAAACTGCAAGAGAGGTGAGTGCCTGCTGTAGGAGGTCCAGAGACTGTGTCATCCCAGTGGTCCAATCTAATGGACCCTTCTCTACTCTGATTACATCCTGTTTTCTGGTTGCTGAGCTACGTAAACAGTTAGCCATGTTTCTGCACCAAGATGGCCAGTATCCCTTCTTACAGTCTAAGCCAAACACAGCCTTCATCTCTTAACCCTTTAAGTTTCTTGTCAGACTTTTCTTCACAGCACGGAGAAATAGCACTATTTCCTATAATTTTATTTTCTTTTTTTTTTTTCTTTTTTTTTTTTTTTTTNTGACAGCACTGATGATGAGCCTGTAAGGAAAGGGTTTCTTTCTGGTCAGAGAGAGCTAAACTGCAAGAGAGGTGAGTGCCTGCTGTAGGAGGTCCAGAGACTGTGTCATCACAGTGGTCCAATCTAATGGACCCTTCTCTACTCTGATTACATCCTGTTTTCTGGTTGCTGAGCTACGTAAACAGTTAGCCATGTTTCTGCACCAAGATGGCCAGTATCCCTTCTTACAGTCTAAGCCAAACACAGCCTTCATCTCTTAACCCTTTAAGTTTCTTGTCAGACTTTTCTTCACAGCACGGAGAAATAGCACTATTTCCTATAATTTTATTTTCTTTTTTTTTTCTTTTTTTTTTTTTTTTCTTCTCCCCCCCTGGGTTCTACCCGGTCCTTCTCCCCCTCCGGGTGTCCTTCTTCCCCCCCGGGTGTCTCTCCCCCCGGTTCCTCCCCCCCCCGGGTCCTTCTACCCCCCGGGTGTCTTCTCCCCCCGGGTGTCCTTCTCCCCCCCCGGGTGTCCTTCTCCCCCCCCCGGGTGTCCTTCTCCCCCCCGGGTGTCCTTCTCCCCCTGTGTCCTTCTCTCCGGCCCGGTGTACTCCCCCCCCCTGGGCTGTCCTTCTCCCCCCCGGGTGTCCTTCTCCCCCCCGGGTGTCCTTCTCCCCCGCTGGGTGTCCTCCCCCCCAGGTGTCCTTCTCCCCCCCTGGGTGTCCTTTCTCCCCCCCTGGGTGTCCCTTCTCCCCCCCTGGGTGTCTTCTCCCCCCCCCGGGTGTCCTTCTCTCCCCCTGGGTTGTGTCCTCCTCCCCCCCCGGTGTCCTTCTCCCCCCCTGGGTGTCCTTCTCTCTCCCTGGGTTCAGGATGTCAGTCTGTCTGTCTCTTCTATGGCACACAGGATGTCAGTCTGTCTCTTCTGTGGCGCACAGGATGTCAGTCTGTCTCTTCTATGGCGTACAGGATGTCAGTCTGTCTCTTCTATGGCCCACAGGATGTCTGTCTGTCTCTTCTGTGGTGCACAGGATGTCAGTCTGTCTGTCTCTTCTGTGGTGCACAGGATGTCAGTCTGTCTGTCTCTTCTGTGGCGCACAGGATGTCAATCAGACTGTCTCTTCTGTGGCGCACAGGATGTTAGTCAGTCTGTCTCTTCTGTGGTGCACAGGATGTCAGTTTGTCTCTTCTGTGGCGCACAGGATGTCTGTCTGTCTCTTCTATGGTGCATAGGATGTCAGTCAGTCTGTCTCTTCTGTGGCAGCCCCTCGAAGGCAGAGTCCTTGCTTTCCTGGCTCTGCCCCCCTTTCTTTCCCTCTATCTGACAGGAGCACCCCACATCAGCAAATGTTGAGTTCCAGGAGCCTATAGCTCTGACCTCCTTTATTTGTTTGTGAGGGGGTCCCATGTAGCCCAGGCTAACCTGGAACTCACTGTGTAGCCAAGGATGACCTTGAACTGCTCTTCCTGCCTTCATCTCCCCAGTGCTGGGTTTCAGGTGTGGGCCTGTGCACAGCCCTCTAGATACCTTTTTGCCACCTGAGAAAAGGCAGGAGAAGGCAAGCGAGAGTGGACCCCATTGTTCCTCATAAAACTGGGAGAGAAGGCCCTGAACCCAGGGCGGGAGAAGGACACCCAGGGGGGGAGAAGGACACCCAGGGGGGGGGAGAAGGTCCTATTTCCTATAATTTTAATATCCACTTAAATGATGGGTCCTCTGGGGCTGGAGAGATGGCCTGGCGCTTAAGAGCGCCGACTGCTCTTGCAAAGGACCCGGGTTCGATCCCCAGCACCCACATGGCGGCCGAGAGCCATCTGAAGCTCCATTTCCAGGAGAACTCCAGTTCCAGGGGAATCCGACACCCTCTTCTGACCTCTGCGGCATTGCACGACACGGGTGCACAGACTTGCATGCAGACAGTACATTCATACACATACAGAGATAAATAAAATTAATAAAAAAAAATGATGGGTCCTCTAATATGTAATGTATGTGACTTCTTGGCTGTATGTTTATCAGGTTTATTACTATACATACATGTATATGTACACATATATACATTTATGTATGTATGCATATATGTGTTTACCAATCTGGCCTTGAAGTCATGGGGATTTTCCTTCCTCAGCAGAATGCTGATTACAAGTATGAGCCGTTGTGCCTGGGGTTTTGTACTTGATGTTCTGCAGAGCTGGGTTGCGGCTGCTGCTGCCGTTCTCCTGATTGCCTGTTTGCAATTTTCCAGTTTTCGTTTTTCTGGTTTTTTTTCTCCCATTTAATGTGGAAGGTTAATGACTGATATTTCATGACTTTGATAATGACTGATATTTCATGTCTTTGTTTTGGCCATTCCCATTCATTCCTGAATTTTCTTCCAACCACTGCTTATATTAGGGGTACAAATATACATGTAGCCCAGCGTGATGGCACACATCTTTGATCCTAGCACTTGGGAGGCAGAGGCAGGCGGATCTCTGTGAGTTCAAGGCCAGCCTGGTCTACAGAGTGAGCTCCAGCTGGGACTAAAAAAGGGGAGACCCTGTCTCGAAAATACCAAACAAACAAAAAAAAAAAACCAAAAAACCCCACAAATATACATGTATTTTATAATTTTGTTTATTTATTCAAGAATTGCAGGATTTTTTTCAAAGTGCAGTTTGTTGGTCACGTCCTCCAGCCCCTCAACACTACTTCTGTTCCATTTTCATGTCCTCCTTTATTTCCTATTCTTTATTCGTTCATATAATTAATGGCGTTTTCAAAGGAAGAGGCAATTTAAATAAATTTAGTTACATATTTCATCGGTATAGGGTTTTTTTTAACTGAGTTTTTACAAATTCCATACAATACATTTGGATTCTAATAGACGCCCTCGTACTTTAAAGGTCTGTTGAGTCAAACGCATGTCCCCATGCGACCGTCTCCTGAAACCTGGTTTTCCTCTGCAGAGTCACCAATTTAAAAAACCTCTTTATCCCCCCTCCCAGCAGCTAATGGTTGCCAATATTTCCTCTGGGAACTATTGCTAGGGTTGGGGCTCCTGTCCGCTCCCCCACTCTGTGTGGGGCTTCTGTCCGCTCCCCCACTCTGTGTGGGGCTTCTGTCCACTCCCCCACTCTGTGTGGGGCTTCTGTCCGCTCCCCCACTTCTGTGTGGGGCTCATGTCCACTGCTCCGCTCTGTGTGGGGCCCCTGTCCGCTCCCCCGCTCTGTGTGGGGCTCCTGTCCGCTCCCCTGCTCTGTGTGGGGCTCCTGTCCGCTTCCCCACTCTGTGTGGGGCTCCTATCCACTCCCCCACTCTGTGTGGGCCTTCTGTCCGCTCCCCCACTCTGTGTGGGGCTTCTGTCCGCTCCCCACTCTGTGTGGGGCTCCTGTCCACTACCCCACTCTGTGTGGGGTTTCTGTCCACTACCCCACTCTGTGTGGGGCTTCTGTCCGCTCCCCCACTCTGTGTGGGGCTCCTGTCCGCTCCCCCACTCTGTGTGGGGCTCCTGTCCACTACCCCACTCTGTGTGGGGCTTCTGTCCACTCCCCCACTCTGTGTAGGGCTTCTCTCCACTCCCCACTCTGTGTGGAGCTCCTGTCCACTCCCCCACTCTGTGTGGGGCTTCTGTCCACTCCCCCGCTCTGTGTGGGGCTCCTGTCCACTCCCCCACTCTTTGTGGGGCTTCTGTCCACTCTCCTGCTCTGTGTGGGAATCTTGAATGCTGTTACCACGGCTGTGAGGTCACATGAGTAGCTTCTCAACTGTCTGGACAACTACCACCTTGGTCACAGAACCTTTCAGGTCTGTCCTGCATAATGATCCCTGAAACGTGGGAGGCCAGTTCTTGATACAGGTGTCATTCTCAGAGTAAGCAGTCTGCAGTCCCTTATTTTCCACATTGGCCAGTTGTGTATCTTGTTTTAATCACCATTGCTACGAGTGTTCCATACTTTCGTTGCTTTTCCTCAGTTGATAGATATCTAGATTGTTTCCATTTCATGGGAGTTATAAGTAAAGCAGCAGTGTACATGGTTGAACAAGTATCTCTCTAGTAGGATATACAGTTCTTTGGATATAGTTCCAAGAATGATAAAACTGGATCCTGTCAGAGATGTACTTCGGCCTTCTGAGGACCTCCACAGTTCCTCTGTGCTGGCTGCAGCCGTTCGCACGCCCTCCAACTGTGAATACTTATTGTTGCCTTTTCCCCACATCATTTTGTCATCATCTGTTGTTTGGATCTTAACCATTCTGACTAGGGTAAGATTAAATGTCTTAAGTTACTTTAATTTGCATCGCATTGTACTATCTGTTCAATTCTTTACCCCTATTTTTAATCAGGTTTGTTTTTCATGTTTAGTTTTTTGAGTTCTATACAGAGTCCCGATATGAGCCCCTATCAGACATATAGCTGATAAAGTTTTGGGGTTTTTTTTTCTCATTCTGGAAGTTATCTCTTCACTGGAATAATGATGTCTTTTTTTTTCACATAAATTTATTTTTATTTTTTTAACAAATCTAGACCCATGTTCCCACCCACTCCCCCACCCCGCCAGAGCTCATGCATTCTGCCAAAACAAGCTTTTCATCACTTTCTCAGTCTTTCTCAATGGAATGATGATTTCATTTGCCATACAGAACCGTCTTTGTTTCATGAGGTCCCATCTGCCAGTTGTTCAGAAAGTCCCTTTTTGTGCCTGTTTGTTCCAGTGTATTCTTTACTTTCACCTCTTAGATTCAGGGCATCAGGCCTTACTTGAAGTCCTTGATTGATTTGTAATTAATGTTTGTGCCTGGTAAAAGATAGGGATCTAGTTTCATTTTTCTATATGTAGCAATGAGCAGCACCATTTTTTTGACATGCTGTCTTTTTCTCAAGTATGTGTTTTGGGCCCCTTTGTCAAAAGTTAAGCTGTTGGAACTATGTATAAAAAAAACCCTGGGTCCTCACTTCTATTCCACTGATCAGTGTGTCTGTTTTTATGCTAGTGACATGTGTTTGTATCACTAAGGCTTTGTGGTATTGTTTGAGAGGAGGGATGGTAATATCTCCAGGACTTCTTTCATTGTTCAGGATTGTTTTGGTAACCAAGGCTTTTTTTTTTTTCTTTTTTTTTGTGCCGCCCAATAAAATGTGAGATTAGTTTTTCAATTTCTGTGAAGATTTGTGTTGGAATTTTAATCGTGACTGCACTGAGTCAGTAGATTGCTTATAGGACAGGCTGAAAGTGTCTGTCCTATTACACTTTTGTCCTTTGAGTTAGAAGTCACCAGAGCACATAAGGATGAAAATAGCGGCTCAGAGAACATGCCTGAAATGTCAGATAAAAAATCCAAGGGCCTAAAGTAGAGATTGAGTGTTTCATAAGTATTTCTTCTAAATTAATGAGGCTAATAGGTTTATAAAAGTTAGAAAGGTTTTAACTAGAGAGATGGCTCAGCAGTTCCAAGCAGTCCGCGCTCATCCACAGACACACAGCTCAGTTCCCAGAGGCCACTCGGGGCTCACAGCTGATTGTAGCTCGAGTTTCAGAGACTCTTCCATACTCTTTTGCATCTGAGAGAAGTAAATACACATGGCCTTCACTCCAAGCTATACATATTCATAGAAAGAAGTATAATGTATTTTGTTAAAGTAAACCTAGGAGGCTCAGGAATCTCCTGAAACAAGGTTAACATTGCCCCTCACCAACCTTATATATATACATATCAACCGTAAAAAACACCAAAGATGCAGAGTCTCTGGCTCAAAGTTCTCAGTAGTTGCTCAGCCCACTTCCTAGGTGGAGTTTTTCTGAGCCATTACTCATGGTGTTTTTTTTTTTTCAATATTGGAGCTTTCTTTCTATCAGCCATTGTCCGGTAAATAACCCATCACCCATTCATTGTTCTGTAACTAACTGCAGGGAATTTTCTAGACTTCAGTAGAATCATTTCTTTGGAGAGACTGACCCCTGGCGTGAATAGACATGGCAACATCTGCTCATGAAAAGGGCTGAGGTTCAAATTTATGTACCTTGTGAGTCCTTCCCCCAAGGAGGGTGAAAAACACACCAGAGTAGTGCCAATGAAAAGGGAAGGTGCGGGGCTGGAGAGATGGCCTAGCAGTTAAGAGCGCCGACCGCTCTTGCAGAGGACCCGGGTTCAATCCCAGCACCCACATGGCAGCTGAAAACCGTCCTTAACTCCAATTCTAGGGGAATTCGACGCCCTCTTCTGACCTCCACAGCATTGCATGACACAGGTGCACAGACCTACATGCAGACAGTACATTCATACACATAAAAAATAAATAAAATTTTTTTAAAAATCTAAAAAAAAAAGGAAAGGTGTGCGTGTGGCAGATCTCTCAGGTCTGTGAAAGGAACCTTCCTCAACACTCTGAGGCATGGCATCCCACTTAGAACTATGGATTTCTGTCTCATGAAAGTGAAATCCAGTTTCATTTTTCGTCCACCTACTGGGTCTCTGGATGGTGAATGGAAGTGGTGTTGACAGACGCACTAGCTTTGTAGAGCTTTGTTGAAAAGTCTTGGGGGGGGTGAAGGCCTGGCCAGCTGTGATTTTTCTCAAATCCATGCCTGCATCTGGCGTACTGCTGCAGTTCATATCATTTTGTTAAGACTGAAATTGAAGATTGTAACTTCTTTTAACTGCTTATCTTCTAGGGCACCATTGGACATTAGGAAGTAATGTGAGGACGTGTGTGCAGTATGACACGGGTCACAAAGTGTCAGGCTGTAAATGTGTGTGCAGTGTGACACGGGTCACAAAGTGTCAGGCTGTAAATGTGTGTGCAGTACGACATGGGTCACAAAGTGTCAGGCTGTAATGTTGATGTCCTGATTTTTTTTTTTTTTTTACATTTTACAGTATTATTGTGGGTCATGTATATGATTGTGTGCACGTCGGAGTTATCAGGGGAACACGTTTTTGTTTTCTGTTCTCTGTTTTGGTCTTTGTGGGTTCTCTGCGTCAAATCCAGGTCACCAGGATTGTGTGGGAAGCTTTTTACCTACTGTGGCAGCTCCATTTTCTGTGACCTGATTTTTAAAGTGTGGCAATAAATTTTGACCCTTTGTTTACAAGTCCTTGAAGTGCATTTGAGAAAACACCACTATGTTGTTCTTTGACTTTGACAGTTGGTCAATGCTTGCTGATCCTAATCAGTGCTTTCTATTCAGTGTAAATTGTCTGGTTTGACGATTCATGCATTTTTCCCTTAATATTATAAAAGAAAATCACGAATTTGCAGTCCCTGCCTCCTGCCCTTCCCCATTCCGCTCCTTTCCTTCCTCTTTTCTTCCCAATGGTACTGTTTTGCTACACAGCATATCCTGACTTGGACTGCTGGGCTCATGTGACCCTTCTGTCCCATTCTCTGATGCAGCTGTGACGTTGCACACTGCAACCTGCCTGATGACCTTGAGTTCTTTCTGAAGCTACATTGTATTTTATACTTACTTTATTTACCTAAAAATTTTAGAAAATAGTGTTTTAGGATCTTTAAATATTTGCATACCATATTTTTTAAAATTTTATTAAACTTGAACTTGTGGGCCTGAAGAGATGGCTCAGTGGTTAACAGCACTGACTTCTCTTGCAGAGGACCCAGGTTCAATTCCCAGGACCCACATGACATGCAACCATCATAGGTAACTCCAGTTCAGGGAATCCAATGCCCACTTCTGACCTCTGAGGGCACTGCAAAACTCATGTAGACCGACATGCATGCAGGCAATACATTAATGCACATAAAATAAAGATGAGTGAAATATTTCTTTAATTGTGCTAGAGTAAACTACTTAAAGCACATACATTCTTTGTTCTGTAAGCACTCATTTCTGCATTTAACAAGTTTGGGGTTTTTTTGTATGTGTATGAGTGTACTGTCTGCATGTAGGTTGGTGCACCCGTGTCGTGCAATGCCGCGGAGGTCAGAAGAGGGTGTCGGATTCCCCTGGAACTGGAGTCAAATACGGTTTTCTGCTGCCGTGTGGGTGCTGGGGATCAAACCCGGGTCCTCTGCAAGAGCAGTCAGTGCTCTTAACCGCTAGGCCATCTCTCCAGCCCCCACATTTAACAAGTTTTTATAGTATGTATGAATTTGTACCCAAAAGAGCAGCTCGTTAACCTCAGTTCCTCTTATTATTTGGAGTCACATGCCCTGAGCCTGTGAGTTTTGACTACATTAATAGACTTTTAGAATCAGAACCATTCATAATGTACCACAGACGTTATATAACTCATTTATGCTAGGTGATTTATCATTCTGTTCATGCAGTCTGTGCCAAATGTTAAATCTTCTCGTACTATCAAAACTCAAACATTGTAAGCAGGAATTTCTAAGGACAAGCAGGCTCTTGCATGTTTTTGCCCTCTGTTCTGCACCTCAGGTGGTCAGACTTTCTTAAGACTGGAGGGAAACATACGCTGCGGAAACAGAATTGAGGCAGGGCAGCGGCACATCCTGTTCCCTGCCCAATAGTGAGAGGAATGTCCTTCCAGCACTTTTCCCTTTCAGAACCACTCAGTGGTTTCGTTAGAATTTCTGTGTCCTGGAAGAGAATGTGCAGATAACAGAGTTGTATGAACATAATATCAATAGAGTCTATGGAATGTTTAGGCTTCTGTGACATTCGAGGATGTTGCTGTGGACTTCACCCAGGAAGAGTGGGCTCTGCTGGGTCCTTCTCAGAAGAAGCTCTACAGAGATGTGATGCTGGAGACCTGCAGGAACCTCACTTTTATAGGTAAGAATACCATCTTATGTTTGCTTAATATTGAGCAAGCATTTCTTAGAATTGATGCTCTTCTGTGATTTGGAATATTGAAAGGGAAGAATGTGTTATATAAATCAGACATGGTTCATATATACTAAAGCTAGAAGCTAAGTTTTCAGTAATTTCTAATTCATCAAAATTTTCTTCTACTTTTCAGGAAAGAATTGTGAAGATGAGAATATTAAAGATCATTATAACAATTCTGGGAAAAATCTAAGGTAAGGTGAAAAGACTGGAATGAAAGTTTCTTTGAAGGAATTTTTAAAGTTTTATATTTTATTATTTATATGTGTGTATATGTGGAGGGTGTGTGTGTGTGTATGTGTAACTGCCTGCCTGTCTGTCTGTCTGTCTGTCTGTCTTTGAAAACAGGGAGCTCAGAAGTTCTTTGGTTCATAGAGCTGGTATTACAAGAGGCTGTGAGCTTCCTGACTTGGGTTCCACAACCAAAATCTGGTCTTTGGCAACAACAATGCTTGTGTGTGAGCATTTATGAATAAATAAAAAGGTGTTTATTTTTTCAAATTTATTTATTTTTGTATGTGTACGAATGTACTGTCTGCATGTAGGTTTGTGCACCCATGTTGTGCAATGCTGCAGAGGTCAGAAGAGGGTCTCAGATTCACCTGGAACTGGAGTACTCCTGGAATTGGAGTTACAGACGGTTCTTAGCCGCCATGTGGGTGCTGGGGATTGAACCCGCGTCCTCTGCAAGAGCAGTCGGTGCTCTTAACCGCTAGGCTATCTCTCCAGCCCCAAAAAGTGTTTTTTTAATCAGTAGGAGAAATAACATGTATCGCAATTTAAGAATCCTATTCCATGTTTGCAGGAGATTTCACATCCAGACTGCACTAGAACTCACGTTAACAAATGTCTGTCTTTTCATTATAGCCCTCTGGGAACCATATTACAGAGTTATCAATCTATTTAATTTCCTACCTTTCAAATATGGCAGAAGACAGATACTTTACCTAATTTTGGAACAGTATGTGACCTACACTTTGTAATAAATAGTAATAAATTGTCTTTTTTAATATACTTGTCATTTTTACAGAAGTTCCATGTTTGAGACACTCTGTGAGCATAAAGAAGATTTTCAAGATGGAGAATCTTTCACTTGGATAGCAAATTCCAGCATGGGCATGACAGTTTCTAGTGAACTAACACCATGTGAAGGCAATGTCTGTGGAAAGGTTTCCATGTGTCCTTCACCCTGTAGTAACCACCCTACCTCTCACTCTCGGTCCAAACCAACTGAGTGTGAGAAATACAGAAACAGATCACAAGCTTTCAGAAGCTGTCAAAGACAGGAGGACATTCACACTGCGAACGGACCTGTGGAAAAGAAGACGTGTTTAAATGATTGTGATTTCCAGCGGTTCTTGGTAATACATCAAGAAGCACACGGTACAAAACAACTTGGCGAATACAGAGCACATAGAAAGGGCTCTGCTTATGGCAGTTCACTTCACACATCTGGAGAAACTCAAATGGTAAGAAAGCATTATCCATGTAATATATGTGGAAAACATCTGAGTTCTTACAGTTCTCTTCAAGACCATGAAAGAATTCATACTGGTGAAAAACCCTATGCATGCAAACAATGTGGTAAAGCCTTTAGAGGTAAGAGTGATCTTCGAAGGCATAAAAAAACACACACTGGAGAGAAACCCTATGCATGTAAACAATGTGGTAAAGCCTTTACACTATACAGGTACCTTCAAGTACATGAAAAAATTCATACTGAAGAAAAACCATATGAATGTTATCAGTGTGGTAAAGCCTGTAGAACTAAATTTGCTCTTCAAAGGCATGAAATAACACATACTGGACTAAAACACTATGCATGTAAAGAATGTGGTAAAGCCTTTATACAATCCAGTGATCTTCAAAGGCATGAAGAAGCACAGACTGGAGAGAAACCCTATGCATGCAAAGAATGTGATAAAGCTTTTACACTATACTGCGGCCTTCAAGTACATAAAACAAGTCATACTGGAGAAAAAACCATATATATGTTATCGATGTGGTAAAGCCTTTAGATCTAAATGGAGTTTCACTGGCATGAAAAAATGCATACTGGAATTAAACCCCATATATGTAAAGCATGTGGTAAAGCTTTTAGAGATCATGGTTATCTTCAGTTACATGAAAAAATTCATACTGGAGAGAAACCATACGAATGTAATCAGTGTGGCAAAGCCTTTAGATTTCCCAAGTCCTTACTGTTACATGAAAGAAAACATACTGGAGACAAACCGTATGAATGTAAGCAGTGTGGCAAAGCCTTTAGGTGTAACAGTGATCTTCAGTTACATGAAAAAATTCATACTGGAGAGAAAGCATATAAATGTAAACAGTGTAGTAAAGACTTTAAATGTAATGGTGATCTTCAGCAACATGAAAGAAATAGGGGAGAAAAACTATATGAATGCAAACAATGTGGTAAGGCCTTTAGAACTAAATATGCTCTTCAATGCCATGAAAGAACTCATACTAGAGAGAATCCCTATGCGTGTAAAGAATGTGGTAAAAGCTTTACACAGTACAGTAACCTTCAAGTACATGAAAAAATTCACACTGGAGAAAAAACCATATGAATGTTTTCAGTGTGGTAAAGCCTTAAAACTAAATATGCTCTTCAAAGCCATGAAAGAACACATACTGGACTGAAGCCTATGCATGTAAAGAACATGGTAAAGCCTTTACATAAAGGAGAAAAAACATTTTAATGTAAACTGTGATAAAGCCTTTGGCTACAATACTGATCTTCATTTCCATGAAAAAGAAATCATATGGGAGAAAAATCATACCATGTAAGCAATGTGGTGAGGCCTTTACATTTCCTAATTTCTTATTGTTACATGAAAGCAGACATACCGGAGAAGAACCCTGTGGTTGTAATCACTGTTGACTGTAAGGCCTTTACGTTTTCTGCTTCCTTACAGTAACATGGGAAAAAGTCATCCTGCAGAAAATCCCTGTGTATGTGAACAGTGTAGTTAAGGCTTCAGACGTCACAGTGTCCGTGCACTGTAACAAAAACATGACAAGTTCATACTCTCCAAATAGGAACAGAGTGGAAAAGCATGTAGACTTCACTGGCATCTTCTCGTGAAAGAATTTATGTCTTATTAAAAGTCTGATTACAAACACTGTGGTAAATCTTTTTTTAGATGTCACAGTTATCTTCCTTTATGTGAAAATTTGTATTGGACAAAAACCCAAATGAATAAAAACAATAATTCTACCTATGGCACATCTATCTTAAATTACATGAAAAAAATTCACACTGGAGAAAAACCCACAAATGTCCTCCAATGAGGAGCTGTGTAAATTCAGAGGACATTTGTGGACAATGGTCCACCCTTTCCTTTGGGTCTTTTGTTTGTTGTTGTTTTTGTAATTTTTTAGATCCTCAGGGGCAGTGGTAGAGCAATAATCACTTTTGTTTGTTTGTTTGGAATCTTCTCACTGGTTCTGAGTCTTTGTGGTATTCTGCCCCTTGTGAAGGAAGTTTCCTTCCACATTGGATCACAGGTGACAACAGCAGGTGTCTGTTAGGCATGGGCTGAAATGGTGAGAAAGGAATTTGAGAGGCACATCACATCCTAACGAAACAACAGCAGTTGCTTCCCTCTTGGGGAGTCTGACCTGTTGGGTCACAAGTTTTATTCTGTAACATATAATAACAACCATGAATTTTCTCCTGTGGAGTGGGCTGTAAATCCAATCTGAAAGACGTTCGTTTGTTGTACTCAGAGTCGTGCCACTGTTGTACCAGGAGACATATTCTTTCTCTCATTGGTGCTGAAGCACACATGGGTATAGTTGAACAGGATGATGACAGTTCTCCCCAAGCAGTGTGCATGGTACCTGGCACCATGCCAGCCAGCCAATGTGGAGGAAGCGTCCACCTTATTCCCAGCATCATCTCTTCATGTCCTATAACCTGCGCATGTGATCTCTTCAGCAATAGTCACTTACCATCTAGTTTCACATGTAACCATAGTGGCAGTAGCCTTCATGGTTTGTGGGACAAATGTTCTCCAGTCTCTCCCTCCCAAGTGTGGGTATTAAAGGCATGTGCCCTGGCTATTATTAAAACAATTAACCTATCTTCAGTAGGCTTTTGAGATAGGGAGATGTGCTTTTTTCACCTGATTGCCTTTAGTTGAGGTCTGCGCATCAGTGTGAAATGAGTAGCCTTGACCCAGTCATTCTTCTGTGGGTGCCTAAGCATAACAGTCTGTTGGGCTCTACCTATCCTCACTTCCAAAATAGAAACAGGAAAAAGTGATGACAAAACCAGAAAGCTTCAGTTTGTTACTGCAGGTCTGTGGAAATTACAAAGAGGTTTATAAGATAAAAGGGACGATGGTATGTAAATGATTGTGTTTATCATAGGAAACGTACACTATTACTAGACACTTATTTCAGAATGAATCACTTTAAATTTTTTCCTGTTGGAATTTTTCACAAAATAAGACAGTCCAGGCTGGACGTGGTGCATGCCTTTAATCCCAGCACTTGGGAGGAAGAGGCAGGTGGATCTCTGTTAGGAGCAGAGGACCCAGGTTTGATTCCCAGCACCCAGGCCAGCTGGGGCTATAGGGAAAACCCTGCCTTCAAAATTAAAAATAAAAAAATAAAAAAAAAAAAAAACTAAACAGACCAAAGCCCAGCAAATATAAGTAGCACAAGAAGTCCAGTTGATATATTGAGCCTTCAAAATTATTTCCCTTGACTGTTCAGGGTTTTCTGGGTCACAAAAACCCAAAGATGAAGAGAAGGTTCAAGATGGTTACCGTGGGTGTAATATAAAGCACTGGAAAAGAAGTACTGTTAATGCAATTCTGAATGAAGGATAGGCTAAGACACCAAATGTGATCCTGTTGACCACTCAAACCACTTGTGTCCTTGAAAAACACCAGTTGGGGCCCCGTACCCAACTATTCAGCATTGCCTCCTCAGATGGATGCTGATTGGTTCTTTATGGGACCTAGGCCTCCCTTGGTTTGTTTGGCCATTGGTTTAGATTGAGCTGGTTGTTAGAATCCTGTCCTATTTACTTTCTATTGCTGTGATAACAAGTCTGAACAAAGCAACCTGCGGTGGAAAGAGTTTATTTGGATTACAGCACAGTTCTTTATCCAAGGAAGTCAAGGCCAGAAATTCAGGGCAGAAACCTGGAGGCAGGAGCTGAAGACCATGGAGGAACAGTGCTTACTGGCTGGCTCCCCATGCTAGTGCTCCAACTATATCCATATATTACAATACACCATCCATAGTGGGCTGGGTCCTCCCACATCACTCAACAACCAAGAAAATTGCCCCATAGACATGGCCACAGGTCAGGTGAAGGGAGAAAATTCTAATATTCCCCAGAGGAACTCCACATTGGGGGCATCTTTATTTTAGACTCAAAAGCAAATAAACTTATCCCTAAAAAAACATTAATAAGTACAAACAATTGTATTTCTGTGATTCTATTGACATTAAAAATAATAAAATACATTTTAAAAGGCCATATGATACGCTGAGATTTTCCATAACTTCACAGTTGTGGAAAACTTAACTATTTCCTCTTGTTAGAGGTAACACAGGATTTGGGTTTATTATCAACATTACTAAAAATAAATCTGACTCCTAGTGCAGTAGCATTGATGATAAAGTCATCAAAATTGGCCAGCTGCTAAAGACACAAGACCTTACTTGATGTGTAGACAACAGACTAGGACTTTTTTAAATTTTTTTTATTAATTTTATTTATTTCTGTATGTGTATGAATGTACTGCCTGCATGCAAGTTTGTGTACCCGTGTCGTGCAATGCCGCGGAGGTCAGAAGAGGGTCTCGGATTCCCCTGGAACTGGAGTTCTCCTGGAATTGGAGTTTCAGATGGTTCTCGGCCACCATGTGGGTGCTGGGGATCAAACCCAGGTCCTCTGTAAGAGCAGTCGGCACTCTTAACCGCTAGGCCATCTCCAGCCCCCAGACTAGGACTTTTAAAACATGCTGAATTCAGTACTAATAAAAAGATAATTCCCAGAAAAGCATGCCTACAAAACAAACTCTTAGAATCTGACAAGTTTAACTTCTTATTCTACAAACATTACAAATTCTGCTTGGTAAATTGGAAAGATGATTCTGTTAGGAAGATGGTCAGAATGATGTTATAGTTATCTGATGACTTTTGTGTGGTGACTCTTCATTTACTTCCCCAAGTAAAATCTGACAAAATGTCAACCTAGTAACACATATCAAAGTATTATCCACCAGTTGAAATGATAAGAATTCATATATTAATAGTGAATGCTGGCCACTCTGAGTATTCTTGCTATAAAATCAAACTGACACAAAAAGGAGAATTTCAGAAGAATAAATTGATTTGAATACTCCAAACATGAAATGAAATGTTTTGTGGAGCAAAATAATAGTGTAGCTGGGCATGGTGGCTCATGCCTTTAATCCTCAGCACTTGGGAGGCATAGGCAGGTGGATCTCTGAGAATTCAGGGCCAGCCTGCTCTACATACTGAGTTCCAGACCAGCTTGGGCTACAGGGAAACCCTGTCTCAAAAAGACCAAACAAGAGAGAGAGAGAGAGAGAGATTCACTATAGTTAAAAAATGGGATGCTTCAATGGTTCAAATGCCTGATTCAAGCCAATAAGATGGCTCATCCAATGAAAGCCCTTGCTTTCATGAGTTGCATCTTCAGAACCACATGGTCAAAGGAGAGCATCAATGTCTATAAGTTGTCCTTGGACATCCACAAGTGCAACATGGCATGTATACATAAGATACTACATGTAAAATCATGAATTTCTTCATCCCTCATTTTCTGTATTTATTTATTTGCACTATACAGTGTTCTTGATTATTTTAACTTTGTGTGGTGTCTCTATATACAGATCAAATGTAAATGTTACATTAATATATGGGAAAGAAAAAAATTAACACCTGATTTTTTTTGGGGGGGGGAAGGGGGTAGTTGAGACTGTCTCTTTATAGTACCAGCTGGCATTAAACTCACTATGTAGACAAGGCTGACCTTAGTCTCACAGAGATCCTCATCTGTCTGCCTCCCAAGTGCACAGATTAAAGGGCACAACACCCAGCCTCGGATATTTTAATTTTTTTCTTTTTTTTTCCTCTTTTTTTTTTTTTCAGATTTTAATTTATTTTTTATTTTTTTTATTTTTTTTTTTTTGGTTTTTTCGAGACAGGGTCTCCCTGTAGCCGCAGCTGTCCTGGAACTCATTCTGTAGACCAGGCTGGCTTTGAACTCACAAAGATCTGCCTGCCTCTGCCTCCCAAGTGCTAGGATTAAAGGCTTGCGCCACCACACCCAGCCAGATTTTAATTTTTAATTTTATGTGTATGAGAGTTTTGTTTCATATAAATGCAGCCATCTGTGCAATCCCAGGGAAGGACAAAAGAGGGCAGTAGATCCCCTGCAAATGGAGGTAGAGATGGTTTGCCACCATGTGGGTGCTGGCTATCAAACCTGGGTCCTCTGCAAGAACAGCCAGTGCTCGTAGTTGCTGAGCCATCTCTCCAGCTCCCTAAGCTCAGATCTTGTTGGCCAGTAGATTTCACGATGTCCAGGGTTCTCTTCATTAATGTCATTGCCATGTATTTTTCTCTCATGAGGACTGTGTTCCGGAGTACTTGGTCTGATCTAAGTAGTAAACTTTTCTACTCCTGTGGGACACTTTTAAAAATTGTTACTCATGGATCAGAAATCATGAGATCCATGGGCAATACTCATGGAGGAAATTTACCAAACGTGAACACAGAAGTCAGACAAGATAAAACATAAAAGAAAGCCGATGAAATGATAACAGAAAATTTCCACAAACTACAGAGAGTCACATCAAGGTCAGGGGCATTATGAATGTCAAATAGACAAGAACCTAAGATAACCCACCCATTTCCTAGTATGATTAAAAACTAATTTTATAGAATAAAGTATTGAAAACAGAGAAGAACCAATTTAGGCCGGGTGTGGTGGTGCACACCTTTAATCCTAGCACTTGGGAGGCAGAGGCAGGTGGATCTTTGTGAGCTCAAGGCCGGCCTGGTCTACAGAGTGAGTTCCAGGACAGCTGGGGCTACAGGGAGACCCTGTCTCGAAAAGACAAAAAAAAGAAAAAAGAAAAAACCAACTTAGAAAACCCACCAAAGTCTGGAGGCCGATGGGTGAGGAGCAGTTTATTTCATGCTCTGAAATCAGTCCCATAACTCTATCCAGTAAATTCTATACTTCATGACTAATGGAGAAAGAACAACATTCTGTGGCCAATAACCCAAGACTACACAAGACACCTCAAGGAACTCTATACATTGAAGAGAAACATGAATAAATACATCCATGAGAACACAGCAAACTAAGCCACAAGAGCCCAGCAAATAAGTGAATGAGGGTTGATATAACCAAGCATTACAAAATAAATGTCTGCAGTTCATATATATGTTTAATATTAGTTACATATCATTGCGCTTTCAATTTTCCAGTCAAAAAAGGTCAACATTTTAATAAACTGAAATAGCACACCAACCTGGCGAAAAGAATCATATGCTTAAAGTGAAAAGATGTACACGAAGCACATGTTATTAGAAAGCAAGCATGTGTGGATATACTATCTAATAAAATAGTTGTCTGAATTCATCAGAAGAAATAAAGATAATTTTGTCATATTAAGGAAACAATCTCCACAGAGGACAGTAGAATTCTACATGTGTGCATCAAGTATTAGCAGACACCCAATTTCATAAACACTAATGGATAAAGTGGCATAAATTGACTGCAATATAATAATAATGGTGCCTTTAATACCACACTCTTGCCAATAGACAGACTTTCAAGACAAAACATCAACAAACATCAGAGGTAAATCACATATTAAAAATTGAGAAGGAGATCGGGGATTTCCCAAGATGATCTGAAGCACAGGTAGGAGCTGGGTGCTTCAGCCAGGCGGATGGTTTAGTTTGATCTATTCATCTTTGGCTCTCGATTGGCTTTTCTGGCTATGGGGGCGGAGTTGTCCTCCCAGCTGGTATAAAAGGTGGCTTTGTGTGAGTCTTGAGATCGGGTATTTCCCAAGACCACCTGAAGCACAGGTACCGTAACCCACCCGCCCCCCAGCCAACTGGGATTGCTGAAAGGAGTGTCCAAGTGGATTCTTAGGAGAACCTTCAGAACAGAAAGGGAAGAGTGAGGTAGACTTCCAATAGAAAGCCTAAAGCTTAGACAAGTCAACACTCCATAAGCAAGGAGTAAAGGAGAAAAACAAATCAATCAAACAACAAAGGCATCTGAAGCAGGCAAGCAAAGCAAGCCTTCAACACAAGTGAAGAGGCAACTAGGATTCACATTGGAATACAGGCAAAGAGAAACCCATATGCCAGGGACACAAAGAAGAAAGAACATGGGAAAGGCTCAGAATAATTCCACACCAAGCTCTACCAACCCTGTGGAAGTCTCCTATAGTGGGATCCCCCTGGGGATCGCCCAGGACACAGATATTAGAAGTACAATTGTGAACATACTTAAAGAAGTACAAGATTATAAAGAGCAAATCAAAGAATTAAGAAAAGAGAACGAAAAACTCAAGAAGGACCTAGAGAGAGAGAATGACAAACTCTGGAAGGAAGTGGAAACACTGAAAAGATCCCATGTTGAAATAAAAAAGGAAACCAACCAGCAAAGCAAAGAGCTACAGGAAGAGATTGAGAGCTCCAAAAGGAAGTGGAAATACTAAAGAAATCAGAAGATGAAATGAAAAAGGAAATCACTCATCCAATCAAGAGGAAAGGAATGGAAAAAGCCTCAGAAGCAGAATGGAGGAAGCAGAACAAAGAGTATCAGACCTGGAAGATAACACAGAACAACTAAAAACCTCAAAAATTATGAAAATTTTAAAGATACACAAAAGTGGAACAACTGGGAACTGTGTGACACTATGAAAAGATCAAACCTCCGCATCATAGGGATAGAGGAAGAAGAATCCCAAGAGAATTGTATTGATCAGATCTTCAACAGAATAATAATTGAATGGAGGTCATTTTCTAAATGAGTAATATTCATAGCAAGCTTTGCATCTGAAAGAGTATTCATATCTACATTAAAGAATTCAGTGCTAGGCGTGGTGGCACACGCCTTTAATCCTAGCACTCCGGAGGCAGAGGCAGGTGGATCTTTGTGAGTTCAAGGCCAGCCTGGTCTACAGAGTGAGTTCCAGGACAGCTGGGGCTACAGGGAGACCCTGTTTCGAAAAGACCAAAAAATAAATAAATATAAATAAAATAGGGAATTCAGTGCTAGGCGTGGTGGCACACGCCTTTAATCCTAGCACTCCGGAGGCAGAGGCAGGTGGATCTTTGTGAGTTCAAGGCCAGCCTGGTCTACAGAGTGAGTTCCAGGACAGCTGGGGCTACAGGGAGACCCTGTTTCGAAAAGACCAAAAAATAAATAAATAAATCCAGAACGTGCCAGCTGTGGTGGCACATGCCTTTAATGTCAGGACTCAGGAGGCAGAGGTAGGTGGATCTCTGTAAATTCAAGGCTAGCCTGGTCTATATAGTGTGTTCCAGACTAGCTGGGGCTACAGGGAGTTCCTGTGTCAAAAAGACAAAAACAAACAAAACACTAACAAGAAAATCCCAAGAATACTAAAAATCTTAACAACAAACACGATAAAAGATTAAGTAGGGAGTGAAATGAATAATTATCAAAGTGAATAACAGATATGAATAAGCACATGAAACAATGTTCCGCATTGTTCACCATCGGGAAAATGCAGATGAAAACTGTGCTGAGATCACATCTCACTCTAGTAATAATTGATCCCATTATGAAATCAAAACAAATGCTGACAAGTACGTTAAAAGGGAACTTTTTATGCAAATTATAGACACTTAATATCTTTAAAATTATCAAGTTATACATATACCAAAGCATTGTTTAAATTTCTGTATGATTATTATTACTAAGTGTTTGATTTGAGTACCTATTTTATAAACCTATATCATGCAATAGTTTCTTGGGTAAAAATGGGTCACAAGTTGAAGAAGTTGAAGAAACCATGATACTATTTCAGTTTGAACTGGCTGCTTCCAAATTATATACCCATCCCATGAGAGCCCCTTGGTCTCTTTCAGGTCTTAACTGGGGCTTTTGTCTCCCTGGCTTTCTTCATTCTCACTTTACGCTGTTGCATCAGGAGAACACATCTTCATAGATTCCTGGCTGTGTGGCAAGAAAATTTCCAGACCTTAAATTTCTGAAAACATTTTTGGGGTCTTTTTGAGACAGGGTCTCCCTGTAGACCCAGCTGGCCGGCAACTCACTCTGTAGACCAGGCTGGCCTTGAACTCACAGACATCCGCCTGCCTCTGCCTCCCAAGTGCTTAAAGGTGTGCACCACCATGCCCAGCTCCGAAGATATTTTTTTCTTTATTTGTTTATTTTTAAAGGGATTCTACAATATAAGAGCACAGTTGTTTTCAGATCACATTGAAGTTGCTCAGTTTGCCATACAATTAGGTAATTGGTGCTAGCATCCACAGATGAAGGATACCATTCATCGTTTGTTTTTCTGGGACTGTGTTACTTCGCTCAGCATGATATCTTTTAGCTCTATCCATTTACCTGCAAAATTCATGATGTCATCTTTCTTTACCGAAGCATAGAACTCCATTGTGTAGATGTACCACATTTTCTCTATCCACTTGTCAGTTGAGGGGCACCTGGGTTGGTTCCACCTCCTTGCTATTGTGAAGAGAGCTGCAATATACATGGCTGTGCATGTGTCTCTGCAGTAAGATGAGTCTTGTGGGTACGTGCCTAGGAGTGGTATGGCTGGGTCAGGTGGCAAGTTCATTCCAAGTCTTCCAAGGGTTCTCCACACAGCTTTCCATAGTGGCTGTACAAGTTTACATTCCCACCAGCAGTGGATGAGTGTTCCCCTTTCCCCACAACCTCTCCAACACTTGGAATCATTTGTTTTCTTGATCCTAGCCAGTCATTTGGAGTAAATTGATATCTTAAAGTGGTTTTTAATTTGCATTTCCTTAATTATTAGGGACATTGAATACTTTTTAAGATGTTTCTCAGCCATCTCTAATTCCTCACTTGTGAAGTCCCTGTTCAGCTCTTTGCTCCATCTTTCGAGTGGGTCATTTGTTTTCTTTCTTCTTTGTTTTTTGAGTAGTTTATATATTCTGGAAATCAATGCTTTGTCAGATGTATCTGCATGAAGGTTTCCTCCCATCTGGAGTTGACTTTTGTACAGGGTGAGAGGTAGGGGTTTAACTCCATTCTTCTACAAGTGATGATCCAGTTTTGCCAACACCACTTGCTGAAGATGCCGTCTTTGCTCCATTGTGTCTTCTTGGCCCCCTTGTCAAATATGAGGTAGCTGAAATTGTATGTGCTCAGGTTTGGATCTTCAGTTTTGTTCCATTGGTCAACAGGTCTGTTTTGTGCCAGTACCAAGCTGATTTTATGACTATAGCCCTGTGGTATAGTTTGAAGTCTGGTATACAGATCCCCCCCTGTAATGCTCTTTTCATTCAGGGTTGCTTTGGCTACTCAGGGTCTTTTGTTCTTCCAAATGAAATTAAGGACTTTTTTTCCAAGCCTGTGAAGAAACTCTTGCGGATTTTAATTTAGATTGCATTAAATCTGTACAAGAGTTTGGGTAGAATGGATATTTTTACTATATTAATTTTCCCAATCCATGAGCGTGGGAGCTTTTTCCATCTTCTGATGTCTTCTTCAATTTCCTTTGTCAGGGGTTCAAATTTTTTGTTGTAAAGATCTTTGGTGTCTTTCATTAGGTTTCTTCTTAGGTACTTTATTGTTTTTGAGGCTATTGTGAGTGGGAAGGTCTCCTTGAATCCCTTCTTCAGTTGCTCGTTGTTGGTGTAAACAAAGTCTACTGATCTTTCTGGGTTAACTTTGTATCCTGCCACTTTGCTCGAGCTCTTAATCATTTCTAGGAGTTTTCTGGTGTTTTTAGCATCCCTTAAGTAAACAATCATATCATCGGCAAAAAGGGATAGCTTGAGTTCCTCTTTTCCAATTAGTACTCCTTTAATTTCCTTTTCTTACCTTATTGCCCTAGCAAGTGTTTCAAGCACTATATTGAAGAGGAGTGGTGACAGGGTATAGCCTTGGCCGAGTTCCTACCTTTAAAGGAAATGCTTCTGTTGTTTCCCCATTTAAGATGATATTGGCTGTGGGTTTCCTGTACATTGCTTTGATTACATTGAGGAATGATCCCTCCAGTTGCCTCTAGGACTTTAAGCATGAAGGGATGCTGGATTTTGTCAAAGGCTTTTTCCACACCAATTGAGGTGATTGTGTGGTTTTTGTCTTTCAGTCCATTTATATGTTTGATGATATTGACTTTCATATGTTGAACCATCCCTGCATCTCTGTTATGAATCCAACTTGGTCATGATGGATGATCTTCTTGATGTGGGTCTATGCGATTTGCAGGTATTTTGTTGAGAATTTTTGCATCGTGTTCATTAATGAGATGGGTCTATAGTTCTCCTTTTTGGTTGTATTTTTGGTTTGGTAATAGAGTGATGCTGGCTTCATAGAAGGAATTTGGGAGAATTCCCTCTGTATCCTTCTGAACAATTTGAGTAATAATGGTTGTTAAGTCTTTTTGAAATGTTTTATAGAATTCTGCCATGAAACCAGCTAGGCCTGGGCTTTTTTTTTAACTTGGGAGATTTCTTATTACATCTTCAATTTCTTCATGTATTATTGGTCTATTTAGGCTGTCGATCTCTTCTTGGTTAAGTTTTGGTGATTCCCAGGATTTCAGATATTCATCCATTTCTTCTAGATTTTCAAACTTAGTAGAGTATAGGTTTTTGAAGTATTCCCGTATGATTGTCTGGATCTTTTCATTACCTATTGTGATATTTCCCCTTTCATCACAGATTCTATTGATTTGGAGTTGTTCCCTCTTCCTTTTTTGTTAACTGAGCTAGAGGTCTGTCTATCTTGTTTATTCTCTCAAAGAAACAACTTTTGGATTCATTGATTTTTTTTTGTATTGTTTTCTTTGTTTCTATTTAATTGATTTCTGCTCTGATTTTTGTTATTTCTTCCTGTCTGTTGCATTTAGGGTTCATCTGTTGTTGTCTCTCAAGTGTTTTTAGCTGCAGTGTTAGATGGTTCACTTGTGCTCTTTCTGTTTTTCTAATGTAGGCACCCAGGGCTATAAACTTACTTCTTAGTCTGCTTTTAAAGTATCCTATCCCATAGGTTTTGTTGTGTTGTGTTATCATTGTCATTCAGTTCCAGGAATGCTTTTGTTTCTTTATCTCTTCCTTGACCCACTCATTAATTCAGGAGTGTGTTGTTTAGTCTCCATGTGTTCTTATAGATAGTAGGGCTTATCCTGGTGTTGATAATGAGATTTATTGCATTGTGGTCTGATAGAATGCATGAAATTATTTCAATCTTTTTGTATTTGTGGAGGTTTCTTCTGTGTCTCAGCATGTGGTCGATGTTGGAGAATGTTCCATGGGGTGCTGAGTAGAAAGTGTATTATCTGGTATTAGGGTGGAATATTCAGTAGATGTCTGTGAGGTCCGTTTGGTGTATCATATCATTCAGTTCAGATGTCTCTGTTTAATCTTTGTCCTGTTGACCTGTCCAAAGGACTCAGTGGGGTATTGAAGTCCCCTGCTATGAGTGTACTGGGGTTAGTGTGTGACTTGTGGTCCTGGAGAATTGTCTTTATAAAGTTTGGTGCAGCAGAGTTTGGAGCATATATATTCATGATTGTGAAACCTTCATGGTCAATTGTTCCTTTGATAAAAATGTAACAGCCTTCTTAGTCTCTTCTGATTTTTTTACTTTGAAGTCTATTGTGTCTGATATTAAAATAGTAACACCTGCTTTCCTTTGGGTACCATTTGCTTGGAATATTTTTTTCCATCTTTTCACTTTAAGATGGTGCCTATCCTTGAAGATAAGATGTGTTTCTTGTAGACACCATATAGATGGGTTCTGTTTCCTAATCCAATCTCCCAGTCTATGTCTTTTGATTGGGGAGTTTAGTCCATTAATATTTAAGGTTATAACTGAAAGATGTGTGTTGCTTCCTTCACCATAATATCCATTTGCATTTTTGGTCTAGGTATCTACCACTGCAGTTATGCTTTCTTTTTCTTTATTTGACTTTTATTAATTTCTCTTTCTACATGCTTGAGTATCCCTTTCTTCTGTCCTTTGAATTGCTTCAAGTATTCTTTGAATGGTTGGTTTTCTGGACATATGTTCTTTTTTTTCTATTACTTTTTATTTTTTTTTCATTTTTTAACAATAAGTAATAATTTATGAGTACAAGCATCCTTCATGTAAAACCAATTTGCAAGAAGTTGTGCCCAAACCCACACAGCCCAAGGGTCCCACCATCCACCTGGGAGGCTTGTATGTTCAATCAAGTTGATCAAATAAGTGTCCAGTCTATATTGTTGTAGTTTCACCATTCACCCCAATCACAGCCCTTACATTCTACCTTGCCCCCTCTTCCACAGATTGTTTCCTAGACTTAGAAAAGGGGCATGGAGGGGGACGAGAAGCAGTCTACTTTCTCTGGAGCTGTCGTTTTGGACTCTGGTCAATTCTGGCTGTTTCCTTTCATGGGCTGACAGTTTGTCCAGGAATACCCTTTCAGACGGACATATATTCTTTCATCTTGTTTATGTCATGGAAGATTTTTCTCTCTCCTTCAACTATAATCAACATTTTTGCTGGGTATAGTAACCTGGGTTGGCATCTAAGAGTCCTTTAACACTGTGAATGCTTTGTTCCACGTTCTTCTTGCTTTCATAGTTTGCACTGAGAAGTCACCTGTAATTCTGATAGGTTTTCCCTTATAGGTCACTTGTTTTTCTCTTGTGGCTTTAAGGATTTTGTATTTGTTTGGGGTGTCTAGCATTTTAACTATGATGTGGCGTGGAGAGTTTCTTTTCTTATCTTGTCTGTTTGGAGTTCTATGTGCTTCTTGTATTTGTATGGGTTTTTCTTTTTCTAGTTTGGGGAAATTTTCATCTATTATTCTGTTGAAGATCTGATCAATACCATTCTCTTGGGATTCTTCTCCTTCCTCTATTCCTATGATGTGGAGATTTGATCTTTTCATAGTGTCCCACAGTTCCCAGTTGTTCCACTTTTGTGTGTTTTTAAATTTGGGGTTTTTTTTTGTTTGTTTTTTGTTGTTGTTTTTTTTAATTTTATTCATTTCAATATGTGTATGAATGTACAGTCTGCATGCAGGTCTGCACACCCGTGTCACGCAATGCCGCGGAGGTCAGAAGAGGGTCTCAGATTCCCCTGGAACTGGAGCTCTCCTGGAACCGCAGTTTCAGATGGCTCTCGGCCACCATGTGGGTGCTGGGGATTGAACCCGGGTCCTCTGCAAGAGTGGTCGGGCGCTCCTAACCGCTAGGCCATCTCTCCAGCCCTGTTTTTAAATTTTTGATAGTCTTTATTTGAGCTTTTTACTTGCTCTGTGTTATCTTCCAGGTCTGATATTCTTTGTTCTGCTTCCTCCATTCTATTTCTGAGGCTTTTTCCATTCCTTTCTTCTTGATTGGATGAGTGTTTGATTTCCTTTTTCATTTCATCCTGTGATTTCTTTAGTATTTCTACTTCTTTTTGGAGCTTCTCAGTCTCTTCTTGTTGCTCCTTACTTCGCTGGTTGGTTTCCTTTTTTATTTCAACATGGGATCTTTTCAGTGTTTCTACTTCCTTCTGGAGTTTGTCACTCTCTCTCTCTAGGTCCTGCTTGAGTTTTTCATTCTCTCTCCTTAGTTCTCTGACTTGTTCTTTATAGTCTTTGATTTCTTTGAGTATGTCCACAATTGTCTTCTGAGATCTGTGTCCTGAGCCATCCAGAGTGGGCTGTAGGAATCTCCCACAGGGTTGGTAGAGCTTAGTGTGGAATTATCCTGCATCTTTCCCATGTTGTCCCTTCTTTGTGTCCCTGGCATGTTGGTTTCTCTTTGCCTGTATTCCAATCCTAACTCAGTAATAGTAGGTGATTCAGTACTCCATTATGTTTAATAGGCATATGTCTATTAGCAACTATGTCTATTATGTCTAATAGCAACTGAACAAAGAATTAACAGAGAGACATGTGAATTAAATAATATCTTACATAAAATGGACCCAACACACATGTACTTAATACTCCACCCAAGTACAAAATTCAAGCACATTCTACCCAGTAGCCCCTAAAATTCTCTCTAAAATTGAAATGCAGTCCACACATTCTATCAGACCACAGCAAAATAATTCTTACAATCAACACCAAAAGAAGCTCTAGGAACTACATAAACTCAGGAAGATAAAAACACACTTTTGAATGATGAATGATTGAAAAAGGAAATCAAGAAAGAAAAATATGCCTGGAACTGAATGTAAATTATAATATAACACAACAAATCATAGGGGACACAGTAAAAGCATTCTCAAGAGGGAAGTTTATAGCTATTACTGCCTACATTTAAAAAACTCAAAAAAGTACAAATAAATGACTCCATGGTACAACTCCAGAAAGTGGAAAAGTAAGAACAAACTAAGCCAAAACCTGACAGATGAGGAAAAATAAGAAAAAAATCAGACAAGAAATTACTTAAACAAAAGCAAAGAAAACATTACATTGTTTTGTACTGCTACTATAAAATCTCCTTAGGCTCTTACTCTATTAGAACTTAGTATTTGTTGTAACCTCAGTTTGTGTTTCTGCCTGTGGTCACTCATATTTGATTCCAGATGATGCTCTCTCTTATCATCGTTGAGGTGAGAGCAGGGTTTTGGGATCCACGGGTGTATCACAAGTGGAGAGGAAGGAGGAAGAAGACTAAAGGAAGCACAGCACTGGACTATCTTTGTTCTTTTGTCCACCCCACACATTCCCTGCTCTATCTCCATCATGTATTTTAGGACATACTTTTCTTTTCTGATTTTTATTGCATTTTTGAAATTTTTATGCAAATTTTTGATCATATTTGGACTCATTCCCCTATTTGTCCCCACCCAATTTCATGTATTCATATGTATACATGATGATAGAGTCAATTTATGTACTCATATGTACACATGACGATAGAGTCAATTCATGTACTCATATGTACACATGATGATAGAGTGAATTCATGTATTCATATGTACACATGATAGAGTCAATTCATGTACTCATATGTACACATGATGATAGTCAATTTCATGTACTCATATGTACACATGACGATAGAGTCAATTCATGTACTCATATGTATGCATGACGATAGAGTCAATTCGTGTACTCATATGTATGCATGGTGATAGAGTCAAATTCATGTACTCATATGTACACATGATGATAGACAATTTCATGTACTCATATGTACACCATGATGATAGAGTCAATTCATGTACTCATACATATGCATGATGATAGAGTCAATTCATGTACTCATATGTATGCATGATAGTCAATTTCATGTACTCATATGTACACATGATGATAGAGTCAATTCAGGTACTCATATGTATGCATGACAAAAGAGTCAATTCATGTACTCAAATGTATGCATGATGATAGTCAATTCCATGTACTCATCCATATGCATGACGTAGTCAATTCCATGTACTCATATGTATGCATGACAATAGTCAATTTCATGTACTCATATGTACACATGACAATAAAGTCATGTAATTTCATGTATTCATATGTACACATGATGATAGTCAATTTCATGTACTCATGTACACATGACGATAGAGTCAAGCTTGTGTTCTCAACAACCCTTCCATCTGGCATAATCCTCTAAAGAATGGTCATCACACCCTTAAAGAACTGATTCTCCCTCATCCAGTGGCCACTGGTGGCCTATAGTTCCTCATCCAGGGCTTTGCCCTCCTACCCACCTCCCCACTTCCAAGCTGGGATTCTGTCTGGCTTGAGCTTATGTGGAACATTGCTGTAGATTCATATGATCAACTGCCCAGCTGCCTGGGAATCTCTGCTTCCTTGTAGTCATCCTCTACCTCTGGTGCACACAACCTTTCTTTGCACTCTTCCTTAATGATCTGTGAGCTTTCCAAAGACATTGCCTTGATTGTAAATGGTAGGCTAGAAAATATCATAGCAAAGAAAAACCTCAGTGCCAGGAATAGATTTTCAGGTTTGATGCTGTTATCAATGGCTCCCATAGACCCTCATACAATAGTGGCCATTGCCACCGCTCTTGGCTGCCCACCGGAACCTGACAGCAAGACCTTGCTGAAGACATTGCATACCTGAGTTGTAGAGCAAACAAGGAGAAATCAAGCTGGTAGTGAACTCAAAGTACCACTTCTTTTTTTAAGTATTCTATTTTTATTATTTTCATGTATTAATTGCATGTATGTAAGTGCACCTGTGTCATGCAATCCCAGCAGAGTCAAAAGAAGGTATCCTATTTCCTGGGAACTGGAGTTAGGGACGATTGTTAGCCAACAGGTGGCTGCAAGGAATTGAATCTGGGTTCTCTGCAAGAGCAAGCGGTGCTCCTAAGCACTGAGGCATCTCTCCAGCCCCACATTCTTCATACTCTTTTTAAATTGTTTTTTCTTTTTCTATTTTTTAAAGTAAGGTATAAGTGTGTGTATCTGTGTGGTGGAATATGCACATGAGTGCAGATGCCCTCAGATGCCAGAGGCATTAGATTCCCTGGAGTTGGAGTGACAGTTGATTTTGAGCCACCTGACATTGTTGCCTAGAACTGAAATCATGTCCTCTGCAAGTGCAGCAAGTGCTCTTAACCAGTGAGCCCCCCTCTTCAGCCTTTCATATTTACTCCAGAAGACAGAATTAAAACTATGGGGGCTGGAGAGATGGCTCAGTGCTAAGAGCACAGGCTGTTCTTGCAGAAGACCGGGATTCATATCCCATCACCCACCTTGCACCTACAGCATTCTGCATCTTCACATCCAGGAGATCATGTGCCCTCTTCTGTCCTTGGTGATCACTGCAGGGTATGCAGGATATGCAGGATATGGTGCACTTATGTTCAGACAATACACCCATGCACATAAAATTAAAAAATCATAAAATGTTTATAAAAACTACCTTCGGGGGCAAAAAAATGTGTGTGCGTGTATGTGCACTTGTACATACATGAATAAATGCTATAGCTCTGCATTTGTGTATTTCTGCACAAACTCGAAAGAGCTGATTCAACACTAAGAAAATAGAACATAGGAAAAATGAAATAAAAATTGTAAATAATTTTTAATTTGCCTGAAGTGAGTTTGTAAATATAATTCACTTTATAATAACAGGTAAGTCGTACTCATGTATTTGAATTGACCTTGAGTCATCTAGTGTGTTCCAGATGATCTTCAGTGAGTAACAAAAGGAAATCTCCAAAAAGAAGTAATATGGTATCTGTACAAGGCAATGCTATTACTAGAAACAAAAGTAAAAAGCCACTTTTTGAGATGACTCAGTGGTTAACAGAACCGTTTGCTCTTGCAGAGGACTGAGGTCTGATTCCCAGCAACCACGACAACTAACAACCATATGTAACTCCAGTTCCAGGTGAATCTGACACCTTCTTCTGACTCACAGCATTGTCCAATATGGGTTCACTGTTACACATGCAGGTAGCACACTGCACATATGGAATAATAAAATAGGGCTGGAGAGATAGCCTAGAAGTTAAGAGCACCAACTGCTCTTGCAGAGGACCCGGGTTCGATCCCCAGCACCCACATGGCGGCTAAGAACCGTCTGTAACTCCAATTCCAGGAGAACTCCAGTTCCAGAGGAATCCGATACCCTCTTCTGACCTCCGCAGCATTGCACGACACGGGTGCACAAACCAACATGCAGACAGTACATTCATACACATACAAAAATAAATTTAAAAAAATAAGACAAGAGAAAGAAATTTTAAAAAAGAATATTAAAATTAAAATGGGGGCTGGAGAGATGGCCTAGTGGTTAAGAGCACCAACTGCTTTTGCAGAGGACCCGGGTTCAATTCCCAGCACCCACATGGTGGCTGAGAACCGTCTTTGACTCCAATTCCAAGGGAATCCGACACCCTCTTCTGACCTCTGCAGCACTGCACGACATGGGTGCACAAACCTGCATGCAGACAGTACATTCATACACATAAAAATAAATAAAATAAAAAAAATTAAAATGGACAATAGGCAACCAAAGGGGTGTAATTCCAGCTCCCAGAGATATCTTTTGTTGGGTTAATAGACCTAACTGCATAACTGCCTCTTTTGGAATATACACATAATTAACTCATTGGGCACCTGAGAAAATGATCTCTTGCGATAAGCAATATTTTTGGAAGCCTTCCTGAGCAATCCCTCACAAGATGTATTCACAGTGTCCTATCTGCCCCAAACATGAGCCAGACAAGCCAATTCATGGGGAACAAGGACATTTTCTTGTACCAAACGGACCATTTGAAATCTAGAAGTTAGACTTTATCCAAATTCCTCCAACATGAAGATATTACTATGTATTCATTGGTACTAATTTGCATGTTTTCTCATTGGGTTTAAGCTTTCATTTGCCAGGTAGCCACTGCCTTAGCCATGGGAAACATTCTATTAGAGAGAACTATTCTTACGTGTAATGTCCCTGCTGAATTACCCAGTGATTGCAGAATTCATTTCAACAGAATGTGGTTTCTCACACCGCATTTTTGCTGCTCTTACCATTCCTAACCTTCTGGACTGGTCAGGGAACAAATGGCAGCATAAAAACTGAAATTCCAAAGCTAAATGAACCTTTGGTCTTCCTTGGCAAAAGCACTTAACTAGTTCTCTTAGCTCTACACCTTTCAGAAAACACCAGCTACTTCCTTCTCTAACAGTCACTGAATGCCTTACTGAGTGGAAGTATTATATGAACAATCTGTGTTAAAGGGGTGTATTGTACACTATTGTAAGGGACTTATGAAAATAACAAAAATTCAAAATTGTGTGCAGGGAACTCCTGGGAGAGAAATATCTGAACACACTAGAACCAGACGATGTTTTTATTGGGAAGACACCACATCAGGGCCTGGCTCCAGCCTCATCAGATCCACCATCTTCCCCTGTATTTACAGTTATTTGTACTTGTGAACTATTTCACTTAAACTTGGAATATTTAAATAAATCTATTGTAATGTCTAATCTTGGTTCTCATCATTGATGGCTCTGGAATTTATTGAAATGATGGAGATTATTTTGATTTAATTATTAGAAGTCAAAGAACCAACATAAATATGGGCATTAACTTCTGATGGCAGCCTTGTAAATCGTCATGGCAGAAGGGACTTTCTGCTTTTTGCCTGCTTGCCTTCTGTCTCACTGCTGAGTTCTTCTTGCTGTGCAATTCCTGGCCTGAAAACAAAAACAAATTCTTCATTATTCAATGTAGACTGACCACCTTTAGGCCTTCAGCATGAGCGTGGGAGTGCAAAGACATCCATCCTTGTGGACTGAGTGACTATCTGATTCTCAGCCTCTGCAGTGTGGTGCACCCAGTATTGAACTCCTCAGACTCTGTCCTGGAAGCCAATTTAATACATCCGTATAGTCTGTGAAGACTGGGAGGTTTTTCCTTAACCGTGGTATTCTCATTAACAATCACTGCTGCTTTCAAACCAGATTTGAACTATTTGAATTCTGCTTTCATTCCTCTTCTTAATAAAATGTGTATTTTGACATCTTTTGGCCTACTTTCAGCTCTGCCTTACTGAATGCCTTGCAGGGGCTAGGATTATGTCTCCTTTTTTATGTAAGTCAACAACTAGTTTAACATACAAGGACCTACAGTAACCCCAAGGAGCAGACGGAGAAGTGTTCCAGCTGCAGCTGGGAAGGCGGTGAGCCATGGGGACCACGAGGAGAAGGACTGGGAAGGCGGCGAGCCGTGGGGACCACAAGGAGAAGGACCAGGAAGGCACTGAGCCATGGGGACCATGGGGAGAAGGACCGGGAAGGTGGCGAGCCATGGGGACCACGAGGAGAAGGACCGGGAAAGCGGCGAGCCATGGGGACCACGAGGAGAAGGACCGGGAAGGCAGCGAGCCATGGGGACCACGAGGAGAAGGACCGGGAAGGCGGTGAGCCGTGGGGACCACAAGGAGAAGGACCGGGAAGGCGGTGAGCCGTGGGGACCATGAGAAGGACTGGGAAGGCGGCGAGCCGTGGGGACCACGAGGAGAAGGACTGGGAAGGTGAGCCGTGGGGACCACGAGGAGAAGGACCGGGAAGGTGCTGAGCCGTGGGGACCACGAGGAGAAGGACGGGGAAGGCGGCGAGCCGTGGGGACCACGAGGAGAAGGACTGGGAAGGCAGCGAGCCGTGGGGACCACGAGGAGAAGGACCGGGAAGGTGCTGAGCCATGGGGACCACAGGGAGAAGGACCGGGAAGGCGGCAAGCCATGGGGACCACGAGGAGAAGGAACGGGAAGACGGCGAGCCCTGGGGACCACGAGGAGAAGGACCGGGAAGGAGCCGAGCCGTGGGGACCACGAGGAGAAGGACCGGGAAGGCGGCGAGCCGTGGGGACCACGAGGAGAAGGATTGGGAAGGCGGCAAGCCATGGGGACCCCGAGGAGAAGGACCGGGAAGGCGACGAGCCTTGGGGCCCACGAGGAGAAGGACCGGGAATGCGGCGAGCCGTGGGGACCACGAGGAGAAGGACCGAGAAGGCGGCGAGCCGTGTGGACCACGCGGAGAAGGACTGGGAAGGCCGCGAGCCGTGGGGACCACGGGGAGAAGGACCATGAAGGTGGTGCGCCGTGGGAACCACGAGGAGAAGGACCGTGAATGCGGTGAAGGTGGGGACCACAAGGAGAAGGACCGAGAAGGCGATGAGTCATGAGGACCACGGGGAGAAGGACCGGGAAGGCGGCGAGCCGTCAGCACCACGAGGAGAAGGACCGGGAAGGTGCTGAGCCGTGGGGACCACGAGGAGAAGGACCGGGAAGGCGGTGAGCCATGGGGACCACAAGGAGAAGGACCGGGAAGGTGGTGAGCCATGGGGACCACAAGGAGAAGGACCGGGAAGGTGGCGAGCCGTGGGGACCATGAGGAGAAGTTCTGGGAAGGTGAGCCTTGGCGACGACGAGGAGAAGGAGCGGGAAGGTGGCGAGCCGTGGGGTCCACGGGGAGAAGGTCCAGGAAGGCGGGGAGCCGTGGGGACCACGGGGACAAGGGCCAGGAAGGTGGCGATCTGTGGGGACCACAGGGAGAAGGACCGAGAATGTGAGCCGTGGGGACCACGAGGAGAAGGGCCGGGAAGGCGCCAAGCCTTGGGGACCACAAGGAGAAGGACCGGGAAGGCTGCGAGCCGTGGGGACCACGGGCAGAAGGACCGGGAAGGCGCTGAGCCCTTGGGACCACGGGCAGAAGGACCGGGTCGGCGGTGAGCCGTGGGGACTACGAGAAGAAGGACCGGGAAGGCGGCGAGCTGTGGGGACCACGGGGAGAAAGACCGGGAAGGCGCTGAGCCGTAGGGACCAGGAGGAGAAGGACCGGGAAGGTGGCGAGCCATGGAGACCACGAGGAGAAGGACCGGGAAGGCGGCGAGCCGTGGGGACCATGAGAAGGACCGGGAAGGTGGCGAGCTGTGGGGACCACGGGGAGAAAGACCGGGAAGGCGCTGAGCCATAGGGACCAGGAGGAGAAGGACCGGGAAGGTGGCGAGCCATGGAGACCACGAGGAGAAGGACCGGGAAGGCGGCGAGCCGTGCGGACCATGAGAAGGACCGGGAAGGCGGCGAGCCGTGGGGACCACGAGGAGAAGGGCCGGAAAGGCGGCGAGCTGTGGGGACCACGGTGAGAAGGACAGGGGAGGCGGCGAGCCGTGGGGACCCGGTGAGAAGGACAGGGGAGGCGGCGAGCCGTGGGGACCCGGTGAGAAGGACAGGGGAGGCGGCGAGCCGTGGGGACCACGGTGAGAAGGACAGGGGAGGCGGCGAGCCGTGGGGACCACAAGGAGAAGGGCCGGGAAGGCGGCGAGCTGTGGGGACCACGAGGAGGAAGACCAGGAAGGCGGCAAGCCGTGGGGACCACGAGGAGAAGGACTGGGAAGGCGTTGAGCCTTGGGGACCACAAGGAGAAGGATCTGGAAGGCGGTGAGCAGTGGGGACCACGAGGAGAAGGACCGGGAAGGCGGCGAGCCGTGGGGACCATGAGGAGAAGGACCGGGAAGGCGGCGAGCCGTGGGGACCACGGTGAGAAGGACACGGGAGGCGGCGAGCCGTGGGGACCACTAGGAGAAAGACCGGGAAGGCAGCAAGCCATGGGGACCACGAGAAGGACCGGGAAGGCGTTGAGCCTTGGGGACCACGAGGAGAAGATTCTGGAAGGCGGTGAGCAGTGGGGACCACGAGGAGAAGGACCGGGAAGGCGGTGAGCCGTGGGGACCACGAGGAGAAATACTGGGAAGGCAGCGAGCCTTGGGGACCACGAGGAGAAGGACCGAGAAGGCGGCGAGGCATGGGGACCATGGGGAGAAGGACCGGGAAGGCGGCGAGCCGTGGGCACCACGAGGAGAAGGACCGGGAAGGTGAGCCGTGGGGACCACGAGGAGAAGCACCAGGAATGCGGCGAGCCGTGGGGACCACTGGGAGAAAGACCGGGAAGGCGGCGAGCCGTGGGGACCCCGAGGAGAAGGACCGGGAAGGCGCTGAGCCGTGGGGACCACGAGGAGAAGGACCGGGAAGGCAGCGAGCCGTGGACACGAGGAGGAGAAGGACCAGGAAGTTGCTGAGCCGTGGGGAGCACAAGGAGAAGGGCCGGGAAGGTGGCGAGCCGTGGAGACTTCGAGGACAAGGACCGGGATGGCGGCGAGCCGTGGGGACCACAAGGAGAAGGACCGGGAAGGCGGCGAGCCATGGAGACTTCAAGGACAAGGACCGGGATGGCGGCGAGCCGTGGGGACCACGAGGAGAAGGACCGGGAAGGCGTTGAGCCGTGGGGACCACGAGGAGAAGGACCGGGAAGGCGTTGAGCCGTGGGGACCACGACGAGAAGGATCCGGAAGGCGGTGAGCTGTGGGGACCACGGGGAGAAGGACCGGGAAGGCGGCGAGCCGTGGGGGCCACGGGGAGAAGGACCGGGAAGGCGGCGAGCCGTGGGGACCACGAGGAGAAGGACCGGGAAGGCGGCGAGCCGTGGGGACCACGAGGAGAAGGACCGGGAAGGCGGCGAGCCGTGGGGACCACGAGGAGAAGGACCGGGAAGGCGGCGAGCCGTGGGGACTACGAGGAGAAGGACTGGGAAGGCGGCGAGCCGTGGGGACCAGGAGGAGAAGGACCGGGAAGGCGGCGAGCCGTGGGGACCACGGGGAGAAGGACTGGTGCCAACCAGAAGTCTGGGTTCATTCACTTGGTGTCTGGCTGCTGCTGGACCAAATCTAGGGTTTCTGTTATGACCCCCGAGTTATTGGCATAGCGACAGCACTTGTCTCCTAATGCTCCGCACAGGCCTCCCTCCTCTAAAAATACTAAATCTCTGAGGTGTTGTAAATCTTGGTCCGCCTTGGCCCTTAACATGTTACAGTATTTTAGTTGACTGGTAGCATTTCTTTGGGTGACTATTACCTTCCCATCAGAAGGTTGGGATCGTTCCCAAGTCTGAGATTTCAAGGCTTCTGTTTTCAGCGGAACAAGCACAGGGGTCACCTATCAATATTCCCAGCATTAGAGTCAGTCTGATGCAAATGATCTGATGAAAAGCGCTTTCAAGGGACATTGGGGATCTCAACGCCGTCCATTTCTTACTCTTGCTTGAGCTGGTGGTATCTGCTTTCAGAAGGAAGTGATGAATCTAGGCAGCCTTTCCAGCTGCCTTGAGGGCTGTAGGCATGGTCAGACTCACAGGAAACGGTCCCTACATGGAAGGTTCCAACTTTCTGCTGGGAAGTTAGTTGGTGGACCCACACCAAGTCTCTGGACTGAAATGTATGCATTGGTTCAGTCAGGGGTGACTCTCAGGAGTGAGAGGCGACTCTGAATATCTCAAGCAGCTTACAGTGATGCCCATAGGAACCTGAGGAAGGAGTAATCAGACCTTTCAGTTGCTCGCACCCCTCCTTTAGCAGGAATTAATGGAGCTGGACAGCCGAACATTATTTCAAAATGTGTCAGCTTGATTCTGTGGGGAGCACTTGAACCTAAGAAGGAAGGCAGGGAGCAGTTCAGTCTACCCCTTGCCAGTCTCTGCCTGGAGTTTAGTTAAAGTCTCTTTAATAGACCTATTGATCCTTTCTTTTTAAAAATTTATTTATTATTTTTTATTTTTATTTATTTTTTATGTGTATGAATGTACTGTCTACATGCAGGTCTGTGCACCAGTGTCGTGCAATGCCACGGAGGTCAGAAGAGGGTGTCGGATTCCCCTGGAATTGGAGCTCTCCTGGAATTGGAGTTACAGACGGTTCTCAGCCACCATGTGGGTGCTGGGGATGGAACCCGGGTCCTCTGTAAGAGCAGTCAGTGCTCTTAACAGCTAGGCTATCTCTCCAGCCCCAATCCTTTCTACATGCCCTGAACTCTGAGGTCTATAAGCACAGTGTAGCTTCCATTTTATCCCCAGAGACCTGGACACTTTTGTGATACTCTGGCCGTGAAGGCTGGCCGGCTGTCAGACCCAAGATGTAAAGGAAGGGCAAAACAGGGAGAACTCCCTAAGCAGTCTTAGCAACTGCATTGGCTGTCTCTGAGCTGGGGGGCAGGCTACTACCCAACCTGAGAAGGTATCTATAAAAACTAACCAATGCCAGTAGCCAAACCTTGCTGGCGTCACCTGGGTAGAGTCCAATTTTCAGTGCTCACCAGGCTGAGTCCCTTTCACGGACGCCGTGGGGCTGTTCTTCCTCCTTTTGGGTTCACTTGGGCACAGACGACGCAGGTGAGGTACAGAACATCTATCTGTAAATCAGCTCCTTCCGCGTGGTTGACCCCAATGGGAGCTTTGGTGAACTGGAGAGAAGGGTCAGCCCAGAGCCCAGGGATGCGGGACAGCCATCGGGAGAGTCCAGCAGTCTTCTGTGCTGGCGTCGAGCCCAGGTTTCCTCCTCACTAGTATATTCAGGGTGTTCCAACAGGCCAGGCTGGGGCAGAAGGGTGAGGACTGAGGCAGATGCAGCCGCTCCACTGGGTTGTCAGCTGACGCCATCTTGCATGTAGCTGCTTCCCAGCATACAAGGTTGCATCTGCGTTTGCCAGGGGCTGATCCTGGAGTTCAGGTCATCCATATTGTAGATGGATGCAGTTGTAAGCAGGTTGTTGTTCAGGGAGGAGAGCAGCTGGGTTCAACACTGCATAGGGGGAGAACCTGACCCTGGGCACATGTAAGAGAAGAGCCTGATAATGCGTGATATGACTGTTTGACATCCAGCATTGCGGGGGTGGGGGGTGAAGAGATCTCAACAGAATGAGCAGTGGTGACAGTCCCTTCCTGTCCCATGCTCAACTTATCAGTCTCTGAGCACTGCAGCTGTGGCAGCAACGGCTCTAGTACGTGCTGGCCACGCAGCTGTGGCAGCAACGGCTCTCGTATGTGCTGGCCATGCAGCTGTGGCAACAATGGCTCTAGTACGTGCTGGCCACGCAGCTGTAGCAGCAATGGCTCTAGTACGTGCTGGCCACTCAGCTGTGGCAGCAACGACTCTAGTACGTACTGGCCACGCAGCTGTGGCAGCAACAGCTCTAGTACGTGCTGGCCACGCAGCTGTGGCAGCAACGACTCTAGTACGTGCTGGCCATGCAGCTGTAGCAGCAACAGCTCTAGTACATCCTGGCCACGCAGCTGTGGCAGCAACGGCTCTAGTACGTGCTGGCCACGCAGCTGTGGCAGCAACGGCTCTCGTATGTGCTGGCCACACAGCTGTGGCAACAACGTCTCTAGTACGTGCTGGCCATGCAGCTGTGGCAACAACGTCTCTAGTACATGCTGGCCATGCAGCTGTGGCAACAACGTCTCTAGTACATGCTGGCCATGCAGCTGTGGCAACAACGTCTCTAGTACATGCTGGCCATGCAGCTGTGGCAACAACGTCTCTAGTACATGCTGGCCACGCAGCTGTGGCAGCAATGGCTCTCGTATGTGCTGGCCATCCAACTACTGGACCTAGCCATTAAGACAAGTAGGCCACAGGCCTCTTCCAAGGTCCCAAGTCTGAGTCAGTACACCTTTTCCACCCCGTTATGCTTGTCCACAGGTAAGGGAAAGGCTTGGTGTGGCCAGGCTGGTCTAAGGCTGGGCTGATGCTAGAGCCTCCTTAAGTCTCTGGAAAACTTCCTGTTCTTTATCCCCAAAGTCCGGAGGCTTATTTCCTCCCAAGCTCTGGTACAGTGGCTTGACTATCTACAAAATGTGGTATCCAGTGTCTGCAATACCCAGCTGTTCCCAAGAACTCTGTCACCTGGCGCTGGTCCCTTGACACAGGAATATTTGTGATGGCTGAATCCCGTTTGGAGACAAGGTCCTGCTGCCACCTTCCAGGCAAACCCCAGATGGGTGACCTTGCTGGAGCACAGCTGGGCCTTTTTAGCTGATGCACAGTAACCCAGCTATTGGAGTGTTCTCAGGAGGTCCTCGGTGGCCTGATTGCATGCATCAGGGTCCCTGCAGCAACAAGAAGATCCCCCACATACTGGAGGAGAGTGATGTTTGGGTGCTCCTGTGGATACTCGGGGCAGGTCTGCTCTGAGGGCTTCCTCAAAGAGGGTGGGAGAGTTCTTAAATCCTTGTGGCGGTCGACTCCAAGTCAACTGGCCACTGAATCCTGCCCCTAGGTCTGCCCACCCAAAGGCAAAGATTGGTTGGCTCATGGCTGCCAGGGGCAGGGAGAAAAATGCATCTTTTTTTTTCCGTATGTGTATGAATGTACTGTCTGCATGCAAGTTTGTGCACCCGTGTTGTGCAATGCCGCGGAGGTCAGAAGAGGGTACTGGACACTGTACATAATCCTTTCAGGGTCTAACGAGCTGAGCAAGGTATGAGGATTTGGCGTTGTTGGTGGCTGGTGTCTAATCTCGTGACCGCTCTCAAGTCCTGGACTGGATGGTAGTCTTTGGTAACTGGCTTTATAATGGGGAGCAGGGAGGTGTTCCATGGAGAGTGACAAGGGACCAAGATCCCTTCATTTCTTAAGTGGCAAATATGCTGTTCTGTGCTGACCTCAGCATCTCTGGATACTGTGTATGGCTTAGCTCTCACAGCAGTGGCTGAACTCAGAAGGCGGACAGCTGTCAGTGGGCAGTGGGAGGCCAGTCCTGGGGAATGGTTTCTGCCCGGACTTTGGGGAACTTCTGCACCCATTCTCTGAGAATGTGGTAGTCAGCCCAGAGTTCATTAAACTCATCAGGATTTCTCATCAATCTGTATTCGCCTGGCAGAAGTCAAATCACCAGGAAAGTGGAGGTGGGTTCTTCAAGACTAAGGTGGCCTCAGTCTCACTATTGTAACTGTGGCCCTAAGTTTTCTCCCTGCCAATGAGGGGTACGGACAGTCTGATCCCACAGAAAAAGAATGAGTCACAGCACCTTGTCCAAGGTTTTCTTCTCTGGTTGTTGTCCAGGCATAAACTCCAGTTCTGGTGGCCACTTAGATACTGGTTCTTTTCTCAGAAAGGGGGCCCAAGGGCTCATGCGGGACATCGGGATGGAGCCCTGGCCCCGGCGGTCACTCTCAGGCAGGTGTGGCACCGTCTTCCTGTCTTCGGCCTATGCTGAGGCATCGTCTTCCAGTGTCCTTTTCTTTAGGGAAGGCACATCGGCGTCTCTAACTTAGCCTGGACCTGGGGTGCTCTCTTGGGTGACTGCTGGCCCCTCTCTTGTCTGTAAACGCTGCCACCGTTGTCCCTGCAAATCTCTGGTCCCTGCTTCTCTCTGTTGTCCCTTTCTTTCTTCCCCTCAGTTTCCCTAATGTGGAAGCTGCTTCTATCAGTTCATCAACTTTTTCCTTCAAACTCTTCCAGGTTTTGCAGCTTCCTTCTAACATCTGGGACTGACGATGTTTATGATCTGCTGGTTTTCGAGGGCACCCAGATTAACTGATGTGCGTTCCTGAGAGGCATTTAAGAGCCACTCCAGGAAGCCAGCAATGGATCCCTGACTTTCCTGGATGACTTCAGATACCTTGGAGGGGTTGATTGGCTTCCCAGCAGCTACCCTGGTTCTGGTTAGGAGGGCCTAGTGGGCGTCTAGTGCTCCCCACCTTGAGCGGTCTTGGGTAGAGGAGAGCGCTCGCTCTGTTCTCTCAACAGCTTCTTCCCAGTTGCCCCAGGGCCTGCTGCAGCTTTTCAGGCTTCAACCATTGTTCCATCTCGTTCTTCCTCTGAAGAGAGACCTAGGAGCTGCTTGCAATCAGCCCAAGGAGGCCGATGAGTAGGAAAATTACCTTCCAGGAGGCTGACCAGGGCTTGGGGTTCTCAGAGAGTGGGGGACCCTGGGTTCTCCAGTTATACAAATCAGTAGAGGAGAAAAGGACATAGGCTCTGCAGGGGTCTTTGGAGCTCCACTCTGGGGTGGGATCCACTTGGGGTCATTTCCTAGAGGAGTAGAACAGCAGGGAGAGGGCCCCGTGTGAATCTGTACTAGTGTCATCCAGTCCAGTCCTGCTGCGGGAGGGAGAAGGCGAATCTGGATAAGCCTGGGGAAGGGCAGGTGGAGGAATGGAAGGTCCCCTGACAGTGTTGGTCCTGGATAGGCCAGTAAGGTGGCCGCTAGGGAGGAGGCATATCCTGCGTGTGTGTGTGTGTGTGTGTGTGTGTCTGTGTGTCTGTGTGTGTCTCTGTGTGTGTGTGTGTGTGTGTGTGTGTGTGTGTACACATGAATGCAGGTGTCCATGACAGTCAGAAGGTAAGAGGCCAGTAGGGAGGAGGCATATCCTGCGTGTGTGTGTGTGTGTGTCTGTATGTGTGTGTGTGTGTGTGTGTGTGTGTACACATGAATGCAGGTGTCCGTGGCAGTCAGAAGGTAAGAGGCCAGTAGGGAGGAGGCATATCCTGCGTGTGTGTGTGTGTCTGTGTGTGTGTCTGTGTGTGTGTGTGTGTGTGTGTCTGTGTGTGTGTACACATGAGTGCAGGTGTCCGTGGTGGTCAGAAGGTACGAGATCCCCCTGGAACTGGAGTTACATGTTCTGAGTGTCGTCATCTGGCTGGAGGGAATCACACTCTGGCCATCCGTGTACAGCTGTAACCTCCTTGCTGTCTCCAGCCTGCCCTCTCCGTCTCTCCAGCCTGCCCTCCGGCTGTTACGGGGGAGCCCCTCCTCCCTTAAGGCCCCATCACGTGTGGCCTCTGCCATGGATTGTTCATTTTCTGTCTAATGTTCTTCTCACTCCAGGTCTGCTCATGGTCCCCATGCCCTTCCTCCTCCTAACCCTCATTCATGAAGGGAATTATGTCAGCTTTCCTCTTTCTGACTGACCACTGTTGGTCTATTATCTCTTTATTCTGGCATTTAACAGAGGGACAGTGGATTTTGAGTCCTGAAGCAATCAGATGAAGTTGACCTTTGAAGGCCCTTTGTGACTCTGAGATGTGTTCATCTCCCATGGCTAACTCAGCTGACAGGGTAGAATAAGCATAAGATGCCAGTCTGTGTCCACGCACTGCTGTGTCCACATGCACGTGAAGCCAACTACACCGTAGAATGGTGTCAGGTGAGCAGCTCTTAGGTGAGATCTTATACAGGGCTTGCTGATTATTAAGGGGAAGTTGGCTGTTGGCTGTGATGAAGGCTGTGGTGCATGTGTAGATCCAATTAGCTGATGACGAGAGGAGTGATTGCTCCATGAGAAGTGGGGACCTAGAAAATTCCATGATGGAAAGGATTGACACTCCCTCTTTGTTCTTTTTGAGGTGGGGGTCTCCCTCTGTCCCCACATGGCCCAGAGCTCACTATGTAGACAGGCCGTCCTTGAACTCACAGAGACCCACCTTTCTCTGCCTGCCAAATCCCGGGATTAAAAGATTAATTCTGAAAAAGGAAGTATTTGCATTCCAGAGAATCCAACCCCCTCGGCTGACTTCTGAGGTCACTGCACAACTCAGACTGACAAACATGCAGGTAATACATTCATACATGTAAAATAATGATGACAAGTAAAATATTTCTTTGTGCTAAACTACTTAAAACATATACATTCTTTCTTCTGTAAGCACTCATTTCTGCATTTACCTAGTGGTGACTGCACGTGTACTCGTCAACCTAAATTATTATTATTATTTGGAGTCACATGGGCTGATCATCATGAGATTTGAATTCTTTTTTTTTTTTTTTT
>VZQC01002755.1:3044215-3148398 GCA_009823505.1 Rhizomys pruinosus
TTGGCCACTGTTTTAACTGACGCTCTTGAAATTTCCTACAAATCAAATTCCATTACAAATAACAATGTAGACCCTGCCTCCCTCGTTGTCCCCAGACCCACAGAGAGTTCATGCATTCGGCCAAACATGTATTTGCTTTTTTTTTCAAGGTTTTTCATGAATTGTTTTCTAGTGGGCAGAACAGTTTGTTGTGTTTTCTTTTTTTTCTTTTTTTTATTTCCTTTTTTTTTGATGATCTTAGTGGTACTTCACTAATCTATTTCCAATTCAAGTTCCTGCATTAGCCCTTCGCCCCCACCCACCCTACCCCGTTGCCAGATCATGCATGCTGCGCATAATGTCCTGCATCTGGCATCACTCAATCTTTTTTCAGTTTTTAAGCAATAGGTGATAATTTAGAGTACAAGCATCTTCATGGTAAAGCAGTTTTCAAGCAGGTTTGTCCCAAACCCCCACAGACCCATTTGGTCCCACCATCAGCGGGGGGGGGGGGGGAGAATTGATTTCAATCAAGTTAACAAATGAGTGTCCAGGGTATTGCTGTAGTTTCACACCATTCACCCCAATCACAGCCCTACATCTCGCCATGCCCCCTCTTCCCACAGAGTTTTTGTTGTGTTGTTCCCAGGCAATAGAAGGAAAAGGGGCACAGGTGGATGAGAAGCAAAAACAGTCTACTTGTCTCTAGAGGTTGTCCCTGGGACTCTGGTCAATTCTGGCTGTTTCCTTTCATGGGCTGGGACCAGTTTTGTCAAGGAATACTCTTTCGATCCTTACCGATGAAGCACAGGCAATTAGGTATATAGTATTTAAAAGTAACTAATTGTTATGGTAGGTTACGTTTGGTAGAGACACAGATGTTTGGATGGTATGTTAATCTATGTCATTACCAATTTTTTCGTTAAATAGGACAGGGTCTTACTGTGGCTTTATAACATCTTCCTAAACATTAGAAGATGTAAGCTTGTGATCAGCCCTGGGTTAGTCCCTCCAAGGAGAGAGCTAACTAGCCAATTAGATTTGGATATACCAGATCATATGGGCTGCCTCTGCTTGCACAATATTCCAGGCCAGGTGAGGTGTAGTGGTGCTGACAGAGGAGTACCTTGCTTGACTCACAGGAGACCATATGTGCTTTATTGGTTTAGTGGCCTTTGGTAACACCCTCTGGTATTTAGAGGACCATCTGTTACACTTGATGTGTGGTCTAATACATCCCTCCCATGTTACACTCAGGTCTTCAGCAGCAGGGCTTTATCGCACTTTCTTCTTTCAGGGTATCCCGTTTAGAGGCAGGAGCCTTTACCTTTTGGGGGGCGGGCTTGGATTCACCTGGCCCCACATCTCCTTGGTTGTAGATAATCCATTGCTGATGTGAGAGCTCCTGTATTAATATATCTATTAGTAGTGCATAGGTGTAAGGAGCCTTTAGTATTATATTTGCGGTTCGGAATATGGAGAATAACTTTTCACAGATCTTATGGTACTATTAGTGGTCATAAGAATGGCAGTTTAAGGTTTTTATAATGAGATTACCTGCCATAGAACGAGTTGGCCCAATTCTACAGTGGGAACGCACCTCATCACCATCATATTTCTCCTGTTCACTGGGGGGGAGGTACGAAAGTCTCTCATATTAAAACCCTTTGCGGCACCTAGAAGGTAAGTTCATTAATAAATAGTTTTTTTTTTTATTGTATTCTTTCAGTCTAAATCGTTGTTGACAAGTAGGATCCAAGAGGGGTTTGATGTTTGTCGCAATCTGAGGCTTTTCTCCTTTCGATGTTCAGATGGGCCCAACCTTTCTTGTTGGCACTTTCTGGTGCGTCCTACTCAATGCAAAGCTTGTATCTTTCTTTCTCAGCCTTAAGTTTGTGACATTTTGACCCGTTTGGACACACAAATCTTTTTCCTGTTAGTTAGCTTTACAGATCTTGAATTTGCAAGGTTTTTGACAAAAGTTTCATATCTATCTGGTATCCCCCCCCCCCTTTTTTTTTAGTTTTATGTTTTATTTTTTCCCATGAAGTCTCCAGAAAGAGTTTGTATTCTGGACATATCCTATTGGGATGGAAGTTCAAGGCACTAGATCGTCATCTAATTTGTACCTCATCTGTTTGGGGTGGCACTGTATGTGATAAATCTTGGGAACAAACTTTAATTTTTTTTAATTTTTTATTAATTGTTATTTATTTCGCGGTTATGATGTGGTAGTCTGTTGCATGCAGTTTGTGACCTTTGTTGTGTCGTGCAATGCTGCGGAGTGTCAAAGAGGGTTGTCGGATTCCCCTGGAACCTGGATTCTCCTGGAATTGCGTGAGTGTAGTTGCATCACGGTTCTCGGTTCATGTCGGGTCCGGTCATTTGGGGCTGGACGAGTCGTGTCTCTGTAAGATGGCGGTCGGCGGCTCTTAACTGCTAGGCATTCTCCAAGCCCCAGCAAATTAATGTTTTTTATAGTTAAACATCCGGTTTATAAGTGAGAGAGAATGCTAGCAATGGGGGTGATACGGAAAGACAGAAAAGAGATGTAGTAGAACCGATTGTATGTGCCAATCACCAGAGTTGTTGTTATACAAATTTGAAGTAACAGAATGTGGACAACATGCAATTTATCTCTCCGATTTAACTCCTGCGCAGTGCATTACATTTTTATCAGAGCCTTTTAAAACCATGTTGTTAATATAAACCTATTTACTTTTATCAAGAACAGTCCTAAACACCAGTGTAACCGTAGGACAGTGTTGGCAAAACTGTGAGTTACTGTTGACTTGAGACTCACGAGTCGAATTGAAGATTATGCATAATCGAATTAGCAGAACTGTGCTTCCGCATCTCCCACGCCTCCACACCCTTCTGATATCCCACACATTTCAGTCAGTTTTCTGATGTGCAGTATTTCTGTTGTTGTCTTTTTTTTTTTTCTCTGTATGTAGTGTTGGATGATGTATTGTGCTGCTTGCAAGTTTGAACACCGTGTACGTCGCAATGCCTACGGAGGTCAGAAGAAGGTGTTGGAATTCCCCTGGAACTGGGGGTTCCGGGCATTGGAGTTTCAGATGGTCTTTGCCACCATGTGGGTGCTGGGGATCGCAACCCGGGTCCTCTGTCAAACGTCGGCGCTCTTAACCCTCGAAGGCCAGCTCTCCAGCCCCTGTGTTCGTTTTCTTTTCAATATGCCTCCCTATCCACAAGAAATATTTATTAAATGGGTGTTGGTCATAGCATCACCACGCATGAGCCTTACCTTTGTCGTTTGTTTTTTCTGGGAACTGGTTACTTCGGCCACCTTACCACACACCCTGCTCTTCTAAGCTCCACGCGCCCACTTACCTACAGGACGTCACAAGTGAGTATGTACCTCTTGTACGGTCTGAGGCAGACCATATGACGCAATAAAGAATCCCTATTGTTATACGAAGTGGACCTACCAATATCTCTATCCACCTCGTCGAGTGTGTGTAGGGGACTGGGCTGTTCCAGCTTTTCCGTTATTAAGTCGAGAGCATACACGATGGCACTGCAAATACACACAATCATAGCCTGTGCATGTATCTCTGTGTAACTAGCACTGAGATCTTGTGGGGTATGGTAAATACCAGGAGTGGTATGACTGGGTCAAATGCAGGCTGCATTTTGAGTCTTCCAAGGGTTTCCCACACCGCTTTCCATAGTGGCTGTAACAAGTTTACATTCCACAGCAATGTGAATTGTTCCCCTTTCCCCACAACCTCTCCAGCACTTGGTATCATTTTTCTTGATCCTAGCCAGTCTTATTGGAGTAAGATGATATCTCAAAGTGGTGTTTAATTTTGCATTTCCTTATTATTAGCAATGTTGAACACTTTTAAGATGTTTCTCGCCTCTCTAATCCTTCCTCTGTGAAGTCTCTATTCAATCTTTGCTCCATCTTTTGAGTGATTCATTTGTTTTCTTCGTCCTTTGCTTGAGTGTTGTTTATATATTGCTGGAAATCAATGCTTTGTCAGATGTATCTGCAGTGAAGGTTGTCCTCCCACTCTGTCAGTTTTTCTTCACTTCCTTGATTGTTTATTTTGATGTACAGAGCGTTTGAGTTTAATGAGGTCCCATTGTCAGTTTGTCGATCTTATTTCTTGTGCAGCTGTTTGATTGATTTAGAAAGTCTTTTTCTCATGCTATGTCTTGTAGTTGTTCCACGTTTATTCGTATCACCTCCAGAGTTGGGGTTTCACGTTGATGTCTTTGATCCATCTGGAATTGACTTTTGTACAGGGTGAGAGGTAGGGGGTTTAATTTCATTCTTCTACAAGTGGTGATCCAGTTTTGCCAACACCACTTTATGAAGATGCTGTCGTTTCCTCCATTGTGTTCTTGGCCCCTGTCAAATATGAGGTGGCTGAAATTGTATGCGCTCAGGATTTGGATCTTCAGTTTATTCCATTGGTCAACTGGTCTGTTTTTGTGCCAATACCGGCTGTTTATGACATAGCCCTGTAGTATAGTTTGAAGTCTCTGGTATAGAGATCCTCCCTGTATTGCCTTTTTTCTCAAGGTTGGTTTGGCTATCGGGGTTTTTGTTTTTGTCCAAATGAAATTAGGACTTTTTTTCCAAGCCTGTAGAAGAAACTCTTGGGGAGTTTGATTGGGATTGCATAAATCTGTTACACGCAAGTCTTGGCGTACTAGGATGACATTTTTACTATTTATTTTCCCAATGCCAGGAGCATGGGAGTTTGGTCATCTGTCTGATGGTCGTCCCTCAATTTCCTTCTTCTCGGGGTTTACATTTTTGTTGTAGAGATCCTTGGTGTCTTTGGTTGGTTGTTCCTGGTGTTTTAAAATGTTTTTGAGGGCTATTGTGAGTGGAGGTTTAATCTTTTCATAGTGTCCCATATTTCCTGGTTGTTCCACTTTTGTGTATTTTTAAATTTTTCATAATCTTTATTTGAGCTTTTTAGTTGCTCTGTGTTATCTTCCAGATCTGATATTCTTTGTTCTGCTTCCTCCATTCTATTTCTGAGGCTTTTTCCTTTCCTTTCTTCTTGATTGGATGAGTGTTCTAATTCCTTTTTCATTTCATCCTGTGTTTTCTTTAGTGTTTCCATTTCCTTTTTGAGCTTCTCAATCTCTTCTTGGTGCTCCTTATTTTGTTGGTTGGCTTCCTTTTTCAGTGTTTCTACTTCCTTTTGGAGTTTGTTTTTTCTCCCTCTAGTTCTTTCTGGAGTTTGTCAGTCTGTTCCTTTAGTTATTTCCAAAGTTTGTCATTGTATCCCTCTTGGTCCTTTTTGAGTTTTTCATTCTCTCTCTTTAGTTCTCTGAATTCTTCTTTATTTTCTTTAATTTCTCTGAGTAGGTCTGTAATTATTCCTCTAAGCTCTGTTCCTTGGGTCTCCTCCAAGGGCATCCCATTGTAGCTATCTCCTCCAGGTTTGGTAGAGCCTGGCGCGGGATTATCCTGTGCCTTTCCCATGTCGTCCCTTCTTCATGTCCCTGGCATGTGGGTTTCCCTTTTGTGGCTCAAATCACAAATGTCTTTTCACTATGTTAGAGGCTGGTTTTGCTTGCCTCCTTCCAATGCTTTTTTTTTTTCTTTCCTCCTCCTTGCTTATGGAGTATTGACTTGTCGAGGTTTCAGGCTTTCAATTTTGTTTATATATTGGATATTGGAAGCCTAAGGCAGTCTTCTCTTCCTGTTCTGAAAGTTCTCCAAAAGAAAGTCCACTTGGATTCTCACCAAGGACCAGAGCAAACCCAAACCCCACCCTCTGGTCATGCTGCAAAGCAAAGCATGGTCCTGTGGAGATGAGAACCCCCCACAAGAGGGCTCAGAGTCAAGAACCTCTTCCAGATGCCCCTGAGACAGTCCACCCCAAAAAGTACCTGCCTGAGTGACTTATGGCCTCCTGCCTGCACCTCAGGAGCCGGCCCACACAAAGCCACCGAGGGACCAGAGCAAACCCAAACCCGACCCTCTGGTCACTCCACAAAGGCAAAGCGTGGTCTCACAGAGATGGGAACCCCCCCCCTGGCAAGAGGGCTCAGATTCGATACCCTCTTCCAGCCACCCCTGAGACAGACCACCCCAAAAAGTACCTGCCTGAGTGACTTACGGCCTTCTGCCTGGGCCTCTGAGATTTGAATTCTTTAATGGACTTTCAGAACGAGAACTATTCATCGTGTGCCATGGTTGTATAACTCATTTATGGTAGGGAATTTATCATTTCTGTTCTGGCAGTCTGTGCCAAATGTTAAAATGTTCTCACAGGATCCAAACTTGAACACTGTAAGCAGGAATCTCTAAACACAAGCAGGATTTTGGATGGTTTTGCCCTCTGTTCTGCACCTTAGGTGGTCAGACTTTCTTAAGACAGGAAGGAGACATGTGCTGTGGAAACAGATTGCACCAGGACAGCAGCACATCCTGTTCTCTGTGCCCAGTCGTGAGAGGGAAGTCCTTCCAGGGCTACTTCCTTTCAGAACCACTCAGTGGTTTCATTAGAACTTCTGTGTCATGGAACAAAGTGTGCAACTAACAAAAAATTGTATGATCATAGTATCAGCAGAGACTTTGGGATTTAGAATTCTGTGACATTTGAAGATGTGGCTGTGAACTTCACCCAGGAAGAGTGGGCTTTGCTGGATCCTTCTCAGAAGAAGCTCTACAGAGATGTGATGCTGGAAACCTGCAGGAACTTCACTTTTATAGGTAAGAATACCATTGCTTAGTATATTAATGAGCAAGCATTTCCTGGAACTGATGCTCTTCTGTGATTTGGAAAATTGAAAGGGAAGAATGTGGTGCATAATTCAGGCATAGTGCATATATACTAAAGGTACAAACTAAGTTTTCAGTCATTTCCAGTTCATCAAAAATTTTTTGACTACTTTTTAGGAATCAGTTATGAAGATGAGAATCTTAAAGAGCATTATAACAGTTCCGGGGAAAAAATCTAAGGTAATTTGAAAAGAGTAGAAGTTAAGTTTCATGCCTGTCTTTCTGTCTGTGTGTCTTTGCAAATGTGTGCATACTGTGCAGGGATGTAGGAAGAAGTTGTTGGACTCATGGAGCTGGTATTAGAAGAGGTTGTGAGTCACCTGTATTGGGGGCCGACAACCAAACTATTGTACTCTGCAAGAGCAGCAACTGTGCTCAGCAGCTGTGGGACCTCTCCCCAGACTCCTATTAAATGTATCTTAATGTGAGCATGTATGAACAAATAAACAATGAGCACAATGTTTTTTCATCGTGTTTTACATCAGAGCTGTAAAATGAACTTCAAGAATCCTTTTCAATGTTTCCTGGGCATTTCACCTGCAAACAGCACTAGGAACTCACATTAACAAATGTCAGTATTTTCATTATAGCCCTCTGGGAACCGTTTTGTAGAATTATCAATTTAGTTTATGACATTTTAGATATGGCAGAAGATCAATACTTTACCTAATTTTGGGAACAGTTTATGACCTATGCTTTATAATGAATACTAGTATATTTACTTTTATTAATATACCTGTCATCTTTACAGAAATTCCATGTTTGAACATAAAGAAGATCTTCAGGATGGAGACACTTTCACTTGGAAAGCAAATGACAATATGAACATGACAATTTCTAGTGAACTAACACCATGTGAAAGTAATGTGTCTCTCTTTAAGAGAGACACCATGTGTCCTCTCTTTAAGAACCATCCCTCCTCTCCTTCTCAGTACAAACCACCTGAACATGAGGAATACGGAAACAGGCCGGAGAACTCTAAGGCTTTCAGAACTTTTCAAAAGTACATGCGAACTCACACTGCAAATGTACCTTTTAAAAATAAGACATCTTTAAGCTGGGCGTGGTGGCGCACGCCTTTAATCCTAGCACTTGGGAGGCAGAGGCAGGCAGATCTTTGTGAGTTCGAGGCCAGCCTGGTCTACAGAGTGAATTCCAGGACAGCTAGAGCTACAGGGAGACCCTGTCTCGAAAAGACCAAAAAAAAAAAAAAAAAGACATCTTTAAATGATTCTGATTTCCTCCCTTTGTGGTTAGTACATCAAGAAACACACAGTGCGGGCTGGAGAGATGGCCTAGAGGTTAAGAGTGCCAACCGCTCTTACAGAGGACCCGGGTTTGATCCCCAGCACCCACATGGCAGCCAAAAACCATCTGAGACTCCAATTCCAGGAGAACTCCAGTTCCAGGGGAATCTGACACCCTCTTCTGACCTCCGCGGCATTGCACGACACAGGTGCACAGACCCACATGCAGACAGTACATTCATACACATAAAAAAAAATAAAAATTTTTTAAAAATCTTTAAAAAAAGCAATGTAAATTCTACATATGGCACATTTATCTTAAATTACATGAAAAAAAATTCATAGGGAGAAAAACCCTGTCAATGCAAAGAATGTGGAAACTTTTATGCTTCATACCACCTTATAATTACAAGTGGAATTTAATTGTGGCAAAACCCCATGAATGTGAACAACAACTGTAGTTAGACTTTCTAAATTACATAGTAGATCAGTTTCACACCACACTGTTTTAAATGTGTAGTCATGGTAGAAAATTCCTAGAAATGTAAAATCCAAGTGATATTGATATTTTCTATGAATTCAGATTATTTATGGATTAGAACTCACTCTCAAAGCTCTAAGAATAAACAACCGGGAAAAGGATGGATCCACCACAGTTCCCAACAGTGACAGTGTTGTGCGAGTATTTTCCTGGAGATACTTGAGCTGCTGGTTGAGAAAATGTCTACTCACTGTGCATAGGAAAGTATTGCCAAAAAGTAATTCTACCAAAGTCCCCTGGGGCACTGCTCACAAGAAACTGTACCAATGTTGTCAGCACAAGACCCAGAGAAAACCAAGCATAGAACTGTGGAAATGGGCAGCAGGTCCCGATTTTAGCAGAAGAACTATTGACATCTGATTACTGCTGGGTGAGGAAGAGCTGGTCTTCTTAAAGCAAAGGACTCTGCCTCAACCGGTGAACTTGCACTGAGGAATACCTAGAAATGCTCACTTGACACAGTGAGGCTTTTCACAAATAAGCGTATGAATTTCAGTGGGTGCAGAGTCTGTGGAGGGGTGTCAGTGAGGAAGTGGTATAAAGGGAATTAAGGATCATCGAGGATGAAATTTTTGTGTATGAAATACACAAAATTCAATTTAAAAAAGAAAAAAAAAAACACGTTCTGGGCATATATCCCAAGTTTAAAAAGACAGAATTCTACAGGAATTCCTGAATGCCCATGTTTACCTAGGTATAATTAACAGTACCCCAAATGGAACTATCTACAGATGAATGGATAATGATATTGTGGCATTTATGTTCAATAGTGTTTTATAAAGAGGAATGAAATGCCCATTCTAAAATGGGCACAGATGGAAATAATTATTTTCTTTTTTGGGGGGGGGACTTTTTGAGACAGGGTCTCCCTTTAGTCCTAGCTGGCCTGGAGCTCGCTATGTAGACCAGGCTGGTCTTGAACTCACAGAGATCCACCTGCCTCTGCCTCCCAAGTGCCAGGATTAAAGGCGTGTGCCACCACTCCTGGCTAATTATTATTTAGTTAGTTAGTTAGTTAATTTTATGTGTATGAGTGTACTGTCTGCATGTAGGTTGGTGCACCCGTGTTGTGCAATGCCGCAGAGGTCAGAAGAGGGTGTCAGATTCCCCTGGAACTGGAGCTAAAGACAGTTCTCAGCCGCTTTGTGGTTGCTGAGGATCGAACCCGGGTCCTCTGCAAGAGCAGTCAGTGCTCTTAACCACTAGGCAATCTCTCCAGGTGCTATTTGTTTATGTTTTTAATTTATTGTTTTACATATATTTTTTTGGACAAGATTATGTTACAAATTGAATCCAGGCCCATGTCCCCCCTCCCAACCTCCCCACCCCACCAGATTCACCCTTTCAGTCAATTCTTTGATGCAGTCTTTTCTGTTGTTGGTATTGTTGTTCTTACAAATATGCATCACTCCCAACAAGAAATGTTTACAACTAGATTATTGGTGCTAGCATCCACAGATGAGGGATACAATTTGTCATTTGTTTTTCTGGGACTGTGTTACTTCACTTAACATAATATCTTCCAGTTCCATCCATTTACCTGCAAAGTTCATGATGTCTTTTTTTTTTACTGCTGCATAGAACTCCATTGTGTAGATGTACCACATTTTCTCTATCCACTTGTCAGTTGAGGGGCATTTGGGTTGGTTCCAGCTCTTTGCTATTGTGAACAGAGCTGCAGTAAACATAGCTGTGCATGTATCTCTGTGGTAAGAGGAGTCTTATAAGTATATACCCAGGAGTGGTATGACTGGGTCAGGTGGTAAGCTTATTTTGAGTCTTCCAAGGGTTCTCCTCACCGCTTTCCACAGTGGCTGTACAAGTTTACATTCCCACTAGCAATGTATGAGTGTTCCCATTTCCCCACAACCTCTCCAGCACTTGATATCATTTGTTTTCTTGATCCTAGCCAGTCTAATTGGAGAGAGATGATATCTTAAAGATTAAAGATATCATCTTTAATCTTAAAGATTAAAGATGATATCTTAATCTTAATTTGCATTTCCTTAATTATTAGTGACATTGAACACTTTTTAAGATGTTTCTCAGCCATCTCTAATTCCTCACTTGTGAAGTCTCTGTTCAGCTCTTTGCTCCATCTTTTGAGTGATTCATTTGTTTTCTTTCTTCTTTGTTTTTTGAGTAGTTTATATATTCTTGAAATCAATGCTTTGTCAGATGTATCTGCAGTGAAGGTTTCCTCCCACTCTGTCAGTTTTCTCTTCACTTCCTTGATTGTTTATTTTGATGTACAGAAGCTTTTGAGTTTAATGAGGTCCCATTTGTCAATTGTCGACCTTAATTCTTGCACAGCTGCTGTCTGATTTAGGAAGTCTTTTCCTACACCTATGTCTTGTAGTCTGCTGCCAACTTTTTCTTCTATCGCCTTCAGAGTTTGGGGTTTCACGTTGAAGGCTTTGATCCATCTGGAGTTGACTTTTGTACAGGGCAAGAAGTAGGGGTTTAATTTCATTCTTCTACAAGTGGTGATCCAGTTTTGCCAACAGCACTTGCTGAAAATGCTGTCTTTTCTCCATTGTGTCTTCCTGGCCCCCTTGTCAAATATGAGGTGGCTGAAATTGTATGTGCTCAAGTTTGGATCTTCAGTTTTGTTCCATTGGTCAACAGGTCTGTTTTTGTGCCAGTACCAAGCTACTTTTATGACTATAGCCCTGTAGTATAGTTTGAAGTCTGGTATAGAGATCCCCCCTGTATTGCTCTTTTCATTCAGGGTTGTTTTGGCTATTTGGGGTCTTTTGTTTTTCCAAATGAAATTAAGGACTTTTTCCAAGCATGTGAAGAAACTCTTGGGGATTTTAATTGTGTAGAAGAGTTTTGGTAGAATGGACATTTTTACTATATTAATTTTCCCAATCCATGAGCATGGGAGGTTTTTCCTTCTTCTGATGTCTTTTTCAATTTCCTTCTTCAGGGTTTAAATTTTTTGTTGTAGAGATGTTTGGTGTCTTTGGTTAGGTTTGTTTCTAGGTATTTTATTGATTTGAGGCTATTGTGAATGGGAAGGTCTCCTTGTAGTCCTTCTTCGTTGCTGTTTGTTGGTGTAAAGAAAGGCTCTACTGATTTTCTAGGTTTAATTTTGTAATCCTCCACTTTACCAAAGCTCTTAATTGTTTCTAGGAGTTTTCTGGTGGAGTTTTTTGCATCTTTTAAGTAAACAATCAATATCAGCAAAAAGGGATAGCTTGAGTTCCTCTTTTCCAATCAAAACTCCTTTAATTTTCTTTTCTTGCCTTATTGACTAGTAAAGTGTTTCAAGCACTATATTCAAAAGGAGATTCTTGTGTTATTTTTCTTTATTTCATTTCTATCAATTAATGTTTTGCCACTGATTTTTTATTATTTCTTCTAACGTTCTGGTTTGGATTTCATTTGTTCTTGCCTTCCAGGGTCATGAGTTGCAATGTTAGGTCATGTATTTGTGCCTGTCTGATTTTTTAATGTAGGCACTTAGAGTTTATAAGTTCCCTTTTAGGAATGCTTTATACAAAAAAAAAAAAAAAAAAAAAGGAGGGCTGGAGAGATAGCCTAGCGGTTAAGAGCAACCACTCTTACAGAGGACCTGGTTTGATCCCCACACCCACATGGGTGGCCGAGAACCATCTGAAACTTCCAATTCCAGGAGAACTCCAGTTCCAGGGGAATCTGACACCCCTTTCTGCCTCCGCGGCATTGCACGACACGGGTGCACAAACCTGCATGCAGACAGTACATTCATAACATACAGGAAAAAAAAAAAGGAGTGGTGACAGGGGCAGCCTTGCCGATTCCTACCTTTAAAGGGAATGCTTCTGTCTTTTCCCCCATTTAGGATGATATTGGCTGGTGGGTTTCCTGTATATTGGCTTTGATTACATCAAGGAATGATCCCTCCAATCCATTCCCTTCTAGGACTTTAACATGAAGGGATGCTGGATTTTGTCAAAAGCTTTTCTCATCAATTGAGATAGACATGTGGTTTTGTCTTTCAGTCCATTTAAATGTTGATGATATGTATTGATTTTCATATGTTGAACAATCCTGGTATGAATCCAACTTGGTCATGATCGATGAGACTTCTTGATGTGGGTCCTGTATGCGATTTGCCAGTATCCTGTTTAGAAGTTTTGCATCTGTGTTCATTAATGAGATGGTCTATTAGTTCTTCCTTTTTGGTTGTATCTTTGCCTGGTTTTGGTATTAGAGTGATGTCTGGCTTCATAGAAAGAATTTGGGAGAATTCCTCTGTTTGTATCCTTCTAAACAATTTGAGTAAAATGGTTTGTAAGATCCTTTTAAATGTTTTATAGAATTCTGCTGAAAATCTGGCCTGAGCTTTTTTTAGTTGTGGAGATTTCTTATTACAACTTCAATTTCTTTCATAATTATGGGTCCTGTTTTAAGCTGTCATCTCTTCTTGGTTGAGCTTTGGTTGATTCCCAGGATTTCAGATATTCATCCATTTCTTCTAAGGTTTTCTTTTTTTTTTATTTTTATTAATTTTATTTAATTTCTGTATGTTGTAGGAATGTACTGTCTGAATGAATGTTTGTGCACACCGTGTCGTGCAATGCTGCGGAGGTCAGAAGAGGGCATCGGATTCCCCGGGAACTGGAGTTCTCCTGGAACTGGAGTTACAGACGGTTTCGGCCACCATGTGGGTGCTGGGGATCTAACCCGGGTCTCTGCAAGACAGTCCGACGCTCTTACCACTGGGCATCTCTCCAGGCCCCTCTTCTGGTTTTCAACTTGGTAGAGTATAGGTTTTTGAAGTAGTCCCGTAGATTCTCTGGTATCTTTTCATTGTCTGTTGTGATACTTTCCCTTTCTTATCATGGATTGTATTGATTTGGACTTTTTCCTTCTTTCTTTTGGTTAACTGGGCTAGAGGTCTAGCTTGTTTTATTCTCTCAAAGAACTACTTTTTTTTTTTTTTTTTTTTTTTTTTTCTTTGTTTTCTATTTCATTGATTCTGCTCTTATTTTTGTTATTTCTTCCTACTGCTGCATTTAGGGTTCATTTGTTTTGTCTTTGAGTGTTTTTATAGCTGCAATGTTAGATTGGCACTTGTGCCTTTCTGTTTTTTAATGTAGGCACCTAGGGCTATAATCTTCCCTCGTAGGACGCTTTTCAAGGTCCCATAAGGTTTTGTTGTGTTGATATCATTGTCATTCAGTTCCAGGAATGATTTTATTTCTTCCTTGACCCCATTCATTATTCAGAGAGGTTGTTTAGTCTCCACTGTCTTGTAGGTTGTATGACTTATCCTGGTGTTGATATTGAGCTTTATTACACTGTGGTCTTGATAGAATTCATGAAATTATTTCAGTCTTTTGTATTTATTGAGTTTTTTCCCTGTGTCCCAGTATGTTGGTCATTTTTGGAGAATGTTCCATGTGGTGCTGAGTAAAAAGTGTATTCTCTGGTGTGTAGGTGATATATTAGAGATGTCTGGTGAGGTCCATTTGCTGATTGTATCTTCAGTTTAGATATCGTCTGTTTATTCTTTGTCCTGTTGTGTGTCCAAAGGACTTAGTGGGGTATTGAAGTCCCCTACTATTCATGTGCTGGGTTAATCTGTACCTTGAGGTCCTGAAGAATTGTCTTTATAATATTTGGTGCACCAGAATTTGGTGCATATATATTCATGATTGTGAAATCTTCATGGTCAATTGTTCATTTGATAAAATGCAATGGCCCTCTTTGTCTCTTTAGATTTCTTTTGCTTTGAAGTGTATTTTGTCTGATATTAAAATAGTAACACCTGCTTTCGTTTGGGTACCATTTGCTTGAATATTGTTTTTCCATCCCTTCACCTTAAGTATGTGCCTATCTTTGAGAGTGAGATGGGTTTCTTTGTAGACAGCAGATAGAGGGTTTTTGTTTCCTAATCCAATCTCCCAGTCTATGTCTTTTGATTGGGGGGTTTAGTCCATTAATTTTAAGGTTATAATTGAAAGATGCATGTTACTTTACTTTCACCTTATATCAATTTCATTTTTAGTCTCGGTTTCTTTACTTCTGCGTTATGTTTTATTAATTTCTCTTTCTAGGTAGTTGGGGATGTATGCTCTTCCTTCTGTCCTTTGAATTGCTTCAAGTATTTTCTGAAGGGTTGGTTTTCTGGACATGTATCCTCTCATCTTTGTTTATGTCATGGAAGATTTTTCTTTTTCTCTCCCTCTCCTCAACTATAAATATGGACATTTTGCTGGGTATAGTAACCTGGGTTGGCACTATAGTCCTTTAACATATGGGAATGCTTTGCTCCTTTTCTCTTGCTTTCATGGTTTGCGCGCAGAAGTCAGTCGAATCTGATGGGTTCCCCTTATATGTGAACTTGTTGTTTTTCTCTTTCTTTTGCTTTCAGAAGTTTTGTCTTTGTTTTGGGTATCTAGCTTTTAAACTATGATATAGGTGTGGGGAGTTTTCTTTTCTGATCTTGTCTGTTTGGAGTTCTAATGTGCTTCTTGTATTTGTATGGGTTTGTCTATTTTAGGTTTGGGGAAATTTTCATCTATTATTGTCGAAGATCTGATCAATACTATTCTCTTGGGATTCTCTTTTCCTATGATTTGGAGGTTTGATCTTTTCATAGTGTTCCATATTTCCTGTTGTTCCACTTTTGTGTTGTTTTTAAATTTTCCATAGTCTTTATTTGAGCTTTTTTAGTTGTTCTGTGTTATCTTCCAAGTCTCATATTCTTTGTTCTGCTCTCCTCATTCTATTTCTGAGGCTTTTTCCATTCCTTTCCTTCCTTGATTGGATGATGTTCTATTCCTTTTTCATTTCATCCTGTAGTTTCAGTATTTCCACTTCCTTTTGGAGCTTCTCAGTCTCTTCTTGTTGCTCCTGGACTTTGCTGGTTGGCTTCCTTTTCAGTTTTCCACTTCTCTGGATTTGTATTTTCTCCCTCTAGTTATTTCTGGAGTTTTCATTCTCTCCCTTTAGTTCTTTTAGAAATTTGTCATTGTCTCCCTCTACGTCCTTTTCTTGAATTTTTCATTCTCTCTCCTTAGTTTCTGACTTGTGTCTTTATATTCTTTAATTTCTCTTAATAGGTCTTCAATTGTTCCTCTGAGATCTGTTTCTTGGGTCACCCTCATGGGGATCCACTGTAGCATGTCCTACAGGGTTGGTAAAGCTTGGTGTGGAATTATACTGCACGTTTCCCTTGTTGTCCCTTCATTGTGTCCCTGGCATGTGGATTTTCCTTTTTTTTGCCTGTATTCTGGTGCGAATCACAAATGCCTTTTTCACTGTGTTGAAGTGAAAAGGCATTTGCTTCTCTCCTTCAGATGCCTTTTTATTCCCTTTTTTTTTTATTTTCTGTATGTGTAGAATGTAGACTGTCTGCATGCCAAGTCTGTGCACCCGTGTCGTGCAATGCGGCGAGGTCAGAAGAGAGGGTGTCGATTCCCCCGGAACTGGAGTTCTCCTGAAATTGGAGTTTCAGATGGTTCTCAGCCGCCATGTGGTGCTGGGGATCAATTCCGGGTCCTCTGCAAAGACGGGTCAGCACTCTAACTGCTAGGCCATCTCTCCAGCCCTTATCCCCTCCTTGTTTATGGAGTGTTGACTTGTCTAGGTTTCCAGGCTTTCATTTTGTTTATATATTGGAAGTCAATTCACTCTTCCCTTTCTATTCTGAAGGTTTCCCAAAAATCCACTTGGACACTGTCTCAGCAATTCCAGTTGGCGGGGGGACGGGGAGATATAGCCTGACTTAGCTCCCAGGTCGTGCTTCAGGTGGTTCTCGGCGAAGTCCCTGATCTAACACGCACACTCAAGTCTCACAGTGGCACAGGCCCACTTTTATACCAGCTACAAGAGCAGTTCCTCCCTGACAGCTACACCAGACGGAATTTAACAGGCCCACCTTTAATCCCAGCGTAGCAGGGTGACTGCACCCTGCCAGCCTCACAAGACAAAGATTTAGCTATTCAAACCAACGAATCAATCAACCAACAACCCAGGAGTAGATCTAGCCTGAAATCTGCCTGACTGAAGCACCTGTGGCCTCAGGTTGTCCTGGCAAGTCCCTGATCAAACCACTGCACACTCCTAATTATTTTCTTTTCAGAGAACAAAGCCAGTCTCAGAATGACAAATAGCATATGTTTTCTTCTATGGTAACTGTGAATAAAACCCATTAAGCTATGAAGGGAAAATAATATAGATGCAAAAGGGAAAGGCAAAGGAGAGGCCAGTAAGAAGTGCATAGAGGAATATCATGACCACAGTAGATTTAATGCATACTTGGAAATGTCATAATTAGGGACTGGAGATGGCTCCACCATTTGCAGAATGCACTGCTTTGGAGAGCGCACTAGTCCATCTCCATTGACTCACAACTCCTTGTTTCTCCAGTTTCAAGGAGCTCCAACACTTTTAATTACTTTCAAAACTTCCACTCACATTCACATGCCCACATACAAAGACCTCACAAAAAAAATGGTCATGGGCTGGAGAGATGGCCTAGTGGTTAAGAGCACTGACTGCTCTTACAGAGGACCCGGGTTCGACCCCCCAGCACCCACATGGCGGCTAATAACGGTCTGTAACTCCCAATTCCAGGAGAACTCCAGTTCCAGGGGAATCCGACACCCTCTTCTGACCTCCGCAGCATTGTAACGACACAGATGCACAAAACCTACATGCAGACAGTACACTCATACACATACAAAAATAAATAAAATTTTAAAAAAATTAAAAAAAATAATGTCCATGATTAAACTTCACAGTTGTTTTAGAAACAACCTACTTGAAAACATGACAAGTTAAAATTCTCCTTTTCTGATATCATCAAAGCCTAGAAACTATCCAGAATAAATATAAAAAGATGTGTTTTGTATCGTGTGCCATATTTGTCATTAAGGAATAATCAAATGAGTAGGTGGAGATTATCACACTATGCATGGAATATGTAGACATGTAACAGGTCCCCTCCACCTTCAGTGACACAATGGATATATTGGCATAAGCTAAAATTAATTCATAGAGACTAAATCATGGAGTAGTTTTGTACCCTGTGAAAAATCACATGATATATTTCAGACCTATATTAGAGAGCTCTGTTTGGCTATAAACACAGTAAAGAATAGATAGTATGGGGCTGGAAAGATGGCCTAGCGGTAAAAGTGCCGACTGCTCTTACAGATGACCTGAGTTTGATCCCCAGCCCCCAAGGCAGCGGAGAACCGTCTGTAACTCCACTTCCAGGAGAACTCCAGTACAGGGGAATCCAGACCACCCTCTTCTGACCTCCGCGGCATTGCAAGACACCAGGTGCACAAACCTACATGCAGACAATACATTCAATAAAATAAATAATTATATAAAAAATAGTAGATAGTATGATTAAAAAATAGCCTCAGGAATACTGAAGAATGATAAAGGTGGGATAGAATTAAACAAACAGCTAACAAAATTTACTCATATCAGCATATTAGAACCATGGTCTTTCAAAAGTTCCATGTATTTATTAACTTGTGCTTGTGTGTGTGCACACGCACACATATGTCAAAGCTGCCATGCCGAAGTCAGAAGATAAGTGGTGAGAGCTGTGTCTCCCTCCTCCCTCTGAGCACTTTTTACCTGCTGTGCAATCTTGCCAGTCCTTTGTAACATTTCAATGAGTGAAAGAAAGCACAGAAAGTTGTTAATTCTTTAAGGGTCTAAAATATTCTAGTAGTATTAAACAACTTTTCTCAGAGAACTTCTTTATTTGTAGAATTTGATCTAGTAACTCAGAAAATTTTCAGCTGGGTGTGGTTGGTTCACGCCTTTAATCTCAGCACTTAGGAGGTAAAGACAAACAGATCTCTGTGAGTTTGAAGCCAGCTGGTCTAATCACACAACAAGTTCCAGGCAGCTGGGACTAAGGGAGACCCTGTCTCAAAAAGACTAAAAAAAGAAAAAAATTTTTTTTCATCACAATAAAAATCTTAGAGATCCTCCTTGGGCTATGACTCTCCCCACACCTCCTCTATCAGTCCCTCTGTTCTCTGTAGGGGACCCAGATTTGGACCTTGATTAATGTATCGTCTCTTTGGAGAAAATCTCCCTTATACAATAGATGGTGATTAACACACAACCTCAACTGGCCAAAGGGCCCTGCTGTCAAAGAACCTACATTAACAGGGGAAAGTATGTATTGAGAACCTCGACAGGCAAGTGTACAGTGGTCTCTTGGAATACCAGAGAGTGGTTTACCAAAGGCCATAAAGCCAATAAGCAAATACCGGTCCTCCTTAGAGTCAAGCAAGACTCTTCCATCAGAACCAGCTACACTTCACCTGCCTGGAAATACTGTGCAGCAGAGGCCAGCCATATGTCTGTTATCAAAAATCTTTAAATTGGCTATTAGCTCTCTCCTTGGAGGAATAACCCACGGCTGATGCCACAAGCTTACATCCTCTCATTATGGTTAGGAGATGTTTATATTAGCCAATGGTCAAGACCTCTGTCCATATTTGTTTATTTTATATACTGTATGTGTAGAAGTACTGTACTGTCATGCATGCAGCTATGTGCACGCCGTGTCGTGCAATGCCGTGGATGGTCAGAAAGGGTGTCGGATTCCCCCCTGGAAACTGGAGCTCTCCTGAATTGGGGTTTCAGACGGTTCTCGCTGCCATGTGGGGTGCTGGGATTCGAAACCCGGGTCCTCTGCAAGAGTGGTTGGTCTCGATTACCGCTAGGTCCATCTCTCCTCAGCCCACCCTGTCTATATTTAACAGAAAAAAAAGTAATCATGGATTAACATCACCATCCAAACATCTGTGTCCTATACAAAAGTGTACCTACCTTTATAACAATGAGTACTACGTTAATACCTATATATCTTAATTGCTTATGCTTCATTAGTAGGATCGAAGGTTTTATTCCTGGCAAACGTCAGCCCCATGAAAGGAAACAGCCGAAATTACACAAGAGCCAAGACAAAGCTCCAGAGAAAGTAGACTGTGTTGCTTCTCATCCACCTGTGCCCCTTTTCTAAAGCTAGGGAACATCTTGTTGGAAGAGAGGGGCATGGTAGAATGTAAGGTCTTCAATTGGGGTGAATGGGGAAACTACAACAACATAGATAGACCTGGACACTCCTTTGATCAACTGGATTGAACATACAAGCCCCCCCCATGGCCTGGATGGTGGGACCCATGGCTGTGTGGGTTTGGGCACAAACTGCTTTGCAAATTGGTTTTACAATGAAGGATGCTTGTACTCTAAATTACCACTATTGTTAAAAAAATGAAAAAACTGAGAAAAGAGTACAAGGACAGTTATGGCAGAATGCAGGATCTGGAAGGGGTGGGGATGGGGTTTGGGGAAGGGAAAGAAGCACGTCATTCTGAACGAAATTGGAAATGGAGTTAAGAAAATACACAAAGCATCATAAAAAAATGAAAATTATAAAAAAAAACCCATATGAATGTAAAACAGTGGAGTAAAACATTTACACATCACAGTTACCTTCCACATGAAAAGATCCATACTGGAAAGAAACCATGTGAATTTATGAACTGTGGTAAAACTTTAAATGGCTTTAAAGACATGAACTAGCTAATGCCCGAAGAGAAAAGGAATAAATGTAAATAGTGTGATGAAGCTTTTAGACAACACATTTTCCTTCAGTTACACAAAAAAGTTCATGCTGGAGGAAGACCTTATGGATGTAATTGTGAGAAAACCTTTACAAGTCATTTGTCACTTCAGTAGCACCAAAGAACACATATGGCTGAGAACCCCTATAAATGTGAGCAACTTGGTAAAAGCTTTATTACTTCCAGTAATCTTCAAAATCACAAAACAACTCATACTAGAGAGAAACCTATGAATGTGAACAGTATGATAAAGCCTTTATTAGTTCCAGTGAACTAAAAAAGGCCACAAAAGAACTCATACTGGAGAGAAACCCTATGCATGTGTACAGTGTGGTAAAACCTGTACTACTTCCAGTAAGCTTCAAAGAACAAAAGAACTCATATTGGAGAGAAACCTCATGAATCTGAACATTGTAGTAAAGCCTTTGTTAGTTCCAGTGGCCTAAAAAGACACAAAAGAACTCATACAGGAGAAAAACCCGATGAATGTGAACTGTGTGGTAAAGCCTTTATTCATTACAGTGGTCTAAGAGTACACAAAAGAACTCATACTGGAGAGAAACCCTATGCATGTAACAGTGTGGTAAAGCCTTTACTACTACTGGAACTCTTCAAAGTCACAAAGAACTCATACTAGAGACACATCCTATCAATGTGAACTGTGTGGTAAAACCTTTACTACTTCCAGTAAGCTTCAAAGACACAAAAGGACTCATACTGGAACAAATGCCTATAATGTGAACAGTGTGATAAAGCCTTTATTAGTTCCAGTGACCTAAAAAGTCACAAAAGAACTCATACTGAAGAGAAACCCTATGAATGTGGAACAGTGTGGTAAAGCCTTTATTTGTTCCAGTGGTCTAAGAATACACAAAATAACTCATATTGTTGATAAACCCTATAAATGTGAACAAGTGGTAACAGCATTTACTACTTCTGGAAGTCCTTCAAAGTCACAACAAAAGTATTCATACTGGGACACAATCCTATGAATGTGAACAGGGTGGTAAAACCTGTACTACTTCCAGAAAGTTTCAAATACACAAAGAACTCATACTGGAGGAGAAACCCTATGAATGTGAACAGTGTGGTAAAGCCTTTACTGCTTCCAGAACTCTTCAAAGTTACAAAAGAACTCATACTGGAGACACATCCTATCAATGTGGACAGTGTGGTAAAACCTGCACTACTTCCAGTAAGTTTCTAAGACAAAAAAGAACACATACTGGAGAATCCCTATAAATGTGAACAGTGTGGTAAATCTTATATTAGTTCCAGTGACCTAAAAAGTCACAACAGAAACTCATATACTGAGAGAAACCCTATGAATGTGAACAGGGTGGTAAAGCCTTTACTACTTCCAGTAAGATTCAATGACACAAAAGAACTCATACTGGATAGAAATTCTAAGAAGGTGATCAGTGTGTAAAACCTTTATGCAAAACACCTCTTCAGTGACACACCAAAAAATTCACAGGGTGTAAAATCCCTGGGAACGTAAATATTGTGGTAAAGCCTTTAGATATCACTTTGTCAGTTATACCAAAGAACTCACNAAAGGAGGGCTGGAGAGATAGCCTAGCGGTTAAGAGCGCCAACCACTCTTACAGAGGACCTGGGTTTGATCCCCAGCACCCACATGGTGGCCGAGAACCATCTGAAACTCCAATTCCAGGAGAACTCCAGTTCCAGGGGAATCTGACACCCTCTTCTGACCTCCGCGGCATTGCACGACACGGGTGCACAAACCTGCATGCAGACAGTACATTCATACACATACAGGAAAAAAAAAAAGGAGTGGTGACAGGGGGCAGCCTTGCCGAGTTCCTACCTTTAAAGGGAATGCTTCTGTCTTTTCCCCATTTAGGATGATATTGGCTGTGGGTTTCCTGTATATGGCTTTGATTACATCAAGGAATGATCCCTCCAATCCAATTCCCTCTAGGACTTTAAACATGAAGGGATGCTGGATTTTGTCAAAAGCTATTTCCACATCAATTGAGATGATCATGTGGTTTTGTCTTTCAGTCCATTTAAATGTTTGATGATATGTATTGATTTTCATATGTTGAACAATCCCTGGTATGAATCCAACTTGGTCATGATCGATGATCTTCTTGATGTGGGTCTGTATGCGATTTGCCAGTATCCTGTTTAGAAGTTTTGCATCTGTGTTCATTAATGAGATGGGTCTATAGTTCTCCTTTTTGGTTGTATCTTTGCCTGGTTTTGGTATTAGAGTGATGCTGGCTTCATAGAAAGAATTTGGGAGAATTCTCTCTGTTTGTATCCTTCTAAACAATTTGAGTAATAATGGTTGTAAGTCTTTTTGAAATGTTTTATAGAATTCTGCTGTGAAATATCTGGGCCTGAGCTTTTTTTAGTTGGGAGATTTCTTATTACAACTTCAATTTCTTCATATATTATGGGTCTGTTTAAGCTGTCAATCTCTTCTTGGTTGAGCTTTGGTGATTCCCAGGATTTCAGATATTCATCCATTTCTTCTAGGTTTTCTTTTTTTTTATTTTTAATTAATTTTATTTATTTCTGTATGTGTATGAATGTACTGTCTGCATGAATGTTTGTGCACCCGTGTCGTGCAATGCTGCGGAGGTCAGAAGAGGGCATCGGATTCCCCTGGAACTGGAGTTCTCCTGGAACTGGAGTTACAGACGGTTTCGGCCACCATGTGGGTGCTGGGGATCTAACCCGGGTCCTCTGCAAGAGCAGTCGACGCTCTTAACCACTGGGCAATCTCTCCAGGCCCTCTTCTTGGTTTTCAAACTTGGTAGAGTATAGGTTTTTGAAGTATTCCCGTATGATTGTCTGTATCTTTTCATTGTCTGTTGTGATATTTCCCCTTTCATCATGGATTGTATTGATTTGGACTTTTTCCTTCTTTCTTTTGGTTAACTGGGCTAGAGGTCTATCTTGTTTATTCTCTCAAAGAACTAACTTTTGGATTCATTGATTTTCTGTATTTTCTTTGTTTCTATTTCATTGATTTCTGCTCTTATTTTTGTTATTTCTTCCTATCTGCTGCATTTAGGGTTCATTTTGTTGTCTCTTGAGTGTTTTTAGCTGCAATGTTATATTGGTCACTTGTGCTCTTTCTGTTTTTTGATGTAGGCACCTAGGGCTATAATCTTCCCTCTTAGGACTGCTTTTCAAGTGTCCCATAGGTTTTGTTGTGTTGTATTATCATTGTCATTCAGTTCCAGGAATGATTTTATTTCTTCCTTGACCCATTCATTATTCAGGAGAGTGTTGTTTAGTCTCCATGTGCTCTTGTAGGTTGTATGACTTATCCTGGTGTTGATATTGAGCTTTATTACACTGTGGTCTGATAGAATTCATGAAATTATTTCAGTCTTTTTGTATTTATTGAGTTTTTCCTGTGTCCCAGTATGTGGTCTATTTTGGAGCATGTTCCATGTGGTGCTGAGTAAAAAGTGTATTCTCTGGTGTGTAGGTGGAATATTAGATGTCTGTGAGGTCCATTTGCTGTATTGTATCATTCATTTCAGATGTCTGTTTATTCTTTGTCCTGTTAGTGTGTCCAAAGGACTTAGTGGGGTATTGAAGTCCCCTACTATTCATGTGCTGGGTTAATCTGTACCTTGAGGTCCTGAAGAATTGTCTTTATAATATTTGGTGCACCAGAATTTGGTGCATATATATTCATGATTGTGAAATCTTCATGGTCAATTGTTCCTTTGATAAAGATGCAATGGCCCTCTTTGTCTCTTTAGATTTCTTTTGCTTTGAAGTGTATTTTGTCTGATATTAAAATAGTAACACCTGCTTTCTTTTGGGTACCATTTGCTTGAAATATTTTTTCCATCCCTTCACCTTAAGTTGATGCCTATCTTTGAGATTGAGATGGGTTTCTTGTAGACAGCATATAGATGGGTTTTGTTTCCTAATCCAATCTCCCAGTCTATGTCTTTTGATTGGGGGGTTTAGTCCATTAATATTTAAGGTTATAATTGAAAGATGCATGTTACTTCATTTCACCTTATTATCCATTTGCATTTTTAGTCTCGGTTTCTACTTCTGCAGTTATGTTTTTATTAATTTCTCTTTCTAGGTAGTTGGGGATGTATGCTCTTCTCTTCTGTCCTTTGAATTGCTTCAAGTATTTTCTGAAGGGTTGGTTTTCTGGACATGTATTCTCTCATCTTGTTTATGTCATGGAAGATTTTTCTCTCTCCTTCAACTATAATGGACATTTTTGCTGGGTATAGTAACCTGGGTTGGCATCTATAGTCCTTTAACAATGGGAATGCTTTGCTCCGTTTTCTTCTTGCTTTCATGGTTTGCGCCAAGAAGTCAGTCGTAAATCTGATGGGTTTCCCCTTATATGTGACTTGTTGTTTTTCTCTTTTTGCTTTCAGAATTTTGTCTTTGTTTTGGGTATCTAGCATTTTAACTATGATATGGTGTGGGGAGTTTCTTTTCTGATCTTGTCTGTTTGGAGTTCTATGTGCTTCTTGTATTTGTATGGGTTTGTCTATTTTTAGTTTGGGGAAATTTTCATCTATTATTGTCGAAGATCTGATCAATACTATTCTCTTGGGATTCTTCTTTGTTTCTATGATTTGGAGGTTTGATCTTTTCATAGTGTTCCATATTTCCTGGTTGTTCCACTTTTGTGTGTTTTTAAATTTTCCATAGTCTTTATTTGAGCTTTTTAGTTGTTCTGTGTTATCTTCCAAGTCTCATATTCTTTGTTCTGCTTCCTCCATTCTATTTCTGAGGCTTTTTCCATTCCTTTCTTCTTGATTGGATGAGTGTTCTATTTCCTTTTTCATTTCATCCTGTGATTTCTTCAGTATTTCCACTTCCTTTTGGAGCTTCTCAGTCTCTTCTTGTTGCTCCTGACTTTGCTGGTTGGCTTCCTTTTTCAGTATTTCCACTTCCTTCTGGAGTTTGTCATTTTCTCCCTCTAGTTATTTCTGGAGTTTGTCATTCTCTCCCTTTAGTTCTTTTAGAAGTTTGTCATTGTCTCCCTCTACGTCCTTCTTGAATTTTTCATTCTCTCTCCTTAGTTCTCTGACTTGTTCTTTATATTCTTTAATTTCTCTTAATAGGTCTTCAATTGTTCCTCTGAGATCTGTTTCTTGGGTCACCCTCATGGGGATGCCACTGTAGCAGTGTCCTACAGGGTTGGTAAAGCTTGGTGTGGAATTATACTGCACGTTTCCCTTGTTGTCCCTTCATTGTGTCCCTGGCATGTGGATTTCCCTTTTTTTGCCTGTATTCTGGTGCGAATCACAAATGCCTTTTCACTGTGTTGAAAGTGAAAAGGCATTTGCTTCTCTCCTTCAGATGCCTTTTATTCCCTCTTTTTTTTTATTTCTGTATGTGTATGAATGTACTGTCTGCATGCAAGTCTGTGCACCCGTGTCGTGCAATGCGGCGGAGGTCAGAAGAGGGTGTCGGATTCCCCCGGAACTGGAGTTCTCCTGAAATTGGAGTTTCAGATGGTTCTCAGCCGCCATGTGGGTGCTGGGGATCAATTCCGGGTCCTCTGCAAGAGCGGTCAGCACTCTTAACTGCTAGGCCATCTCTCCAGCCCTTATCCCCTCCTTGTTTATGGAGTGTTGACTTGTCTAGGTTTCAGGCTTTCAATTTTGTTTATATATTGGAAGTCTAATTCACTCTTCCCTTTCTATTCTGAAGGTTCTCCAAAAAATCCACTTGGACACTGTCTCAGCAATTCCAGTTGGCTGGGGGAGGGGGAGCGGGGAGATATGCCTGACTTAGCCTGCGCCCCAGTACTCTGTGCTTCAGGTGGTTCTGGCAAGTCCCTGATCTAACCACTGCACACTCAAGTCTCACAGTGGCAACAGGCCCACTTGTAATACCAGCTACAAGAGCAGTTCCTCCCTGACAGCTACACCAGACAAGGATTTAACAGGCCCACCTTTAATCCCAGGTAGCAGGGTGACTGCACCCTGCCAGCCTCACAAGACAAAGATTTAGCTATTCAACCAATGAATCAATCAACCAACAACCCAGGAGTAGATCTATCCTGAAATCTGCCTGACTGAAGCACCTGTGCTTCAGGTGGTCCTGGCAAGTCCCTGATCAAACCACTGCACACTCCTAATTATTTTCTTTTCAGAGAACAAAGCCAGTCTCAGAATGACAAATAGCATATGTTTTCTTCTATGGTAACTGTGAATAAAACCCATTAAGCTATGAAGGGAAAATAATATAGATGCAAAAGGGAAAGGCAAAGGAGAGGCCAGTAAGAAGTGCATAGAGGAATATCATGACCACAGTAGATTTAATGCATACTTGGAAATGTCATAATTAGGGACTGGAGATGGCTCCACCATTTGCAGAATGCACTGCTTTGGAGAGCGCACTAGTCCATCTCCATTGACTCACAACTCCTTGTTTCTCCAGTTTCAAGGAGCTCCAACACTTTTAATTACTTTCAAAACTTCCACTCACATTCACATGCCCACATACAAAGACTCACATAAAGAAAATGTCATGGGCTGGAGAGATGGCCTAGTGGTTAAGAGCACTGACTGCTCTTACAGAGGACCCGGGTTCGACCCCCAGCACCCACATGGCGGCTAATAACCGTCTGTAACTCCAATTCCAGGAGAACTCCAGTTCCAGGGGAATCCGACACCCTCTTCTGACCTCCGCAGCATTGTACGACACAGATGCACAAACCTACATGCAGACAGTACACTCATACACATACAAAAATAAATAAAATTTTAAAAAATTAAAAAAAATAATGTCATGATTAAACTTCACAGTTGTTTTAGAAACAACCTACTTGAAAACATGACAAGTTAAAATTCTCCTTTTCTGATATCATCAAAGCCTAGAAACTATCCAGCAATAAATATAAAAAGATGTGTTTGTATCGTGTGCCATATTTGTCATTAAGGAATAATCAAATGAGTAGGTGGAGATTATCACACTATGCATGGAATATGTAGACATGTAACAGGTCCCCTCCACCTTCAGTGACACAATGGATATATTGGCATAAGCTAAAATTAATTCATAGAGACTAAATCATGGAGTAGTTTTGTACCCTGTGAAAAATCACATGATATATTTCAGACCTATATTAGAGAGCTCTGTTTGGCTATAAACACAGTAAAGAATAGATAGTATGGGGCTGGAAAGATGGCCTAGCGGTTAAAAGTGCCGACTGCTCTTACAGATGACCTGGGTTTGATCCCCAGCACCCACAAGGCAGCTGAGAACCGTCTGTAACTCCACTTCCAGGAGAACTCCAGTTACAGGGGAATCCGACACCCTCTTCTGACCTCCGCGGCATTGCACGACACAGGTGCACAAACCTACATGCAGACAATACATTCATATAAATAAATAATTATATAAAAAAGAGTAGATAGTATGATTTAAAAAATAGCCTCAGGAATACTGAAGAATGATAAAGGTGGGATAGAATTAAACAAACAGCTAACAAAATTTACTCATATCAGCATATTAGAACCATGGTCTTTCAAAAGTTCCATGTATTTATTAACTTGTGCTTGTGTGTGTGCACACGCACACATATGTCAAAGCTGCCATGCCGAAGTCAGAAGATAAGTGGTGAGAGCTGTGTCTCCCTCCTCCCTCTGAGCACCTTTACCTGCTGTGCAATCTTGCCAGTCCTTTGTAACATTTCAATGAGTGAAAGAAAGCACAGAAAGTTGTTAATTCTTTAAGGGTCTAAAATATTCTAGTAGTATTAAACAACTTTTCTCAGAGAACTTCTTTATTTGTAGAATTTGATCTAGTAACTCAGAAAATTTTCAGCTGGGTGTGTTGGTTCACGCCTTTAATCTCAGCACTTAGGAGGTAAAGACAAACAGATCTCTGTGAGTTTGAAGCCAGCCTGGTCTACACAACAAGTTCCAGGCCAGCTGGGACTAAAGGGAGACCCTGTCTCAAAAAGACTAAAAAAGAAAAAAATTTTCATCACAAATAAAAATCTAGAGATCCTCCTTGGGCTATGACTCTCCCCACACCTCCTCTATCAGCCATCTGTTCTCTGTTAGGACCCAGATTTGGGACCTTGATTAATGTATCGTCTCTTTGGAGAAAATCTCCCTTATACAATAGATGGTGATTACACACAACCTCAACTGGCCAAAGGGCCCTGCTGTCAAAGACCTGACGTTAACATGGGAAAGATGTATTGAGACCTCGCAGGCAAGTGTACAGATGGTCTCTGGAATACCAGAGAGTGTTACCAAAGGCCACTAAACCAATAAAGCAAATATGGGTCTCCTTGAGTCAAGCAAGACTCCTCCATCAGCACCAGCTACACTTCACCTGCCTGGAAATACTGTGCAGCAGAGGCAGCCATATGCCTGTATATCCAAAATCTAATTGGCTATTAGCTCTCTCCTTGGAGGAATAACCCACGGCTGATGCCACAAGCTTACATCCTCTAATGGTTAGGAGATGTTATAAGCCATGGTAAGACCCTGTCATATTTGTTTATTTTTTCTGTATGTGTATGACTGTACTGTCTGCATGCAGCTATGTGCACCCGTGTCGTGCAATGCCGTGGAGGTCAGAAGAGGGTGTCGGATTCCCCTGGAACTGGAGCTCTCCTGGAATTGGAGTTTCAGACGGTTCTCGGCTGCCATGTGGGTGCTGGGGATCGAACCCGGGTCCTCTGCAAGAGTGGTTGGTGCTCTTAACCGCTAGGCCATCTCTCCAGCCCGACCCTGTCATATTTAACAGAAAAAAATGTAATTCATGGATTAACATACCATCCAAACATCTGTGTCTATACCAAAGTTACCTACCATAACAATTAGTACTGTTTAAATACCTATATATCTAATTGCTTATGCTTCATTAGTAGGATCGAAAGGTTTTTCCTGGACAAACTGTCAGCCCATGAAAGGAAACAGCCAGAATTTACCAGAGTCCAAGACAACAGCTCCAGAGAAAGTAGACTGTTTTGCTTCTCATCCACCTGTGCCCCTTTTCTAAGCCTAGGGAACAATCTGTGGAAGAGGGGGCATGGTAGAATGTAAGGGCTGCAATTGGGGTGAATGGTGAAACTACACCAATATAGACTGGACACTCATTTGATCAACTTGATTGAACATACAAGCCCCCCATGCTGGATGGTGGGACCCATGGGCTGTGTGGGTTTGGGCACAACTGCTTGCAAATTGGTTTTACATGAAGGAAGCTTGTACTCATAAATTATCACTTATTGTTAAAAAAAATGAAAAAAACTGAGATAAAGATGCAGGACAGTTATGGCAGAATGCATGATCTGGGAAGGGGTGGGATGGGGTTGGGGGAAGGGAAAGGGAAATATTCCTGAACTAAATTGGAAAATGATGTATGAAATACACAAAGCATCAATAAAAAAATGAAAATTATAAAAAAAAACCCATATGAATGTAAACAGTGGAGTAAAACATTTACACATCACAGTTACCTTCCACATGAAAAGATCCATACTGGAAAGAAACCATGTGAATTTATGAACTGTGGTAAAACTTTAAATGGCTTTAAAGACATGAACTAGCTAATGCCAGAGAGAAATGGTTTAAATGTAAACACTATATTAAACCTTTTAGACAACACATTTTCCTTCAGTTACACAAAAAAGTTCATGCTGGAGGAAGACCTTATGGATGTAATTGTGAGAAAACCTTTACAAGTCATTTGTCACTTCAGTAGCACCAAAGAACACATATGGCTGAGAACCCCTATAAATGTGAGCAACTTGGTAAAAGCTTTATTACTTCCAGTAATCTTCAAAATCACAAAACAACTCATACTAGAGAGAAACCCTATGAATGTGAACAGTATGATAAAGCCTTTATTAGTTCCAGTGACCTAAAAAGTCACAAAAGAACTCATACTGGAGAGAAACCCTATGCATGTGTACAGTGTGGTAAAACCTGTACTACTTCCAGTAAGCTTCAAAGACACAAAAGAACTCATATTGGAGAGAAACCTCATGAATCTGAACATTGTAGTAAAGCCTTTGTTAGTTCCAGTGGCCTAAAAAGACACAAAAGAACTCATACTGGAGAGAAACCCTATGAATGTGAACTGTGTGGTAAAGCCTTTATTCATTACAGTGGTCTAAGAGTACACAAAAGAACTCATACTGGAGAGAAACCCTATGCATGTGAACAGTGTGGTAAAGCCTTTACTACTACTGGAACTCTTCAAAGTCACAAAGAACTCATACTAGAGACACATCCTATCAATGTGAACTGTGTGGTAAAACCTTTACTACTTCCAGTAAGCTTCAAAGACACAAAAGGACTCATACTGGAGACAAATCCTATCAATGTGAACAGTGTGATAAAGCCTTTATTAGTTCCAGTGACCTAAAAAGTCACAAAAGAACTCATACTGGAGAGAAACCCTATGAATGTGAACAGTGTGGTAAAGCCTTTATTTGTTCCAGTGGTCTAAGAATACACAAAATAACTCATATTGTTGATAAACCCTATAAATGTGAACAATGTGGTAAAGCCTTTACTACTTCTGGAAGTCTTCAAAGTCACAAAAGTATTCATACTGGAGACACATCCTATGAATGTGAACAGTGTGGTAAAACCTGTACTACTTCCAGAAAGTTTCAAATACACAAAGAACTCATACTGGAGAGAAACCCTATGAATGTGAACAGTGTGGTAAAGCCTTTACTGCTTCCAGAACTCTTCAAAGTTACAAAAGAACTCATACTGGAGACACATCCTATCAATGTGGACAGTGTGGTAAAACCTGCACTACTTCCAGTAAGTTTCTAAGACAAAAAAGAACACATACTGGAGAGAACCCCTATGAATGTGAACAGTGTGGTAAATCTTATATTAGTTCCAGTGACCTAAAAAGTCACAAAAGAACTCATACTGAAGAGAAACCCTATGAATGTGAACAGGGTGGTAAAGCCTTTACTACTTCCAGTAAGATTCAATGACACAAAAGAACTCATACTGGATAGAAATTCTAAGAAGGTGATCAGTGTGTAAAACCTTTATGCAAAACACCTCTTCAGTGACACACCAAAAAATTCACAGGGTGTAAAATCCCTGGGAACGTAAATATTGTGGTAAAGCCTTTAGATATCACTTTGTCAGTTATACCAAAGAACTCATTCATATAGGATAAAGAATAAAAGGAAACAACGTAGTCTTTAGATATCCTGCAGTCTGATGTTAAAGAAAAGAACTAGGTTACTAGAGAAAAAAACTATCAATGTAAATAACAATGTAAAACTTTATCAATGTAAATACTAATGTAAAAACATCACCATAATCTCTAGAAAAGTGGAAGCATTCACATTTCAAAAAAAACTTATTTTTGTAAACAATTTGGTGAAGACTATCACAGTTATCACAGTTGTCCTGCCTAATGACAAAGATCTTTGCTCAATTTCAGTTTTTCTTCATTTTTTTCCAACTAAGTAACTCACCATGTTCATTCCCATCTGTCAGTGGATGATATCTTTGTACCATGGTCTGTATTTTCAATGTTTTAGAGGCCCTCATGAAATCTGTGGCTTTCACTGAATTACGTTTGGAGCTGCACATTTCCTTGGTGGTGGGTATTGTTCAGGTGCAGTGTATAGAATGGGTTGGCCATCATCTGTGTGGTCCATTGTTGATGTAGTGTTCTGCATTGCCTGACTGTTACTTTTAAGCGTTAATGGGCATGTTTTTAAAAACAGTGGGTTTTTGGTTGTTATACTTTCAAATTTTCTGTTCAGATGGTCTCATCATCCTCTATGCTGCTTGGCACCTCAGTCTTTACCCAGACTGGGTGTGAGTTCATGACCCCCCTTTCTCAGCCTCCTCAGTAGCTGGTTTATGGATATGCCTCAGCACACCCAGTTTGGTGAACAACATTTAATAAGTTGGAACTTAAAATGATTAACAAAAGGTGATATGAAGAAAATATATTAATAACCTCATGTGACATTCTAAAACATTTCAATCTACTTCATAGAAATATGGTGAAATAGAACATTTAACCAGTAATTATAAAGCTGTAAGATTGTGTATGTTAGTGAAACTTACAAGTCATTTGATGTTCCACATGACATTTATGTCATAATTAGTAATTTGTTTGGGCATTTCATATTGAAGGATTGGTCCTTAATGAAACTGCATTGAAATTTCAAGAAAATCCAGCTGAGATAGAATCTTATTAAGCAAATTCGTGTGTGTATGTGTGTGTGTGTGTGTGTGTGTGTGTCTGGGTGCACTCCCTTGCCTGCTTCACCCAGGACATTGACAGGTGAGGATAAAGAACATGGGTGATGGATTCCTCTCTAGCTTGTGTTTAGAACAGAATACATTGTTAGTGACATCACGCAGCATATTCTATCAAAGTGGGGAGAGCTTTTGCAGACTTAGATGCTATCTGATGACATTTCTAGTCTTTTGATGGATGGACAATAAGGGGAGGGTGGTAACAGTATAGTGGCCGTGAGCCTCCCAAGAGATGTGAGGAGTCAGAAGGAGAGTGTTGACAGTGTCAGGGTTATGATTGGAGTCCCCTTCTTTTGGGATTCCCTGGCTCATTTGTAAACAGAAGAGTCTTCTTAGTGGGCTGAGAAGCCCTGTACTAATGTTACCCCAAACTGCTTGTCATGTGTTTTACAAAATAAAGTGTATACAAAGCATATAATACAATGTGATTAGTGTGCTATTAAGTGACCATGTCATGTCTTCTACAAAATAAAGTATCTAAATACATTGTTGTGATTAGTGTGCTATTAGGTGACCATCCCTCTTGTTATTTGAGTTCTATTGTGGCCAGAAGGTGTTGTAGAAAAGACTGGGTACTTACTCTATAGGTTACCATAGTCAAAATACCTTCTCTGGTTAAGGATATAGTGAAGTGGAGGTGGGGCAAGATTGAGGTGTTTTCCATTGAATTCTAAAATAAAGAGGGATTGAGGGCTCAAGAGATGGCGTGGTACTTAAGAGCACCAACTGCCCTTGAAGAGGACTAGGGTTTGCTTCCTAGCATCCACATGGTGGCTAAGAACTGTCTTTAAGTTGGGCATGGTGATGCACTTTTAATCCCAGCACTTGGGAGGCAGATCTCTGTGAGTTCAAGGCCAGCCGGGTCTACATAGTGAGTTTCAGGCCAGCTGGTACTAAAGGGAGACCTTGTCAAAAAAAGAGAGGTAGATATGAAAAGGATAGTAGAGGACATTGGCCTTTTTTTTTTTTTTTTTTTTTTTGTCTTTTCGAGACAGGGTCTCCCTGTAGCTCCAGCTGGCCTGGAACTCACTCTGTAGACCAGGCTGGCCTTGAACTCACAAAGATCTGCCTACCTCTGCCTCCCAAGTGCTAGGATTAAAGGCGTGCACCAACACACCCAGCTGGACCCCGGCCTTTTAAGGCATCCCTCTAGACCCACCATGTGCTCCTTGGGGCATCCTCATCCACATCGGCCTTGGGTTGGCACACATCTCTACACCTTGGTAAAACTGCTGCCTCTTCATTTGGAACCACCTCTACAGGCTAGATCGTATTGTCGAATGTCAGGTGTTTGACCTTAGCTTTTGTGGCCTAGCTGACCTTAGGATCCCCAAAAGAGTTCCGGCTTTCCTTGTCCTTTGATTAAGCAGCTGCTTGCTAGGGCCTCCTGCTACTTAGTTCCTGTAAGAAAGCAACACTGTGTCACTGAGGCTCACTTAAGCCGCAAGCATGAGCAAGAAAAGGGGAGAAAAGAAAACAAAAGTTTGGAGAAGCCAAAGACAGCAAATCGCTTTCCTCTAAAGTGCAAATGTTTCATTCTCCAATTAGGATGAGTGAGTCTCACCTGTGGCATCTCATTTCAGCCATAAAATTCAGTCAGCTGGGGGCTGGAGAGATGGCTCAGCGGTTAAGAGCAGCGAATGCTCTTGCAGAGGACCTGGGTTCGATTTCCAGCACCCACATGGCAGATAACCGTTTTTAGTGCCAGATGTGGTGGCACACGCTTTTAGTCCCAGTACTCAGGAGGCAGAGGCAGGCAGATCTCTGTGAGTTCAAGGCCAGCCTGGTCTACAGAGCAAGCTCCAGGCCAGCCGGGACTAAAGGGAACACGCAGGAAGCAGAGGCAGGGGAATCTGTATGATTTCAAGGCATCCGGGTCTACAAAGCATGTTCGAAAATACCAAAAGAGAAAAAAAAATGTCAGCTGGCTGAGAGTTGGTTGGCAGCTTTTCCACGATAGGCATCTGTTTTCCACCTTCTTTCTCTTCACGTTCATCTCTGTCCTAGGTGAAGCACCAAGCTATAGCCAGTCACCCCCGACCCCAGGAATGGAGCCCTGGCACCTCTTGCTTTTCTATTCTTAGTCTGTGACACACCCCTCCCCTGCATATTATGACAAACCAGCCAGTTCAGCTATGTCATAGGCAGAGGCACCAGAATGAAAGAGGTGAGGGAATGCACGTTGGTGACACACAGAGATTCATTTTATGATGTCATAGCTCCACCAAGTATGCTTCTGTAGGAGGTTTTGGAGGGTCCTGAGCATCAGGTTATTTATTGTGTGGGTTTTTTGGTTTTTTTTTTTTTGCTTTGCTTTGTTTTGTTTTGTTTTCATCTTTTTGAGACAGGGTGTCCCTGTAGCCTTAGCTGGCCTGGAACTCGCTGCTGCTATTTAGACCAGCCTGGCCTTGAACAGAAGTCCACCTGCCTCTGCCTCCCAAGTGCTGGCATTAAAGCATTTGCCACCTCACCTAGCTGTGTTGTTTTCTTTTGTTTTGTTTTGTTTTGTTTCAGTTTGGTTTGGTTGGGTTTTTTTGTTGTTTGTTTGTTTTGTCTTCTTGACACAAGGTGTCCCTATAGCCCTATTTGTTTGGGAACTCACTATGTATACCAGGAACTCACAGAGATCCACACCACCTCCCAAGTACTGGGTCTAAAGCTTGTACCACATGCCTGGCTCCAGTTCTTTATATTTTGCAGAGCTAGTCACATCAAATCCAGTGATGCAAAATGAGAATAAATGCATAGTCGCTTGCTTGCTCTCTTGCTCGCTTGCTCGCCTGCTCGCTTGCTCGCTCGCTTGCTTGCTCGCTTGCTCGTTTGCTCGCTCGCTTGCTTGCTCACTTGCTCGCTTGCTTACTTGCTTGCTCTCTTCCTCGCTTGCTCGCTGGCTTGCTTGCTCGCTCGCTTGCTTGCTCACTTGCTCGCTTGCTTACTTGCTTGCTCTCTTCCTCGCTTGCTCGCTGGCTTGCTTGCTCGCTCGCTTGCTTGCTCACTTGCTCGCTTGCTTACTTGCTTGCTCTCTTCCTCGCTTGCTCGCTGGCTTGCTTGCTTGCTCACTCGCTTGCTTGCTCGCTTGTTCTCTTGCTCGCTTGCTCGCTCACTCGCTTGCTTGCTCTCTTGCTTGCTTGCTCTCTTGCTCACTTGCTCACTTGCTCGCTCACTCGCTTGCTTGCTCTCTTGCTCACTTGCTCTCTTGCTCGCTTGCTTGCTTGTTTGCTTGCTTGCTTGCTTCTTTCAGTACCCCTGTAGAGTTCAGGGCTCTATCTTGGCAGCAGTGCCATTCACAGAGGTCTGGGTCTTACTATGTAAATTAACAATTAACACACACATGCAGGTCCACACTGCAACCTGATCCACATAATTTCTCATTAATACTCTCTTCAGGTGATTGATTCTAAGTTGACAAAAGTGCTGGGCTTGGTGGCACATGTCTTTGGTCCCAGCACTCTGGAGGAAGAGGCAGAGGCAGGTGGATAGTGGATCTCTGTGAGTTCAGTCTACCCCTTGTGACAATGGCACACACAGACACACAAGCACACACAGAGACACAAGCACACACACTTTTGCTCATTTCTGCTTTATGTGTTTGAGTGCATTGCCTCGATGCATGTAAGTATGCCCACAGAGGTCAGAAGAGGGCTTCTGATTCCCCTGGGACTGGACTTATAGACAGTTGTTAGCTGCCATATGGATGCTGGGAACCTAACCCAGGTCTTTGTAGCTTTTTGCCTCAATATTAATTTCATATAAATATAGTAAAATATAGTCCAACTTTTAAAAATCTCAATCTTGAAATTTTTCAACATTTCAAAAGTCCAATCTCTCACCAGGCATGGTGGCTCAGGCCTTCAATCTGCGCACACAGGAAGCAGAGACAGGGGAATCTCTATGACTTCAAGGCATCCAGGTCTACATAGCATGTTTCCAAGCCAGGCAGGAAAATATAGTAAGACCCTGTCACAAAACCAAACAAAACCAAAACAAAACAAAGCAAAGCAAAACAGCAAAGCAAAACAAAATAAAATAAAATGGGATGGCGAGATCATTCCATGGTTAAGGGCACTGATTGCTCTTGCAGAATTCCAGGTTAGGGTTCTAGCACCAAAATGGCAGCTAACATCCACCCTTAACTTCTGTTCCAAGGCATTCAGTGCCCTCTTCTGGCTTCTATGAGCAGTGCATGCACATGGTGCACTTACATACAATTCTGGCAAAACATTCGTACACATTAAAAAATTAAAAAGTTTAAAAATGAAGCATAAGAGTAAAGGGAAAAAAATGTCTCTTTAAAAGTCCAAAGAGCAGGGCTGGAGAGATGGCCTAGCGGTTAAGAGCAAGAGTGCCGAAAGTTCTTGCAGAAGACCTGGGTTCAATCCCCAGCAACCACATCGCGACTGAAAACTGTCTTTAACTCCAGTCCAGGGGAATCCAACACCCTCTTCTGACCTCCGCGGCATTGCACAACATGGGTGCACAAACCTACATGCAGACACATACAAAAATAAAAATTAAATTAAAAAAATAATAATAATAAAATCCAAAGGGTCAGAGGCCACAGATATGGCTCAGTGATTAATAGCACTGGCTGCTCCTGCAGAGAACCTGGGTTGGATGCCCAGCACCTATATGCTGGCTCCAGTTTCAGGGGATCCAGTGGCCTTTTCTGACTTCTACAGGCATTGCATGACATGGGTGCACTTACTTACATGCAGGCAATACACACATGCACATACAATGAGAATAATGAATTTATAAAATTAAATTCTAAAGTGTCTTTACTGAGGGCTCTTGTTTAAAAAAAAAAGTATTTTAGGGTGATGGAGAGAACTTAAGAACCAGGCTGCTCTTGCAGAGGACCAGGATTCAGTTCGCACCACCCACCTGGCAGATATCATCAATAACTACAGTTCCAAGGGAATCTGATGCCCTTGTCTGCCCTCAGTATGAATTGTATGATACAGGTGTACTTATATACATGCAGGCAATACACACATACACAGACAATTGAAATAATAAATTAAAACTTTTTTTTGGTCTTTTCGAGACAGTGTCTCCCTGTAGTCCCAGCTGTCCTGGAACTAACTCTGTAGACCAGGCTGGCCTTGAACTCACAAAGATCTGCCTGCCTCTGCCTCCCAAGTGCTAGGATTAAAGGCAAAAAAATTTTTTTGAGACAGAGTCTCCCTATAGTCCCAGCTGGCCAGGATCCCACTCTGTACAGCAGGCTGGCCTTGACCTCACAGAGATCCGACTGCCTTTGCCTCCCAAGTGCTAAGATTAAAGGCATGCGCCACCAAGCCCGGCTTCAGTCAATTCTTCTTATGCCAAGAGGAAGAACCATGGAGTAGAAAATAGGCAAAGCAAAGCTGAGCAGTGTGATTCCAAATCCTGTATCCACTGTTCAGTATCTGAAGATTGTATTGACTTCTGCTCTCCACCTTTCCATCTCCCCAGTGGGTAACCCAAGGGGATGAAAAGCTGCACGGTAAGGCTCATCACAACAGATAGCCTAAGGGGATGAAAAGCTGCACGGTCAGGTCCATCACAACAGCCTAGGGGATGAAGAGCTGCAAGGTAAGGTTCATTACAACAGACAGCCTGAGGGGATGAATAGCTGCAGGGTCAGGTCCATCACAACAGCCTAGGGGATGAAAAGCTGCAAGGTAAGGTTCATTACAACAGATAGCCTGAGGGGATGAATAGCTGCAGGGTCAGGTCCATCACAACAGATTGCCCAAGGGGATGAAAAGCTGCAAGGTCAGGTTCATCACAACAGACAGCCTAAGGGGATGAAAAGCTGCACAGTCAGGTCCATCACAACAGGTAGCCCAAGGGCATGAAAAGCTGCATGTCAGGTCCATCACAACAGGTAGCCCAAGGGCATGAAAAGCTGCATGTCAGGTCCATCACAGCAGATAGCCCAAGGGGATGAAAAGCTGCACGGTCAGGTTCATCACAACTTCTCTGACACCAATTTCTGTTCTATTTTCATTTTTGTCGCTGTGATAAAATACCCTGAAGAACAGCAGCTTTGGGGATCAAGTTACAGACCACCATCCCGTGGAGTCAGCTGGAAGCAGGACTTGCTTGCCTGCCACTTTCTTCACTCTTTCACAGTTCAAGGTCCGGCCTAGGCAGTGTTGGCAGCTGCAGTGATCTGGGTCTTTCTACAAAAGTGAACAATCAAACCCCCCCCTCCACTGAGCGACCTGGGCTCCACAATTCCCCATGGACTTTCCAGGTGGCTGTAAGTTCTGCTGCACTGACAAACCAGCACCGTAGGTTTGGTTCACTGGGTAAGAGCACTCGCTGCTCTTGCAGAGGACCTGGGTTCAGTTCCTGCCCCTCACAGATGGTGGCTCATAACTGCCTATTACTCCCGTTTGAGGAGATCTACCCCCTCTCCTGGGCTGTGCAGGTAATTAATGCACATAATACACATAAGATAAGCAGACACACACAGACATAAACATAACATTTTGTTGTTGTTTGTTTGTTCTTTTTGAGAGAAGGTCTCCCTCTAGCCCCAGCTGTCCTGACACTCACTATGTAGACCAGGTTGCTGTAGAACTCGCAGACATCCACCTGCCTCTGCCTCCTTAATTTTGGGATTAAAGGTTTGCCACAAAGCCTGGCTTTTTTTTCCAGGAGTGGTGTTGTGCACCTACCACCAGCAATCAGGAAGAAGAGGGAGGTGTATTTTTATGAGTTTCAGACTACCCAGTGAGACCCTGTCTCAAAGAACAAAAAAGAAGTACAAGAAATAATAATAAAATTACAGATTTTATTAAAAATGAAATCTCAGATATCTGGAGACATTCAGACAGATCACTATGAGTTCAAGATCAGCCTGGTCTACATAGTGAGTTTCAGGCCAGCTGGGGCTACAGGAAGATCTAGCCTCAAAAAGACCAAAAACTAAAAAGTATAAACGAAACTGGGTGTAGTGGAACGCACCTTTAATCCCAGCACTCGGGAGGCAGAGGCAGGTGGATCTCCGTGAGTTGGACAGCCTGGATTACATAGTGAGTTTCAGGCCAGCTGGAGCTACAGGAAGCCCCTGTTTCAAAAAGATCAAAAAATAAAAATAATAAAAGTTAAATTGAATGTGATGGTGCACATCTTTAATCCCAGCACTCAGGAGGCAGAGGCAGGTGGATCTCTGTGTTGAAGGCCAACCTTCTGGAATACATAGTGAGTTCCAGGACAGCTGCTGCTAAAGAGAGACTCTGTCTCAAAAAAAAAACTGGGGAGTGAGAGCTGGAGAGATGGCTCAGTGGTTAAGGGCACTGGGTGCTCTTGCAGAGGACCCAGAGTTGATTCCCAGCACCCACATGGTTGCTAACAAACATCCGTAATTTCAGTGCTAGGGGATCTGATGTCTACTGACCTCCTTGGACATTTCATGACACAGGTGCACCCAACTACATGTAGCAAAACATTCATGTGCATAAAAAAAAAGAGCAAGAAAGAGAAAGAAGAAAGGAAGGAAGGAAGGAAGGAAGGAAGGAAGGAAGGAAGGAAGGAAGGAAAGAAGAAGGAAGAAGGAAGAGAGAAAAAAAGAAAGGAAAAGAAAGGCACACGAGAAGAAAGAAGGACAGGAAGAAAGAAAGACACTCAGGAAGAAAAAGAAACAGCTGGTCATGGCTGTGCAGGCCCTTACTCTCAGCACTCAGGAGGCAAAAGCAGGCAGATTTTTGTGAGTTCAAGGTTAGCCTTGTGTATATAGCAAGTTCCAGGCCAGTGCTATGTAATGAAATCCTGTGTTCAAAAACAACAACAGCAACTGCCAGGCATGGTGGTACATGATTTTAACTCCAGCACTAGGGAAACAGAGGCAGGAGGATCTCTGAATCTGAGATCCTGGCCAGCTAGGGCTATATAGTGAGACCCTGTCTAATATATATATATGTGTGTGTGTGTGTGTGTGTGTGTGTGTGTGTGTGTGTGTGTGTGTAAAAAACAAAATCATCATGGAGTATGGAATAAATCTTCTAAAACTGTGAGCTCAAACTAATTCTCCTTATGCTGATTAGATCATATATTTTGTCATAAAAATAAGTAGCACAAATGGGAAGACTAGGAAGAATGTCAGAACAAAGCACGGATTGTTGAACTGAACCTGGAACACACTCAACTGCTCACCTATTGTGATGCAAGAGAAACTCAGGAAGCATCACAAAATCACCCCCAAAATCAATCGAAACATCTAGAAATTTTGGATAATTTGACATGCCTTAAAATAAACTACAATTCTCTTCAGAGTATACACTGCCATTGTTGGACTACCCAGGCTGTATCATGGAGACCAGTACAGGAAGACCAAGACAGGACGTGGTGCTTACTGGACTTCATCTGGTGACCATGGGAAGGGAAAACCCCAGTGTGATGCACAAGGGAAGAACTGATGGGGGTTTGGGCTTGCCAAGGAGGAGCCTTCAAACATGACATCTTTCAGCCTAATAAAGAAAAATAAAATCATAAGCTGAAGATGATAAAACCTGTGACATATGTGGCATGAATATATGCATATTTAGAGTGATGCATATTGGAAGGAACAATGACAACCACAACAAGAATTAAACTGGGTCAAAGAACTGATTGAAACGGTGAACTTCTGCTTGAAACAGTAAACTTCTGCATTGAGAATTTTGAGAGAGACTGAGAAAAAGATGAAAAACATGTTTTGCAGAATGCATGAGCTCTGGTGGGGTGGGGGGACAGGGAGGGGAGTATGGGTCTAGATTTGACTTGAAATTTTGTATGAAATGCACAAAGCTTCAATAAAAATTGGCTTTGAGGGAAAAAAATCAATCAATAAAAAAATACACTACGGTTGCCAGGCATGGTGGTGCACAACATTAATCCCAGCACTCGGGAGGCAGAGGCAAGTGGACCTCTGTGAGTTCAAGGCCAGCCTGGTCTACATAGTGAGCTCCAGGCCAGCTGGGACTAAAGAGAGACCCTGTCTCAAAAATATTTTTAAAAAGTAAATAAATAATGGGCTGGAGAGATGGCCTAGTGGTTAAGAGCGCCGACCGCTCTTACAGAGGACCCGGGTTCGATCCCCAGCACCCACATGGCGGCCGAGAACCGTCTGAAACTCCAATTCCAGGAGAACTCCAGTTCCAGGGGAATCCGACGTCCTCTTCTGACCTCCGCGGCATTGCACGACACTGGCGCACAAACCTGCATGCAGACAGTACATTCATACACATACAGAAATAAATAAAATTAATAAAAAAAAATTTTTTAAGTAAATAAATAAAATAAACTTCAGTTGAGTCAGAGAATGAAAGGTTAACATCATGTAGACAGGAAGCTACAGTTTTCATAAGGAGTAACACTTATGTGCCACACATTCAATTTGCAAATCCTGCCATATTGTCTTACTTATGTTTTCATTGTTTTGTGTCATTTATTTATTTATTTTGCTTATTTTTCATTTTTAATTTTTGTGTTTGTGTGTTTGTATGTGTGTGCACGTGTGTGTGTGTGTGTGTGTGTGTGTGTGTGTGTGTGCAGAAGCTCACTTGCCATGATGAGCCTGGAGAATTGGGGGCAGGGTTGCTTCTTGTAGGAGTCAGTGCTCTTCTTCCAGCTGGTGGGTTCCAGGGGATGAACTCAGGTTGCCAGGCTTGTCACTGCCGGCCTTTACCACTGAGCCACCTTGTCTATGGAGTTGAACAGGTCTTTTTGTTAAGTCCTTAGAACTAGGAAAAAAAGATGTCACACAACTATCATTCTCATTTGCAGATAGTATTACTCTTTGAGTAGTCATCTGTTCCTGTCGCCTCAGATGTTTACAGTTTTAAAAGGAGACAGTTTTGGGCCTGGCGAGATGGCCCAGCAGGTAAGAGCACCGGCTGCTCTTGCAGAGGACTGGGGTTTGATTGCTAGCACCCACATGGCAGCTAACAACTGTCCCTAACTCCAGTTCCAAGCATCTGACACCATCTTCTGACTTCTGCAGTCATGGCACTACATGTACATGCAGGGAATACACTCATATACATAAAATAAATAAAAATAAGAAATCTATTCTCTTTTTGAAACATAGTCTTCCTGTAGGCCCAGCTGGCCTGGAACTCACTATGTACACCAGGCTGGCCTTGGACTCACAGAGATCAGCCTGTCTCTGCCTCCTGAGTGATAAATAAGATATGTTTTTAAAGGAGACAGTATTTTATGGAACAAAATTTTCTAAAAATTCTTAATTTGGCCCTGAGATGGCTCAGTCCACAACCTGCACAGTACCACTGATGGAGAAAGCTATTGTGAAAACAAACATTCAAGTTAGTCATTTCTTCTCAGTGTTATAGAAGAGTAGTCTACATTCTGGTTTGGCTATAGAACACTTCGCAGATGTAGGAGTTGGCATCATGAACAAAGTTTATAGAGGAAACATTAGTGTTGTTTTGAGAGAGAGAACTTTGAAGCAAAAACCAAGCTGAAAGAATTGTGCAGCTTGTTTTTGGACAGACTTTTGACCAGAATTAGAAGTAAGCAGTATACGACACCGAGGGCTTCTGGAAGGGTTTTGGTTTTGGTTTTGGTTTTGGTTTTGTTTTTTTCTGCTTTTGAGACAGGGTCTCCCTGGAGCTCTGGCTGTCCTGGAACTCACTCTGTAGCCCAGGCTTGCCTTGAACTCAGAGACCTACCTGCCTCTGCCTCCCAAGTGTTAGGATTAAAGGCATGTGTCACCATGCCTGGCAGGAGGTTTTTATTCCACTGGAAAGAGTTTAAAAATGGGCTAATAATAGACATGAAAAAGCATACTTTTTCCCTAAAAATGGAACAACTTGCTTGAAGTATTTTGATGTTCCAACATTGTAAACAATAGCTTTAACAGCTATTTATTTTCTTATGATAAAGGAAAAGATACCTGTTAGGACCACATAGAAATGACTTTCTGTTTTGTGCAACTCATGCTTGCATGCACGTCTGCATTGTAATGATGTATTGCAAACTTTAAAACCAGATGTGCTGGGCATGGTGGCTCATGCCTTTAATCCTAGCACTTGGGAGGCAGAGTCAGGCAGATCTTTGTGAATTCAAGGCTAGCCTGGTCTACAGAGCGAGTTCCAGGACAGCTGGGGCTACAGGGAGACCCTGTCTTGAAAAGACCAAAAAAAAAAAAAGGGTACACAGGACTGGAGAGATGGCTCAGCACATTAAGGGTGCTGGACACTGTACACAAGAATAAACATTTCTCACCTCAAAGAGATAAAGGAGCTGGTTTATTCTGAAGCCAAGTATGAGTGACCATGTCCCAGGAACACAGATTTAGCTTTCCCCAAATACTGTGTTCCAGCATGGAAGAAATTTTATGGGAGTTTTTATAGTCATAGAACAAAGAAAAAATGTAAATCAAGACACTTTTCAAATACACTGGTAGATACACTCAGTGGGCAGGTCGTGGAAAAGCTGGGGGTTTTCTCCTACAGGTCTCAGATAATTGGTGGGACTTATGTCTGCTGAGTTGAAACAATCCAAAATGTTTTTAGTGTTGGTCGTCGGATGTTAGGTCAGAAGCAGAGGTGGACACAGAGCAGCTATTTATGGGCTAACGATGGTCCAGGATGAGTGGTATTTAAGCTCTGGACCTGCAACATGCCAAACTCTCCACAATCACTGATGTTGATCAACTTTTGTAGAATGTTCTGTTGTAAGATGCAGTTTTTCAAGCCAGGTACGGGGGCACACGCCTTGTCCCAGCCCTCAGCAGGAAGAGGCAGGAGGATCTCTGTGATTTCAAGGCCAGCTGGGGCTACAGGGACACCGTGTCTCAAAAAGACCATTATTCTGGAAACTTCCTTGACAGCCACTTGGAGTTCCTGTGAAAGGGCTGCACTAGGTAAGAAGCCAGGCTTAGTAAACTTATCTATGGATGTTGACAGCTCTCTTCATATTCTGGCGTCTAATTTAACACTGAATTTTGGGTGAAATATTCATCAAAACAAACCTCTGACTGTTCTAGGAAGGGACCACTCTTTACCCAGGGCCAGATAGGGGAGGAGGAATGTGGCCCAGGTCTGACAAGTCTGCACAGTAAAGGAAGTCCCTGGGGGCTGCCCTCAGTGCTCTGAGCCCTCCACTCTGCAGTGTGTCCTGACTTTCCACTGTTCGCTTTCTTTCATGTAAGTTATGTTGAACTAAACTGCATGAAGAGAAACTTCAGACCAGCCCCTGGAAACTTAGAAAAGCCTGGCATTTCCTTTATTGAGATTGCTCAGGAGATTGTTCTGTAAACTTAAAAAAAAAAAAAAAAACTTGGGGAGTGGTGGTGCATGCCTTTAATCCTAGCACTTGGGAGGCAGAGGCAGGCAGATCTCTGTGAGTTCAAGGCCAGCCTGGTCTACATAGTGAGTTCCAGGACAACTGGGGCTACAGAGAGACCCTGTCTTAAAAAAAGAAAAAAAAAACTTATTGGGCTAGAGTGATGGCTCAGTGGTTAAGAGCTCTGACTGCTCTTACAGAGGACCTGGGTTCGATTCCCAGCACCCACATGGTGGCTAAGAACCATCTTTAAGCGGGGCGGTGGCGCACACCTTTAATCCCAGAGGCAGGTGGATCTCTGTGAGTTCAGGCCAGCCTGGTCTACAGAGTGAGTTCCAGGACAGCTGGAGCTACAGGGAGACACTGTCTCAAAAAAAAAAAAACTTATTTTAAATTCTATTTGTGCGCGTGTGCATGTGCGTGCGTGCGTGCCTGTGTGTGTGTTCTTGTGTGTAGGGGCACATGAAGGTTAGAAGATCTGATCACCTTGGTGGTGCAGTTACGCCTTTTTCTGAGTGGCCGAATGTGGGTGCTGAGAATGCAGCTCAGGTCCTGTGTAAGAGCAGCACACACTCTCAGCCACGGGACAGGCCTCGCAGTCTCAGGTGTGAAGGGAAGCCTTCCTTCTCGACTCCAGTCAGTTTGTCCTCCCCACGCAGGGTGCTGGCTCTGTCTAATGCTTCTTCCCCCAACGTCTAGGCCCAGTCATGGTCTGGAGGCTGCTTCTCCTCATAAACCTCATTCCTGAAGGGATTCTGTGTCAGTTTTCCTTTTCCTGACTGACTGTTGCTGCTTTAAGAGTGTTTGCCTGCATGCACATAGGAGAGCACACATGCGCAGTGCCTGCGGAGACCAGAAGCAAGCGTCGATTCCCTGGAGCTGGAGTCACAGCAGGTGTGGGTGCTGGGAATCGAACCCGGGTCCTCTACAACAACAGCTGGTGCTCTTCGCTCCTGAGCCGTCTCTCTAGCTTGGCTCTATTTTAACTTTATTGTTGCATATAACAAAGGCACAGTGAGTTTTGAGTCCTATAGGGAGCGGATGAACTTGATCACTGATCAGCTTGTGTATCCATGGGGCATGTTATAATTCTGGGGCTGACTCGGCTGACAAGGTCAGATCAACATAAGATGCCAACCTGTGTCTACTCGCTCCTGTGCCCACATGCACATGGTGTGTTCTGTACTGCAGGAAGGGTAGCAGGCACACAGACCTCTTATGTGAGATCTAATAAAGGACTCAAAGATTACTAGAGGGAACTTGGATGTTGGGTGTAAATAAGTCCATGGTGCATGTGTATGTCATGTTAGCTGATAGAAAGGAGTGGTTTTCCATGGGAATTTGGACCTGGGAAGTTGTAGCGTGCTTACATCTAGGCAGAAAAGGAGTCCTCCTTAAAAAGGAGTGAGTCACCCAGCCCACTGCAAAGTGGCTCACACTCTGGGCAGCATTGTGTGCAGCCAAGGCTGCTTCCTTCTCTCGCTGTCACTTGAAGACTGTGAGCTAGTAGGACTCTGTTGTTTGGTGCAGTGGGAGGGGATTTGAAGAGCTTTCTGAGGACAGTATGTCCTTCCCAGTGTGAGAGTTCTGCACAAGCAGATTCTCAGAGTTGACTGAATTGGGTGTATATGTTCATTTGAATTGAGGTGTGTTAGATGGGCCCGTGTTTCTAGAAGGCCAAAGGCCACATTGAGGAACTTCATGTGACACTTTCCTATGTATATTTTGTATTTAAATTTTTTTTTAATTTGGAACTAGAGAGATGGCTCAGTGGTTAAGAACTCAGAGGTTCCCAGCACCTGCATCATGACTAACAACCGTCGGTTATTCCAGTTACAGGGGCATCTGACAGCGTCCTCTGACCTCCAAGCATCTGACCTCCAGGGCAGTGCATGACACAGGTCACTGACACACATGCAGGCAATACACAGGTTTTTTTAAGTTTATAGTATGTGTGTGTGTGTGTGTGTGTGTGATGTGTATGGAGGGGCTCCCATTTGCCATGACACATGTGTGGGGACCAGAGAACAAGTATGTGGAATTGGTGTTTTATGTAGGTTCTGTGGCTTGAACTAAGTTTTCCTGGCAAGTACCTTTACCCACTGAGCCATCTTTATGCCCCCTTCATCTTGTTTATTGAGGCAGGGTCTCACACTGAACAAGGACTCTGCTCATTCTGCTGGATTTGTAGCCCATCGGCCCCAGGCATCCTAGAGTCGCTCCATCCTACACTGGGATTGGAGGTATCTACACTACACCCTGCTTTTTCTTTAGTCCTGGGAATCCAAACTCTTGTCTTTATGTCTGTGTGATAAGCACTTTACTAAGTGAGCCATTCCTTCAGGTTTCAAGGTCAGGTTCTGTCTAGAGTTTTATCGGGTGTGACTGGGAGTTTGTTTTGGGATTGGGTGTGCTAGACATAGAGATGCTCTTTCTGTCTTGTCTGCCAAGAGAGTGAAGTGCATAATTAAAGGGCCCAGACATTTCCTTGTGGCTATGGCTTTAATAGAAATGGAATCCTGGCTTAAGTGGCCAGTGTCTGACAGGCCTGTGCCCTCCACTGTTGTGCGAGGAGATGCAATGAAGCTCACATTATCCATGAGAGGTTCAGAAGAGGGACAAGTGGAGCCAGTAGGTTCCACTGGACACGGTTGTGCAGGGGCTGGTTATCTGAGTCTCTGAATTCAGTGCCTGTTCCATTAGTACAGAAGAGCACTCAAGTCCACAGTCCTCTGTGAGGGTCAAGTGTATTATTTGAAGAGATCATGAGCTCTTAGCTGATAAGATGGTGAGATGCGGGGGCTCTTTCAGGTGGAAGCAGTAGGGGCAGGAGGTCCATGGTCAAAAGTGACCCAGTAATGGGACTTGAACAAGGCAGTGAAAGAGTGGACAGTAGCAGTCAGGAAGTTAAGGCAACCTGACTCAGCACTTGAGAGAAGTGATGCTGTCAGGATTGTCCTAGAGCATGAGGCAAGCTGAGCCCCTGCAGTAAGGATGGGGTTGTTTCTTTTAGACTTTGGTCTAGGATCCAGGCCTACTGGCACACATGTGTGATCCCAGTACTGAGGAGGCAGAAGGAAGCAGATCTCTGTGAGTTCAAGGCCAGCTGGGGCTACAGGAAGACCCTGTCTCCAAACAAACAAACAAACAAAATAGTAATAACAAGTTTGGTCCAGGAACAGCTTCAGAGAGCTCCCTGGAGGACCAGAGTTTGGATGAATTCCCTGAAGTGGGCTGGGTGTGTCCAGCATGAAGGAAATAAAAGAAACGATATCGAAAATTTACCTCAGAACCCAGAAATATGAAAGGATTTTCACTATGCATTATGGTCTGGCAGTTTGTGAGGATGGCTGTCACCTGATTCTCATGACAGAGTAGATGGAAATCTCCATAATGCTCATGGAAATAGAGCAGGTGAAGCCATGGTGTGCCAGGCTGGGGTGGCTGTCCAGGGAATAATCAAGTGCATTCATGAGACAGGTAAAGAACTGACTGGGCAGACAGAAGACCAAAATGTGAGGACGGTGACAGAAATAGGTTTATTGAAGGGAGGGTCCCGGAGCTGGGATCTACTAAACAGGCCTGGGCCTGCACTTGACATTCTGTCCCAGTGACGGCATTGACAGCAAGCATGCGAGGAAAGGGTTTACATATGGTCAGAGAGAGCTATGACTGCAGGGAGGAGAGTGCCTGCTGGAGGGGGTCCAGAGGCTGCCATCCCAGTGGTCTAATCTCATGGATCTGCCCTTGCTCTTCTTAAAGCCTGCTTTCTGATTGGTGAGGATGTAAACAGTCTCCTAACCAAGATGGGCTTCTTAATATATTAGCTGAAATACATGCATCATCTGTTATCTCTTTAGGTGTTTGGTAATAAGAAATAACTAATACATGGTATTTTAATAGCCATTTGTTTTTGAGACAGGGTCTCCCTGTAGCCCACGTGGGCTGGAACTCACCATGTAAACCAGGCTGGCCTCAATCTCACAGAGTTCTGCCTGCCTCTGCCTCACAAGTTCTGGTATTAAAGGCATGTGCTGCCATGCCTGGCCAAGTGCCTGACATCCTTGTTTCTACATGCCCATGCTTTCATTTTCTTCCAAACACTGCTTGTGTTATGGTGGTTGGGGTCCAGGCTGGGTGTTTCCAGGTTCTTGACCTCTTATTCCAGAATGAAGTAAAAGGCCCCACATATTGCAACGTATTGAGGAAATTTCATTCAAGAGCAAAGGAGCAGTACAGATGAGAAAGAAATACACTGTAAGAAAGCAGCAGCCATATCTTGGAGTTCAGGAGGAGAAGGCAGGGTACAGTTGTACCTGCCTTTAATCACATCATTTCTGAGGGAGAAGCAGGTGGATCTCTGTGAATTCCAGAGCAGCCTGATTTGCACAGTGAGTTCTAGGCCTGTATAGTTAGACCCTGTCTCAGAGAGAGAGAGAGACAGAGGTTTGCTAAGTGATGAAGCTTGGCCCGGACACTTCTCTGTTTTGATGGCTACATTGGTTGAAGAGTCATTTTTCTATCATATGTGGCCCTTCCCACAGTTCATCTGATTTTAATCATATGCATAGGCAGAAGATGGTACACACGTGATTCCCCATCAAAGCTCCATTGAGAACAGAGTGCCTCCTTACTGTTCATGCACCCTAAATCAGTTGCAGCTGGGTGGACCATGTCGTTGTGGGTTTGGATATATTGGGAATGCATTTCAATAGAAATTGTTCAAGTTTGATGGTTATTAAAGGGAGAAGAAACTCCCTTGTTTAGATCCCTAGATGTCTAAGCCAGTTCCTGTGCTTGCCTGCCTCAGGCCCTGAACGATAATGAAATGTACGTGTGCTTTCATTACACTGCCTTGCCAGTACTTACATTTCTCTTAAGATCTTTTGTTTATGTTTATATTTTAAAATATGTGTATACATGTTTGGCTGTATGTAGATGATATGTGTGCGTGTTTGTGTGTAGATATGTGTGTTTCTCTGTGTGTAGATATGTGTGTGTTTCTCTGTGTGTAGATATGTGTGTGTTTGTGTGTAGATATGTGTGTGTGTTTGTGTGTAGATATGTGTGTGTGTTTGTGTGTAGATATGTATGCATGTTTGTCTGTGTGTAGATGTGTGTTTGTGTGTAGATATGTATGCACATTTGTCCGTGTGTAGATATGTGTGTGTCTGTGTGTAGATATGTGTGTGTTTGTGTGAAGTTATATGTGTATGTTTGTCTCTGTGTAGATATGTGTGCGTGTCTGTGTGTAGATATGTGTGCGTGTCTGTGTGTAGATATGTGTGCATGTCTGTGTATAGATATGTGTGTGTCTGTGTGTAGGTATGTGTGTGTGTCTGTGTATAGATATGTGCATTTGCACACAGGTGCCCATAGAGCCAGAAGCATCCGATTCCCAGGACCTGGTATTACAGGCAATTGTGAGTGACAGGACATGGGTGCTGGGAAGTGAACTCCAGTCCTCTGAAAGAGCAGGGCCTGCTCTTAACAGCTGAGCCTTCTGTTCCCAGATTCAATTCTGGGGCAGTAAAGGCCTGGCCAACCATGATTCTCTCAGATCAGAGTCCATAGCTAATACAGGTGTGCTGGGCATTTTATTAGGACACAAATTGAAGAGCTTGTTTGTCTTGTGTCATGATCATTAGGAATGTGTTTGCAGACCTGTGTGCAAAATGTCATGTGTCACTAAGAGTCAGGCTGCAAATGCTGACAGCCTGATTTTGATTTGTTTGTTTTAAAATTTTATTACTGTGTTTATAATGTGTGCATATGAGTGCATTCATCAGCTCACAGTTGTCACAGGACAGTGTTGTAGAGTCTGCTCTCTCCTTCAACAGTTATGTGGCTTCCAGAGATCCAATTCAGGTCATCAAAGTTTTTCAGGCAGGCCATTTACCCTGGTACCCTAATTCCTGGACTCCTCGTGAGCTGAGCTGACTGTTCAAGTGTGGATATTACATTTTAATTTTGGCCTTTTATCTTTACCTTATAGTTTGGGAGTTCTTGAGTGTGTTAGCAAAACATCCCTAATTTGGTCCTAAGTTTTTTTTTGGAGACAGAGTCTCACTGTGTAGCCCTGTCTGGCCTGACACTCACAGAGATCCAGCGACCCATGTGTCCCGAGCTTCCAAGTGCTGGGACTAAAGGCGCACACCACCAGAGTCATGAGACTTTGACAACTGCTAGACACATGTAACTCCTAGTCAGTTTGGAAAAACAGCTATTGGTGAGGCCAAAAGCGGCTGTTTTAGAGCTTGCTGGTGTTTCTTGGTGTCCGACAAGGACACACGGCCAGTGGCGATGCCGTCGTCCTACGTCCCTCTGCCGCCCCCTGCGTCCCTCTGCCCCCCTGCGTCCCTCTGCCCCCCCATGTCCCTCTGCCCCCCCTGTGTCCCTCCACCCCCCTGTGTCCCTCTGCCCCCTCGTCCTCCTCCTACCTCACTCTCCTTCTCCCTCCCTCACCACTGCATCTGGAGGTGGCGTTGTCTTGGGCTGCATACGCTGGCTGTGACTCCTGGGCTCCAGTGAACCCTCCATCTCGTTATCTGACATGGTTATGACTATACACATGGCTACACTGAGTTCCTTCTAAAGCACGTGCCATCTATATGCAGATTCTATTCTCATTTCATATTACTCATATAACATTTTTAATGTCTTTTTTTTTTTTTTCTTTTTGAGACAAGAACTCCCTGTAGCTCCAGTTGTTCTGGAACTCACTATGTAGACCAGGTGATCTTGAACTCACAGAGATTTTCCTGCATGTGCCTCTCAAGTGTTAGGATTAAAGACGTGCACCACCATTCCAAGCACGGATGATAATCTTGAATGAGATTTTTGCTAAACTAATAGCCCTGACATGGCCCCTTCTGTGGGCACATGTGGCTTGCACTGCCCAGCCCTAGGAGCTGACTTACACCTGCTCCTTCCCTGGGCCACCCCGTGGGCTGGAGCAGCTCCTGGTGCAGGGAGTCTGGGATGGGCTACTAGGAGTTACAATATGTGATAACAGCCTGTTGCTTGAAATAAACTGGACTTGCACCCAGTGCTGTGTGTCCTGACATGTCTGCAGCAGTCTCTCGCATGCACTCTCTTCACGACCTGCCTCTGTGAGGGATTATCTACTTCTACACCCTACTACATCCAATCAGTGTGCCCAGAAAAGTTGAGTACACAAACAGTACTCTGAACCCAACTAAGTCACCTTGGGCAGCAGGACAGCCCAGCAGCAAAGGCCCTGCAGTCAAGCCTGACAACGTGAGTTCAATACCCAGGATTCAGAGAAGAGAAAACCCATTCCTGCAAGTTGTCTTCTGGGACTTCTGTATGCACTTTGTGACATGTCCACAACACCACACACACACACACACACACTATAATGCTATATATATATATATATATATATATTTTTTTTTTTTTACAAAGTTGAGAGCCATTCTCAGGGCTAGAGAGTGCTCACTGCCATCAGAGGACCCGGAGTTCAGGTCCTAGCTCCCACTTTAGGTTGCTCACAAAGGCTGCAACTCTAGCTCCAAGGATTCCAACACTTCATTTCTGACCTTTATGGGCACCTACTGCATACACGTGTACACACACACATAACAAAATAAAGTGACTCTAAATTAAACAAGGCATGTTCATCTACCTACCTAATGAGTGTGCGGCCAACTTGGGCTGTAGAACATAAGGTATCAAGATGTTAAATCAAAGAACGGGAACCTTGCCACAGCTTGAAACAACGGCCACAGCAAACCACAGCACACAGTCAACAAACACATGCCATACATCACAAAACAATTCCTGACTGTGGGGAGCTGGCCCCTCCCGTAGGCCTCGCCAAGCCGCCCTCTCTGCTGCTCTTACTTGGCCATCTGAGGCTTGGTTGCCTGGTTCCTGTTGAACCCTGGTGGCATATACATCCACCATCTCCCCACCTCGTGCCAGGCCACCCCCATCCACTGAGAAGCAGGCTTTAAGGGCGGCCACAGTAGGGTTAATCCCCAGTGGGGGATCAATAGCCAGATGAGTCTCCCTCTGGTGTGCCAGCCCCTCAACTCTTACCCATGTATTGGCTTTAAAAAGGTTGGTGCCTCCTATCCATGGGGGACTGTGTCCCATACCTTCCCAACATTGGAGTCAGTGAGCTCCAATCCGCAGCTAATCAACATTTAGTGCAGCACCTGTAGTGCTGAGTTTCTCTTGTAAGTTGCGTTACCCATCTTTTCGAGTCTCACCTGTCCTGGAATCCTTGATTGGCCCCTTCCTGTATGTGGTGTCCGCTCCCTTCGAGCCCCACATTGGGCGCCAGATGCAGGGTCCTGCCCTGCATGGCAACCAGATGGAAGAGGAAAGACAGGTGCGCAGTCTGCCCCACCTAGCAGCCTCCCCGTGTCCTGGAGACACTCAGACAGATGGGGAGTCAGTCACAGCTGGATCTCATTTATTGCAAGCACTACAGCAGCTTATAAAGGCAAAGACCACAAGGGAGCAGCCACTGCGCAAAACAGGCAGCCAATCATCTTAAAGGTCAAACAGCTAGAGCCAATCGGAAAAGTTTCAAAACAAGCCTGGCCGCACCTACCTTACTTCCTTTAGCCCCATCTTGTTTACTTAGGACCAGCTGGCCCCTCTACCTTACTTCCTTTAGGTGCCATCTTTAGGGTGTTGTTGCCTCTCATGCCCCTTCAATAGTGTATGTGTAAACTGTCATTACATTGTCAGTCTCATATGATTCCCTCAGGATTTTATATCCGCTAGGCATTATTTCTCTCCCCTCTCTTTCCCTAATGACTATTTCTCCACACCTTCCCCATTTAAAGTGTCCCCATATTTCTCATTTGTCCCCTGATAATATCAGTCTCCTATGGTCCCACCTCTCGTGAGTGACCACCTTCTTTCCATTTATCCCCAAATTTCCTTGTGTAACTCACTGTTCCCCTCCCAGATAAGACCCCCATTTTATCCATTTCTCCCTTAGTAACACCTGTCTCCTACTGTTCTCTATCACGTTCCCTCTTTTCTTTTACCTCCCTTGTTCCTTTCCATTTCCTGGTTCCTGAAGGTCATCAGAATACATACTCACATATAAGGACTTGGTGCTAGGACACACAAATAAGGGAGAACATACAATGTTTGTTTTTCTGAATCTGTGTTACTTCATGTACGTAGCATGACAATTCTTAGTTCCCTCTGCAAATTTCATGACTTCAACTTCTTTATCACTGAGTAGAAGTCCATTGTGTAACTGTACCACATTTTCATTACCACAAGTCAGTTGAGGGACACTTAGGTTACTTCCATCTCTTAGATACTGTGAAAAGAGCAGAACCAAATATGGATCGATAAGTATCTATGCCAAGGAGTGGCATAACCAGGTCAAGTGGTAGCTTCCTTATATATTTTTATGACTTCTCCACACTGCTTTACATAGGGGTTATAGGAGCTTAAGATACCACCAGGAGTGAATAGGCGTTTCCCTTTCCCACATCCTCTCCATCATTTGGTAGAGTTTGTTCTCTTGATCTTAGCTAATCTGACCTAGGTAAGATGAAACCTTAAAGTGGTTTTAAATTGCATTTTCATAATTATGAACAGTTTTGAATACTTTTTTTTTCTTTTTGTATGTGTATCAATGTACTGTCTGCATGCAGGTTTGTGCACCCATGTCGTGCACTGCCGCGGAGGTCAGAAGAGGGTGTCAGATTCCCCTGGAACTGGAGTTAAGGACAGTTCTCAGCTGCCATGTGGGTGCTGGGAGTCAAACCCGGGTCTTCTGCAAGAGCAGTCAGTGCTCTTAACTGCTGGGCCATCTCTCCAGCCCCAATTTTGAACGCTTTTTGAGATGTTCTTTGGCATCTTTATTTCTTCTTGTGAGATTTCTTTGTAAAAGTCCTTACCCCATCTTTTAATTGGGTCACTTGATTTCTTGATTCTTTTTTGAGTTTTGTATTCTCTGGATATTAACCCTCTGACATATGTGTAGCTAGCTGGTGAATGCCCTACTACTAGTGAGTGGGAATTAATATGTGTTTTAAAGTCTTGTAGTATTGTATTTATCACATTGGGTGCAACTGATTTCATGCATATATGTCCATGATTGTAACAACTTCTTGGTTGTTTTTCCTTTGATAAGAATAAAGTGGCCCTTTTTGTCTCCTCTGATTAGTTTTAGTTTGAAGTCTATCTTATCAGAAAGAATTGCAACTCCTGCTTGATTTTTACTGCCATTTACTTGGATTTTTTCCCCATCCTTTCCCCTTAAGGTAGTGCCTGTCCTTGAAGGTGAGATCGGCTTCTTGAAGACAGCACAAAGATTTTGTTGGGATCTACTCAACTAGTCTGTGTCTTTTGACTCAAGAGTTCAGTCCACTGATATTTAAAATTATTGAAAGATGCATATTGGTTCCCATGATTTTAAGATCTGTTTGCCTTCATAGCCTAACTTACTGTTCCCACTATTATAACTTCATTTACTTTCTTTCTGTTGCCGCTGGGTACAGTTATTCTTTCTTATGCTCTTTCCTATGGTTCATGTATCTCTGAAGGGATAGTTTTCTGGACATGAATTCTTTCAGCCTATTTATGTCATGCAAGATTTTTCTTTCCCCTTCAACTCTAATAGACATTTATGCTGGGTTAAGAATTCTGGGCAGCTGCTGGGCATGGTGGTGCACAATCCTAGCACTTAGGAGGAAGAGACAGGTGGATCTCTGTGAGTTCAAGGCCAGCCTGGTCTACAGAGTGAGCTCTGGGCCAGCTGGGACTAAAGAGAGACCCTGTCTCAAAAATACCAAAAAAGAGTTCTGGGCAGGTATCTATCGTTTAAATCCAGGAATACTTTGGTTCAGGCTCTTGTGGATTTCGTAGTTTGCACTGAAAAGCCAGCTGTACTTATGAGGCTTTCCCTTTACCTGTGGCTTGCTGATATTTTGCAGCTTTCTGCATTCTCTCTTTGTTCAGTACATTTAGTGATTTTGCTATGATATGGGCCGAGCTGTTTCTTTTCTGGTCCCGTCGATTTGCTATTCTGAATGTTTCTTTTATTTGCATACGCATGTTCTTTCCTTAATTTTGGAATCTTTCTTCTATGACCCTACTGCAGATCTCGTCAATACCATTATCTTCACATTCTTCTTTCCTCAGTGATGAATAAACTTGGATTTTTTTTATGCTGTGCCACATTTCCTGTATATTCCATTCACATATTTAATTTTTTTTTTCATAATATGTGCTTGGGTGATCCAATTCTACTTTATCATCATTTAAGTCACTGTATTTGTGAGGCTTTCTCCTTTCAAATTGGCTTTTGAGTTTTTCACTTTCTACATTTCAGCCTGAGTTTTCCTCAATAGTTCTATCACTTTGGTGAATTCAGTTAAAAACTTATCCCTCGTGGGGCTGGAGAGATACTTCAGTGGTTAAGAGCACCAACTGCTCTTCCAGAGGACCCGGGTTCGATTCCCAGCACCCTCATAGCTGCTAAGAACCACCTTTTTTTTTTCAAGATAGGGTCTTCCTGTAGCCCCAGCTGTCCTGGAACTCACTCTGTAGACCAGGCAGGCCTTGAACTCACAAAGATCCACTTGCCTCTGCCCTCCCAAGTGCTAGGATTAAAGGCGTGTGCCACACATGCCTTTAATCCTAGCACTCCGGAGGCAGGCAGATCTCTGTGAGTTCAAGGCCAGCCTGGTCTACAGAGTGAGTTCCAGGACAGCTGGGGCTATAGAGTGACCCTGTCTCAAAAAGGACAATAAATAAATGAACAAACAAACAAACAAACATATGCTTAAGACCATTTTAGAAGTTTGTTGGAAAGTCTATCTTAATCCCAAGCCAAAATTCACTTAAAATGGCAAGGTCTTATGTAGACCAGGCTGGCCTTGAACCTGCTNTGTGCAGCCAAGGCTGCTTCCTTCTCTCGCTGTCACTTGAAGACTGTGAGCTAGTAGGACTCTGTTGTTTGGTGCAGCGGGAGGGGGATTTGAAGAGCTTCTGAGGACAGATGTCCTTTCCCGTGTGAGCGTTTAGCACAAGCAGATTCTGAGTTGACTGCAATTGGGTGTATATGTTCATTTGAATTGAGGTGTGTTAGATGGGCCCGTGTTTCTAGAAGGCCAAAGGCCACATTGAGGAACTTCATGTGACACTTTCCTATGTAATTTTGTATTTAATTTTTTTTTTAATTGAACTAGAGCGATGGATCAGTGGTTAAGAAACTCAAGAGTTCCCAGCCCTGCATCCTGACTAACAACCCGTCGGTTATTCCAGTACAGGGCATCTGACAGAGTCCTATGACCTCCAAGCATCTGACTCCAGGGCAGTGGCATACACAGGTCACTGACCACACATGCAGGCAATACACAGGTTTTTTTAAGTTTATAGTATGTGTTTGTGTGTGGTGTGTGTGTGATGTGCATGGAGGGGCTCCCATCTTGCCATGACACATGTGTGGGGACCAGAGAACAAGTATGTGGAATTGGTGTTTTATGTAGGTTCTGTGGCTTGAACTAAGTTTTCCTGGCCAGTACTTCTACCCACTGAGCCAATCTTTATGCCCCCTTCATCTTGTTTATTGAGGGGCAGGGTCTCACACTGAACAAGGACTCTGCTCATTCTGCTGGATTTGTAGCCCATCGGCCCCAGGCATCCTAGAGTCGCTCCATCCTACACTGGGATTGGAGGTATCTACACTACACCCTGCTTTTTCTTTAGTCCTGGGAATCCAAACTCTTGTCTTTATGTCTGTGTGGTAAGCACTTTACTAAGTGAGCCATTCCTTCAGGTTTCAAGGTCAGGTTCTGTCTAGAGTTTTATCGGGTGTGACTGGGAGTTTGTTTTGGGATTGGGTGTGCTAGACATAGAGATGCTCTTTCTGTCTTGTCTGCCAAGAGAGTGAAGTGCATAATTAAAGGGCCCAGACATTTCCTTGTGGCTATGGCTTTAATAGAAATGGAATCCTGGCTTAAGTGGCCAGTGTCTGACAGGCCTGTGCCCTCCACTGTTGTGCGAGGAGATGCAATGAAGCTCACATTATCCATGAGAGGTTCAGAAGAGGGACAAGTGGAGCCAGTAGGTTCCACTGGACACGGTTGTGCAGGGGCTGGTTATCTGAGTCTCTGAATTCAGTGCCTGTTCCATTAGTACAGAAGAGCACTCAAGTCCACAGTCCTCTGTGAGGGTCAAGTGTATTATTTGAAGAGATCATGAGCTCTTAGCTGATAAGATGGTGAGATGCGGGGGCTCTTTCAGGTGGAAGCAGTAGGGGCAGGAGGTCCATGGTCAAAAGTGACCCAGTAATGGGACTTGAACAAGGCAGTGAAAGAGTGGACAGTAGCAGTCAGGAAGTTAAGGCAACCTGACTCAGCACTTGAGAGAAGTGATGCTGTCAGGATTGTCCTAGAGCATGAGGCAAGCTGAGCCCCTGCAGTAAGGATGGGGTTGTTTCTTTTAGACTTTGGTCTAGGATCCAGGCCTACTGGCACACATGTGTGATCCCAGTACTGAGGAGGCAGAAGGAAGCAGATCTCTGTGAGTCAAGGCCCAGCTGGGCGTTACAGGAGACCCTGTCTCAAACAAAAAACAAACAAAATAGTAATAACAAGTTTTTGCAGGAAAACAGCTTCAGAGAGATCCATGAGGACCAGAGTTTGGAATGAATCTCCCTGAATTGGGCTGGTTGTGTCCAGCCTGAAAGGAAATAAGAACGATATCGAAAATTACTCGACCCAGAAATATGAAAGGGAATTTTACTATTGCATATGGTCTGGAGTTTGTGAGGATGGCTGTCACCTGATTCTCATGACAGAGTAGATGGAAATCTCCATAATGCTCATGGAAATAGAGCAGGTGAAGCCATGGTGTGCCAGGCTGGGGTGGCTGTCCAGGGAATAATCAAGTGCATTCATGAGACAGGTAAAGAACTGACTGGGCAGACAGAAGACCAAAATGTGAGGACGGTGACAGAAATAGGTTTATTGAAGGGAGGGTCCCGGAGCTGGGATCTACTAAACAGGCCTGGGCCTGCACTTGACATTCTGTCCCAGTGACGGCATTGACAGCAAGCATGCGAGGAAAGGGTTTACATATGGTCAGAGAGAGCTATGACTGCAGGGAGGAGAGTGCCTGCTGGAGGGGGTCCAGAGGCTGCCATCCCAGTGGTCTAATCTCATGGATCTGCCCTTGCTCTTCTTAAAGCCTGCTTTCTGATTGGTGAGGATGTAAACAGTCTCCTAACCAAGATGGGCTTCTTAATATATTAGCTGAAATACATGCATCATCTGTTATCTCTTTAGGTGTTTGGTAATAAGAAATAACTAATACATGGTATTTTAATAGCCATTTGTTTTTGAGACAGGGTTCTCCCTTAGCCCCCCGTGGGCTGGATTCAACCGTAAACCAGGTGGCCTCAATCTCCCAGAGTTCTCTGCCTGCCTCTGCCTCACAAGTTTTGGGATTAAAGGATGTCTGCCATGCCTGGCCAAGTGCCTGACATCCTTGTTTCTACATGCCCATGCTTTCATTTTCTTCCAAACACTGCTTGTGTTATGGTGGTTGGGGTCCAGGCTGGGTGTTTCCAGGTTCTTGACCTCTTATTCCAGAATGAAGTAAAAGGCCCCACATATTGCAACGTATTGAGGAAATTTCATTCAAGAGCAAAGGAGCAGTACAGATGAGAAAGAAATACACTGTAAGAAAGCAGCAGCCATATCTTGGAGTTCAGGAGGAGAAGGCAGGGTACAGTTGTACCTGCCTTTAATCACATCATTTCTGAGGGAGAAGCAGGGGGCTCTCTGTTGCATTCCAGAGCAGCCTGATTTGCACAGTGAGTTCTAGGCCTGATGTATCGTTAGACCCTGTCCAGAGAGAGAGAGAGACCCCGAGGTTGCTAATGATGAAGCTTGGCCCGGACACTTCTCTGTTTTGATGGCTACATTGGTTGAAGAGTCATTTTTCTATCATATGTGGCCCTTCCCACAGTTCATCTGATTTTAATCATATGCATAGGCAGAAGATGGTACACACGTGATTCCCCATCAAAGCTCCATTGAGAACAGAGTGCCTCCTTACTGTTCATGCACCCTAAATCAGTTGCAGCTGGGTGGACCATGTCGTTGTGGGTTTGGATATATTGGGAATGCATTTCAATAGAAATTGTTCAAGTTTGATGGTTATTAAAGGGAGAAGAAACTCCCTTGTTTAGATCCCTAGATGTCTAAGCCAGTTCCTGTGCTTGCCTGCCTCAGGCCCTGAACGATAATGAAATGTACGTGTGCTTTCATTACACTGCCTGCCAGTACTTACCAATTTCTATTAAGCTCTTTTGCTTATTGTTTATATTTTAAAATATGTGTATACAGTTTGGATGTATGTAGATATATGTGGTGCGTGTTTGTGTGTAGATTATGTGTGTTTCTTTTGTGTTATATGTGTGTGTATCTGTGTGTAGATATGTGTGTGTTTGTGTGTGATATGTGGGTGTGTTTGTGTGTAGATATGTGTGTGTGGTTTTTGTGTAGATATTTATTGCATGTTGTTCTGTGTGTAGATGTGTGTTGTGTGTAGATATGTATGCCAATTTGTACGTGTGTAAGATATGTGTGTTGTCTGTGTGTAGATATGTGTGTGTTTGTGTGAAGTTATATGTGTATGTTTGTCTCTGTGTCGATATGTGTCTGTCTGTGTGTAGAATGTGTGCGTGCTGTGTGTAGTATGTGTGCATGTCTGTGTATAGTATATTGTGTGTGTCTGTGTGTAGGTATGTGTGGTTTTGTGTCTAGGATATGTGAATTTGCACACAGGTTGCCCATAGATGCCAGGAAGCTCCGATTCCCAGGAACCCCCCTTTTTTTGGAATTACAGGCAATTGTGAGTGACAGGACATGTGTGCTGGGAATTGAACTCCGTCCTCTGAAAGAGCAGGGCCTGCTCTTAACAGCTGAAGCCTTCTGTTCCCAGATTCAATTCTGGGGCAGTAAAGGCCTGGCCAACCATGATTCTCTCAGATCAGAGTCCATAGCTAATACAGGTGTGCTGGGCATTTTATTAGGACACAAATTGAAGAGCTTGTTTGTCTTGTGTCATGATCATTAGGAATGTGTTTGCAGACCTGTGTGCAAAATGTCATGTGTCACTAAGAGTCAGGCTGCAAATGCTGACAGCCTGATTTTGATGTTTGTTTTAAAAATGTTATTTACTGTGTTATATGCTGTGCTATATGAGTGCATTCATCAGCTCACAGTTGTCACAGGACAGTGTTGTAGAGTCTGCTCTCTCCTTCAACAGTTATGTGGCTTCCAGAGATCCAATTCAGGTCATCAAAGTTTTTCAGGCAGGCCATTTACCCTGGTACCCTAATTCCTGGACTCCTCGTGAGCTGAGCTGACTGTTCAAGTGTGGATATTACATTTTTAATTTTGGCCTTTTATTTTACCTTCTAGTTTGGGAGTTCTTGAGTGTGTTAGCAAAACATCCCTAATTTGGTCCTAAGTTTTTTTTTGGAGACCGCGTCTCACTTGTGTAGCCCTGTCTGGCCTGACACTCACAGAGATCCAGCGACCCATGTGTCCCGAGCTTCCAAGTGCTGGGACTAAAGCCGCGCACCACCGAGTCATGAGACTTTGACAACTGCTAGACACATGTAACTCCTAGTCAGTTTGGAAAAACAGCTATTGGTGAGGCCAAAAGCGGCTGTTTTAGAGCTTGCTGGTGTTTCTTGGTGTCCGACAAGGACACACGGCCAGTGGCGATGCCGTCGTCCTACGTCCCTCTGCCGCCCCCTGCGTCCCTCTGCCCCCCCATGTCCCTCTGCCCCCATGTCCCTCTGCCCCCCATGTGTTTTTTTCCCCCTCCACCCCCCTGTTCCCTCTGCCCCCGTCCTCCTCTCCCCCACTCCTTCTCCCTCCCTCACCACTGCATCTGGAGGTGGCGTTGTCTTGGGCTGCATACGCTGGCTGTGACTCCTGGGCTCCAGTGAACCCTCCATCTCGTTATCTGACATGGTTATGACTATACACATGGCTACACTGAGTTCCTTCTAAAGCACGTGCCTTTAATGCAGATTTCTATTCTATTCAATTACTTCATACTAACATTTTTAAGTCTTTTTTTTTTTTTTCTTTTGAGACCAAGAACTCCCTGTAGCTCCAGTTGTTTGGAACTTCACTATGTCAGACAGGTGATCTTGAATCACAGAGATTTTCCTGGCCTTGCCTCTCAAGTGTAGTGATTTAAAGCGTGCACCACCATTCCAAGCACGGAATGATAATCTTGAATGAGATTTTTGCTAAACTAATGCCCTGACATGGACCCTTCTGTGGGCCACATGTGGCTTTGCACTGCCCAGCCCTAGGAGCTGATCTTACACCTGCTCCTTCCCTGGGCCACCCCGTGGGCTGGAGCAGCTCCTGGTGCAGGGAGTCTGGGATGGGCTACTAGGAGTTACAATATGTGATAACAGCCTGTTGCTTGAAATAAACTGGACTTGCACCCAGTGCTGTGTGTCCTGACATGTCTGCAGCAGTCTCTCGCATGCACTCTCTTCACGACCTGCCTCTGTGAGGGATTATCTACTTCTACACCCTACTACATCCAATCAGTGTGCCCAGAAAAGTTGAGTACACAAACAGTACTCTGAACCCAACTAAGTCACCTTGGGCAGCAGGACAGCCCAGCAGCAAAGGCCCTGCAGTCAACTTGACAACGTGAGTTCAATACCCAGGATTCAGAGAAGAGAAAACCCATTCCTGCAAGTTGTCTTCTGACGTCTGTATGCACTTTGTGACATGTAACCACACAACACCACACACACACACACACACACTATATATGTATATATATATATATATATATATATTTTTTTTTTTTTACAAAGTTGAGAGCCATTTCAGGGCTAGAGAGTGCTCACTGCCATCAGAGGACCCGGAGTTCAGGTCCTAGCTCCCACTTTAGGTTGCTCACAAAGGCTGCAATATAGCTCCAAGGATTCCAACACTTCATTTCTGACCTTTATGGGCACCTACTGCATACACGTGTACACACACACATAAACAAATAAAGTGACTCTAAATTAAACAAGGCATGTTCATCTACCTACCTAATGAGTGTGCGGCCAACTTGGGCTGTAGAACATAAGGTATCAAGATGTTAAATCAAAGAACGGGAACCTTGCCACAGCTTGAAACAACGGCCACAGCAAACCACAGCACACATTCAACAAACACATGCCAATATACAAAATCAATTCCTGATGTGGGGAGCTGGCCCCTCCGTAGGCCTCGCCAAGCCGCCCTCTCTGCTGCTCTTACTTGGCCATCTGAGGCTTGGTTGCCTGGTTCCTGTTGAACCCTGGTGGCATATACATCCACCATCTCCCCACCTCGTGCCAGGCCACCCCCATCCACTGAGAAGCAGGCTTTAAGGGCGGCCACAGTAGGGTTAATCCCCAGTGGGGGATCAATAGCCAGATGAGTCTCCCTCTGGGTCCAAGCCCTCAACTCTTACCCATGTATTGGCTTTAAAAAGGTTGGTGCCTCCTATCCATGGGGGACTGTGTCCCATACCTTCCAACATTGGAGTCAGTGAGCTCCAATCCGCAGCTAATCAACATTTAGTGCAGCACCTGTAGTGCTGAGTTTCTCTTGTAAGTTGCGTTACCCATCTTTTCAGTCTCACCTGTCCTGGAATCCTTGATTGGCCCCTTCCTGTATGTCCTCTCCTTCAGCCCCACATTGGGCGCCAGATGCAGGGTCCTGCCCTGCATGGCAACCAGATGGAAGAGGAAAGACAGGTGCGCAGTCTGCCCCACCTAGCAGCCTCCCCGTGTCCTAGGAGACACTCAGACAGATGGGGAGTCAGTCACAGCCTGGATCTTATTGCAAGCACTTACCGCAGCTTATAAAGGCAAAGACACACAAGGAACACCCATGGCCAAAACAGGCACCAATCTATCTTAAAGGTCAAACGCTAGAGCCAATCGGAAAAGTTTCAAAACAAGCCTGGCCATCTATCCTTACTTCACTTTAGCCCCCATCTTGTTTACTAGGACCAGCGTAGCCCTCATTTACTCCTTTACGTCTTTAGGTTTGTTGCCCTCATGCCCTTCAATAGTGTATGTGTAAATGTCATTAATTGTCAGTCTCATATGATTCCCTAGGATTTTATATTCGATAGGCATTATTTCTCTCCCCTCTTTTCCCTAAGACTATTTCTCCACACCTCCCCATTTAAAGTGTCCCATATTTCTATTTGTCCCCGATAATTCGTATCCTATGGTCCCACCTCTCCTGAGTGACCACCTTCTTTCCTTTATCCCCAAATTTCCTTGTGTAACTCACTGTTCCCCTCCCAGATACGACCCCCATTTTATCCATTTCTCCCTTCAGTAACACCTGTTCTCCTACTGTTCTCTATCACGTTCCCTCTTTTCTTTTACCTCCCTTGTTCCTTTCCATTTCCTGGTTCCTGAAGGTCACAGAACTACATACTCACATATAAGGACTTGGTGCTAGGACACACAAATAAGTGGAGGAACATACAATGTTTTTTTCTGAATCTGTGTTACTTCATGTACGTAGCATGACAATTCTTAGTTCCCTCTGCAAATTTCATGACTTCAACTTCTTTATCACTGAGTAGAAAGTCCATGTGTAAAAGTACCAAATTTTCATTACCACAAGTCAGTTGAGGGACACTTAGGTTACTTCCATCTCTTAGATCTGTGAAAAGAGAGCAGAAACCAAATATGGATCGATAAGTATCTATGCCAAGGAGTGGCATAACCAGGTCAAGTGGTAGCTTCCTTATATATTTTTATGACTTCTCCACACTGTTTACATAGGGGTTCTAGGAGCTTCAGATACCACCAGGAGTGAATAGGCGTTTCCCTTTCCCATCCATCTCCATCATTGGTTAGAGTTTTTCTTGATCTTACGTCTAATCTGACCTAGGTAAGATGAAACCTTAAAGTGGTTTTAAATTTCATTTCATAATTATGAACAGTTTGAATACTTTTTTTTTCTTTTTGTATGTGTTATCAATGTACTGTCTGCATGCAGGTTTGTGCACCCATGTCGTGCACTGCCGCGGAGGTCAGAAGAGGGTGTCAGATTCCCCTGGAAACTGGAGTTAAGGACAGTTCTCCGTGCCATGTGGGGGCTGGGAGTCAAACCCGGGTCTTCTGCAAGGAGTCATGCTTAACTGCTGGGCCCTCTCTCCAGCCCCCAATTTTGAACGCTTTTTGATGTTCTTTGGCATCTTTATTTCTTCTTGTGAGACTTCTTTGAAAAGTTCCTACCCCATCTTTTAATTGGGTCACTTGATTTCTTGATTCTTTTTTGAGTTTTGTATTCTCTGGATATTAACCCTCTGACATATGTTAGCTAGTGGTGAATGCCCCTACTACTAGTGAGTGGGAAATTAATATGTGTTTTAAGTCTGTAGTATTGTATTTATCCACATTGGGTGCAACTGATTTCATGCATATATGTCCATGATTGTAACAACTTCTTGGTTGTTTTTCCTTTGATAAGAATAGTGGCCCTTTTTGTCTCCTTGATTAGTTTTAGTTTGAAGTCTATCTTATCAGAAAGAATTGCAACTCCTGCTTGATTTTTACTGCCATTTACTTGGATTTTTTCCCCATCCTTTCCCCTTAAGGTAGTGCCTGTCCTTGAAGGTGAGATCGGCTTCTTGAAGACAGCACAAAGATTTTGTTGGGATCTACTCAACTAAGCCTGTGTCTTTTGACTCAAGAGTTCAGTCCACTGATATTAAAAATATTGAAAGATGATATTGGTTCCCATGATTTTAAGATCTGTTTGCCTTCATAGCCTAACTTACTGTTCCCACTATAAACTTCATTTACTTTCTTTCTGTTGCAGCTGGGTACAGTTATTCTTTTTATGCTCTTTCCTATGGTTTCGTTATCTCTGAAGGGATAGTTTTCTGGACATGAATTCTTTCAGCCTATTTATGTCATGCAAGATTTTTTTTCCCTCAACTCTAATAGACATTTATGCTGGGTTAAGAATTCTGGGCAGCTGCTGGGCATGGTGGTGCACATCCTAGCACTTAGGAGGAAGAGGACAGGTGGATCTCTGTGAGTTCAAGGCCAGCCTGGTCTACAGAGTGAGCTCTGGGCCAGCTGGGGACTAAAGAGAGACCCTGTCTCAAAAATACCAAAAAAGAGTTCTGGCAGGTATCTATCGTTTAAATCCAGGAATAACTGGTTCAGGTCTTGTGGGATTTCGTAGTTTGCACTGAAAAGCCAGCTGTACTTATGAGGCTTTCCCTTTACCTGTGGCTTGCTGATATTTTGCAGCTTTCTGCATTCTCTCTTTGTTCAGTACATTTAGTGATTTTGCTATGATATGGGCCGAGCTGTTTCTTTTCTGGTCCCGTCGATTTGCTATTCTGAAGTTTCTTTATTTGTATGCTGTTCTTTCCTTAATTTTGGAATCTTTCTTCTATGACCCTACTGCAGATCTCGTCAATACCATTATCTTCACATTCTTCTTTCCTCAGTGATGAATAAACTTGGATTTTTTTTATGCTGTGCCACATTTCCTGTATATTCCATTCACATATTTAATTTTTTTTTTATAATATGTGCTTGGGTGATCCAATTCTACTTTATCATCATTTAAGTCACTGTATTTGTGAGGCTTTCTCCTTTCAAATTGGCTTTTGAGTTTTTCACTTTCTACATTTCAGCCTGAGTTTTCCTCAATGTTCTATCACTTTGGTGAATTCAGTTAAAAACTTATCCCTCGTGGGGCTGGAGAGATACTTCAGTGGTTAAGAGCACCCAACTGCTCTTCCAGAGGACCCCGGGTTCGATTCCCAGCACCCTCATAGCTGCTAAGAACCACCTTTTTTTTTTTTTTTTAAGATAGGGTCTTCCTGAGCCCCGCTGTCCTGGAACTCACTCTGTAGACCAGGCAGGCCTTGAACTCACAAGATCCACTTGCCTCTGCCCTCCCAAGTGCTAGGTTAAAGGCGTGTGCCACACATGCCTTTAATCCTAGCACTCCGGCAGGCAGATCTCTGTGAGTTCAAGGCCAGCCTGGGTCTACAGAGGAGTTCCAGACAGCTGGGGCTATAGGTGACCCTGTCTCAAAAAAAAAAAAAAAAAAAAAACTTATCCCTCACATCTTTTAGTTCTTTGTGTGAATTTTGATTTATTAATTTTGATCTTGATGACTTATTTTTTTTTATCTTTTTTGAGACAGGGTCTCCCTGTAGCCCCAGCTGGCCTGGAACTCACTTGTAGACCCAGGGTGGCCTTGAATCACAAAAAATCCACCTGCCTCACCTCCTGAGTGTGGGATTTTAAGGTGTGAGCCACCTGCCCAGCGACTTTTTTTTTTTTTTTTCTTTTTTTAGTTCTGTATCCTGGCTTATCTCTAGGTTTTCATGGTTAAACTCCTCCGTAGGAATGGTGGTGTTTGGCGGGGATATATCACTTGGGTTTACCATATTAGTATTTTTCTATTTTTTTAAATATGGAATGCTTCACGAATTTACATGTCATCCTTCACAGGGGCCATGCTGATCTTCTCTGTATCGTTTCAATTTTAGTACATGTGCTGCCGAAGCAAGCGCTCCTGTTGTAACTTTGCTTGGGGGTTTCTTTTTTGTTTGTGATTCAGGTGTGAAACTCAAGACTTTGTTGAGTTGAAGTCGGATTCTGTTTGTATACTTAACGCTCCTTGGTTGCGTTATTGCTTGGTATGAAAAGCTGGTTGGTCTTGGATTCAGGTTCCCATTTTAATTTTATATTAGAGGAACCAGATGGCTCTAGTCAAGTTACACAGGAGTCCATGTAGAAGCCCAAGTCAAGTGTCAAGTAGATACTCTCAGTCTTCCTCCTAAGGTCTGGGCTCCACCTACTTAGGAGGAAGAGCCCAATTTGGGAAGCTTATTGCTAGGAGGTGGAATTCAGGTCTCCTTACTAAAGGGCAGAGAACAGCCTAGCCCTTTACCAGTGGGAGGGGCTTCAAATGGTCCCAATGCAGGAAAATAAGTATGGTAGGATGTTGACAGCTCACCACTAGGAGAAGCTAACTGGGTAATCCAAACATTTAGAGTGCCAAGGGCAAAATCAGGCAGGTGCCCAAGGTGTGGAAGAAGACTGGTCTGGGGAGTCCAAGACAGGGCAGGTGTGGGGAGAACCAGGACAGAAGGCTGTTCTCAGGAGTCCAGTGGCAAGATGATGATGGAGTTGGCCTGTGAAGGGTCTCTCCAGACAGACCAGAAAACTGGGCTGGTATGACTCAACAGGCACAGGACACAATGGACAAGTTTGCACCTGAAGGCCGGTCCAGAGATCTGGGGTGCCAAGCATGAAAGCAGGCTTGTATCTGATACTAGAAGGTGAACAGGATATGCAGCTGGGGAACCAGAGTTGCTCCCTCAGGCTGTAGGAAGCGAAGGAGCAGTGCGCAGGATCAGACTTACCAGGGAAGAAGGGTGGTTTAGTGAGTCCAAGGCAGGCTGGGGTTGGGGAAAGCCAGGAGAGAAGACAGCTCTCAGGAGTCCAAAGGAAAGATGGGGGTGGAGCCCCCCTGTAAAAGCTCTATCTGGCCAGGAAAACAGCTGGTGTGAGTCCAGGAGATCTGGACACAATGAGAATGATTTCTATCTCATTTGCCCCAGTGTCTTGACTCTTGTAGTTTTGTGATAGAATCTTTTGAATTTTAAGACATATGCTCCAATAATGGTAGCCTTATAGTCTCCTTCCTGTTTTTATGGCTCTTATTTCATCCTGTCTACATCATTAATGTGATATGTAGCTACATCCTGACCTGGACTTCCATTACTTTTCCTTTTTCATGAGATAGATATTGTATTATTTACTCTCTTTGCTGCTTATGTGTAGAAGGATTTATTTCATCACAGCTGATGGACAGAAGAGTTGTGGCCATTGGGACTCCATTGGGACTCCACCTTTTTTCCCCCCTATGTGTAGGAGTGTACTGTCTGCATGTAGGTTGGTGCACCCATGTTGTGCAATGCAGCAGAGGTCAGAAGAGGGCATCAGATTCCCCTGGAGCTGGAGTTAAAGACGGTTCTTAGCCACCATGTGGGTGCTGGGAATCAAACCCAGATCCTCTGCAAGAGCAGTCGGCACTCTTAACCACTGAGCCATCTCTCCAGCCTCGGGATTCCACCTTTTGAGTGGGATATTGTGGTTAGTGAAAAGATGTTGCAGGTGAGAAGAGAAAAATAGAGATGGGAATGAATCCAAGCTTTTACACCCAGGAACACAGTTGCACCAACCAACCTTCAACTGCAGTATACTTGGAAATGTACTGATAAGGGGCTGGAGAGATGGGACACCAGGTAAAAGTGTGCACTGCCCTTACAGAGGACTCAGACTCCGCTGAATGTCCCACAATCTCCAGAACAGAGCCAAATGCTAGGGACCAAGTCTTCACACACAAGCATGCATATGACTTATTACATCTAAATAACAGACTTTGATAAATTGGAGTTGAAGGCCCAGCATCACATTAAAGAATGCAACGATGTCCCTGAGCAGTGCCTTTGCTTATATTCAGGGAGTGAGGGAGAGCCTACTTGTCTTTTGGAACCCCTTAGCAATTTTTTTCCAGTGATCTATATGACATCTATCGTAATCACTCCCCTCTTGAACCCTCACTTCATCTTTGGCTTTCTGTGACCTAGCAGGTACTGATCAGTCAAGGAAAATCATGTTGAAGACTCAAGTCATCAACAGACTTCTTGTCGTACTTATATTCTCCAGGCTTTTTGCACTGGTTTCTTTTCTCAAATATTCCAAGAGACAACATTTAAAACTGATGTGCACAGGTTAGTGAAATATGTACTTAGTAATAATCCATACTTTCTAGTATGAATCATAGGAATGATGTATGCATACTGTAATCTTCCCTTTTATCTCTTCTAAACATGTTTGCAACTTCCACAGACTTGTAGCGACAGGCTGAAGCTTTCTGGTTTGTTAGCACATTTTCCTGTTTCCATTTTGGAACAATCCATATATTAGGACAATACTACCAAACAAAGTTCAATTCTATCTAAAAATCAGTAGTTTTTTGTTTTTTTGTAGTTTTTTTAGTAGTCTTTTCTTAATCATCCACTTCCACAGGATCTTCTGACCTCTGCAGGGACTGCACAACATAGGTGCACTAACAGACATCTGGGCAAAACATCAGTATATGTAAAACAAAAAGAAATTTAAAAAACATTGTATGTGAATACAAGCAAAACATATTAACTCTCCTGGGGACCTTTATGCTTTCATAATAAAATTGAACTGGGCTGGAGAGATGGATCAGTGATTCAGAGCATTGCCTGCTCTGCCAGAGAATCCAGGTTTGTTCACAGCTTATACATGGTGGCTAATAACCTGGGATAACTCCAGTTCCAGGGGACCCAATGCCCTCTGCTGACCTCTGTGGGCACTGCAGGACACAGTTGTACTTACATGCAGGTAATACACTCATACACATAAATAAAAATCATACTAACCAGTTTGTTTGACATTTAAATCCCTTTATAACACATGCTTAGAAAAGTTTTTTTTTAAGAAATTTATTTCTCTTTTACAGTATATGTGGTGGTCAGACCAAATGCACAGAATGCTGTATCCTACAGAACAACTCGGCCATCAATTGATCCTCATCCATCAATTCTGTTTGTCTACAACCCATCCTGTTACCAGAAACCATGCCAATTCATCACTTCAGTACTGGCAAACACACCAGCTATTATCTATGCCAATCAGTGACAGATGCAAATATACCCTCCTAAGTGTGGACACGGCCTCTTACAAACATTTCCAGGCAAGTGAGGAAGACTTGAAGTTGCAAATACGGATTTAACCCAGCTGTTAGGTAAGTGACCTTGACAAGGCTACTCATTTCACAAACAATGATGCACAGACCTTAACTAATGGCAATGAGGTAGAAAAGTACTTCCCCCTACCTCACACTTACTGGGGAAGTAATTGCTTTAATGGGTTCTTAGTAGCCAGCTCTGTGGCGCAAGCCTTTAACAGCAGCACCTGGGAGGCAAAGGCATGTGAGCACGTGTTCTCAAACCACAAGGCTATGGCCACTATCTCTGTTCACATGCTGAACCTGGATGGTATGCCACTATTGTTGAAGACATGTCATGCTTGGGTTACAGGACATGGAGAAATGATGAAGGGGGAAGATTCCTCCATATTGGCTGGCTGGCTGGCTGGCATGGTGCCAGGTACAGTGGAGATAGCTAGGGGGGAACTGTCACCATCTCGCTGAGCTATATACCCCGCCTGCTCCAGCACCAAGAGGAGGGGCAGAATCTGCCTACTGGTGCAGCAGTGGCACGAGTACTGAGTACAACAAACAACCTTCAGATTAGATTTACAGCACACTCCACAATTCGTGTCTGATATTATAAGCCAGGGAATAAAACTTTTGGATGGAAAAGTCCTACTCCCAAAGAAGCTCCTGTTTTGTTAGGTGGATCTGATGTGTCTGTCAAATTCTTTTCTCACTATTTCAGTTCACACCTAAAACATCATTGCTATTGTCACCTGCAATCCACCATGGAAGCTTCCTTTCACAACAGACAGTATACCACAGAGACTCAGAACCAGTGATGAAGATCCAAAAAGAAAAGTGAGCATCGCTCTATCACAGTGGCCCTGATATTCATATTCACACCACTCCCCCCCAGCCCCACCAAAGATCTAAAACCATTACAAAGAAATACAAGACCCAAAGGAAATTGTGAACTGTTACCCACAAATTCCCTCTGAATTGACACAGTCCCTCTCACAGGGAGGCACGAGACTCTAGAAGTAAACAAGTTCTGGAACGTTCAAATTTACAAGACTGCCAAGGCCACTCCACAAGGTTACAGTAAACAATTGTGAAAGAAATTCCCCACCTAAGCAAGCTGCCTGCCAACTGTGGAGAAATATCAGGAGCGCAGCTTCCACGATGCATTGCTTGGGCCGGAAGGGCTTTTTGGTGATACAACTGTCTGTCATTGTCCATGTTCCCAGAAGTAACCCCTAGAAAATCATTGGTTCACCTAATTGGACTTTGGTAGAATTACTCTTTGGTGATATTAGTTTCCTACGCATGGCGACTAGACATTTTCTCAAGTATTTCCTCAGGTATCTCCAGGAAAAAACTCCCCGACACTGTTGCTGTTGAGAACTGTGACAGATCTATCTTTTCCTGTTTATTCTTAAAGGTTTGAGAGCGAGTTCTTATCCATAAATAAACTGAATTTATATAAAATATTAACAGCACTTGGCTTTTGCTTTCTAGGAATTTTCTCCCATGACTTGATATTTTAAAAACGCTGTGGTGTGAAACTGCTCTACCATGTAATTTAGAAAGTTTAACTACTATAGTCATTGTTCACATTCATGGGGTTTTGCCACAATTAAATTCCACTTGTAGGGGCTGGAGAGATGGCCTAGCGGTTAAGAGTACCGACCGCTCTTGCAGAGGACCCGGGTTTGATCCCAGCACCCACATGGCGGCCGAGAACCGTCCAAAACTCCAATTCCAGGAGAACTCCAGTTCCAGGGGAATCCAATGCCCTCTTCTGACCTCCGCGGCATTGCATGACACGGGTGCACAGACCTGCATGCAGACAGTACATTCATACATACAGAAATAAATAAAATTAAAAAAAATGTTTAATTCCACTTGTAATTGGAAGGTGGTATGAAATGTAAAATTTCCACATTTTTGCACTGACAGGGTTTTTCTCCCCCTTTTACTTTTTTCATGTAATTTAAGATAAATACACCATATGTAGAATTTGCATTGCTTTCATTCATTGGGTTTTATCCAATATGATTTTTAACATAAATGAAGATAACTCACATCCCTAAAGGTTTTGTCACTGTCTGTAATCATAGGCTTACTAAGATATTAATTTTCATAAAAAAGTGACTGTCAAGTCTAAAGGCTTTTCCATCTTTCCTATTTACAGTGTAGCAACTTGTCATGGCACAACACTGTGCCATCGGAAGCCTTTACTGCACTGTTTACATTCACAGGGGTTTTATCCAGGATGACTTTTTTTCAGGTAACTGTAAGGAACCAGAAAATAACGGCCTTACACTCCATATTCTTTACATCCACAGGGTTTTTCTCCAATATGAGACCTTTCAAGTAACAGTAAAAAATTAGGAAATGTAAAGGCTTCACCACATGTTTACACTGATATGGCTTTTCTCCCATATGGTGTTTTTTTTGTATGTAAATGAAGATTACTGTTATATCCACAGGCTTAATCACATTGTTTACATTCAAATGTTTTTTCTCCAGTATGCCTTCTTTCATGTACTTGAAGGTAACTGCATCATGTAAAGGCTTCACCACATTCTTTGCATGCATAGGCATTGTGTCCAGTATGCGTATTTCACAGCTCTGAAGAGCATATTTAGTTCTAAAGGCTTCAACCACATAACATTCATATGGTTTTTGTCCAGTAAGAATTTTTTCATGTACTTCAAGGTTACTGTATTGGGTAATGTCTTTACCTCATTCTCTACATGCATACAATTTCTACCAAGTATGTGTTTTTTCATGCCTTTCAAGAGTGCATCTAGAAATAAAGGCTTTACCACATTCTTCACATTCATACAATTTTTCTCTGGTATGTCTTCTTTCATGTAACAGTAAGGACTTAGGGAATCTAAAGGCTTTACCACAGTGTTTACATTCATATGGTTTCTCCCCAGTATGAATTTTTTCATGTAACTGAAGATAACTGTGATCTCTAAAGGCTTTACCACATGCTTTACATGCGTAGGGCTTCTCTCCGGTGTGCGTTTTTTCATGCCTTTGAAGATCCCACTTAAATCTAAAGGCTTTCCCACATTGTTTACATGCATAGGGTTTCAGTCTAGGATGTGTTTTTTCATGGCTTTGAACAGCATATTTGGTTCTAAAGGTTTTACCACATCGTTTACAGGCATACAGTTTCTCTCCAGGATGTAATCTTTCATGTAATTGTAATAAATTAGGAAATCTAAAGGCTTTACCACACTGTTTACATTCATATGGTTTCTCCCCCGTATGAATTTTTTCATGTAACTTAAGATAACTGTGATCTCTAAAAGCTTTACCACATTCTTTACATGCGTAGGGCTTCTCTCCAGTGTGCGTTTTTTCATGCCTTTGAAGATCCCACTTAAGTCTAAAGGCTTGACCACATTGTTTACATGCATAGGGTTTCATTCCAGGATGCATTTTTTCATGGGTTTGAAGAGCATATTTGGTTCCAAAGACTTTACCACATTGTTTACATTCATACAGTTTTTCTCCAGTATGTGTTCTTTCATGTAACACTAAGGAATTAGGGAATCTAAAGGCTTTTCCACACTGTTTGCATTCATATGGTTTCTCCCCAGTATGAATTTTTTCATGTAACTGAAGATAACGGTGATCTCTAAAAGCTCTACCACATGATTTACATCCATAACGTTTCGGTCTACTGTGTGTTCTTTCATGTCTTTGAAGGTGATTTCTAGTTCTAAAGACTTTACCACATTCTTTACATGCATAGGGTTTTTCACCACTATGAATTCTTTCATGGTCTTGAAGAGAACTGGAAGAACTCAGATGTTTCCCACAAATACTACATGGATAATGCTTTCTTACTGTTTGAGTTTCTCCAGATGTGTGACGTGAACCGCCATAAGCAGAGGCCTTTCTATGTGCTCTGTCAGGATGGAGTTTTTTTGCACTGTGTGTTTCTTGATGGATTGCCAACAAAGGCAGGAAACCAGAATCATTTAAACATGTCTTATTTTCAAAAGGTCCATTTACAGTGTGAGCTCTCATGCACCTTTGAAAGCTTGTGAAAGTGTTAGAATTCTCTGGCCTGTTTCCATATCCCTCATGTTCAGATGGTTTGTACCGAGAAGGACAGGTGGGATGGTTCTTAAAGAGAGGACACATGGAAACCTTTTCACACACATTACTTTCACATGGTGTTAATTCACTACAAATTGTCACAATCATATTGGCATTTGCTTTCCAAATGAAAGTTTCTCCATCCTGAAGATCTTCTTTATGCATAAACATGGAATGTCTGTAAAGATGGCAAGTATATTAATAAAAGTTGATACACCAGTATTTATTACAAAGTATAGGTCACATACTATTCCCAAAATTAGGTAAAGTATCAATCTTCCACATATCTGAAGGGTCATAAACTAAATAGATTGGTAATTCTACAACGTGGCTCTCAGAGGGCTATGACGAAAATACTGACATTTGTTAACATGAGTTCCTAGGTGGAATGCCTGCAAACATTGAAAATGATTCTTGAGGTTCATGTTATATCTCTGAATGATGAAAAAACATCTTGCTTATTGTTTGTTTGTTCATACATGCGCACATTAACATACATTTAATAGGAAGCTGGGGAGGGGTCCCAGAGCTGCTGAGCACAGCTGCTGCTCTCGCAGAGGACCAGAGCTTGGTTGTGGGCCCCCAAGACAGGTAGCTCACAACCTCTTCTCATACCAGCTCCATGAGTCCAACAACTTCTTTCGTCCTTGCACAGTACACACACATTTTTGTAAAGACACACAGACAGAGAGACAGACATGAAACATTCTTTCTACTCTTTTCAAATTACCTTAGATTATTTCCAGAACTGTTATAATGGTCTTTAAGAGTCTCATCTTCACAATTGTTTCCTAAAAAGTAGTCAAAAGAAAACTGTGATGAACTGGAACTGACTGAAAACTTAGTTTGTACATTTAGTACATACGAACTATGCCTGAATTATGCACCACATTCTTCTTTTCAATTTTCCAAATCACAGTAGGGCACCAAGAAGTGCTTGCTCATCAATATACCAAGCAAACGTAAGATGATGCTCTTACCTATAAAAGAGAAGTTCCTGCAGGTGTCCATCATCACATCTCTGTAGAGCTTCTTCTGAGAAGGATCCAGCAGAGCCCACTCTTCCTGGGTGAAGTCCAGAGCCACATCCTCGAATGTCACAGAAGCCTAAACATTCCACAGACTCCACTGATAATATGCTCATACGATTCTGTGTTAGCTGCACACTCTGTTCCATGACACCAAAGTTGTAATGAAACCACTGAGTACTTCTTTTCTTTTTTTTCCTTTTTTTTTTTTTTTTTTTTTTTTTGATATTTTTGAGACAGGATCTCCCTTTAGTCCCAGCTGGCCTGAAGCTTGCTCTATAAACCAGGCTGGCCTTGAACTCACAGAGATCCGCCTACCTCTGCCTCTGCCTCCCACACTGAGTACTTCTGAAAGGAAAGAGCAGTGAAGGGGCATCCCTCCCACCACCGGGCACAGAGAACAGGATGTGCGGCTGCCCTTTTGCAATTCTGCTTCTACAGCACACGTCTCCTTCTGTGCTCAAGAAAGTCTGACCACCTGAGGTATAGAACAGAGGGCAAAAATATTCAAGTGCCAGCTTGTCCTTAGACATTGTTCCTTACAATGTTTAAGTTCTGATGCTGTGAGAAAATTTAACATTTGGCACAGACAGCATGAACAGAAATGATCAATCACCTATGTAACTTCTGTCATACATTATAAATGGTTCACATTCTCAAAGTCTATAATGTATTCAAAACTCACAAACATAACTAGAGGATCAGCCCATGTAACCCCAAATCTAAGAAGAATTGAAGGTAAGAAGCTTCCATTGTGGGCACAAATTCACACCTGCTGTGACCACTTGTTAAATGCTGAAATGAGCCCGTTCTATGTGGTTAAGGAAGAAGGAATGTATATGCTTTAAGTAGTTTACTCTAGCACGATTAAAGAAATATTTTACTCATTATCTCTTTATGTGTATTAGTGTATTGCCTGCATGTTTGTTGGTCTACCTGAGTTGTGCAGTGCCATCAGAAGTCAGAAGTGGGCACTGGATTCCCTGGACTGGAGTTCCCTAAGATGGTTAGATGTCATGTGGGTCCTGGGAATTGAACCTGGGTCCTCTGCAAGGGAAGTCAGTGCTTTTAACCACTGAACCATCTCTTCAGGAGCACAAGTACATTTTAGTCAACTAAAAAATATGATACACAAATAATATTTAAAGACCCTAAAACACTATTTTCTAAATTTTGTAGATAATGTCAAATGCAAATTAAGTATAACGTAGCTTCAGAAAGAACTCAAGGTTATCAGGCAGGTTGCAGTGTGCAACGTCACAGCTGCATCAGAGAATGGGACAGAAGGGTCACAGGAGCCCTGCAGTCCAAGTCAGGATATGCTGTGTAGCAAAACAGTCCCATCGGTAAGAAAAGAGGAAGGAAAGGAGCAGAATGGGGAAGGGCAGGAGGCAGGGACTGCAAATTCATGATTTCATTTTATAATATTAAGAGAAAAATGCATGAATTGCCACAGCAGACAGTTTACAGTGCCCCAACACAGCAGTCATGGGAAGAAAAGTCATGAATTAATGGGAAGGGCAGAGACAAAGACAGGAGCTGTCAGCCATTAATGCTCCACTTTAAAAAGAGAGAGAAACACAGAAAAATAAAAACTGGAACATGAAATTGCAAACAGGAAATCAACAGACACCGCCAACAGCCACCACCCTGACTGCAAAGTATCAATTAAAATACAGCGCCGGGCGTGGCGGCGCACGCCTTTAATCCCAGCACTCAGGAGGCAGAGGCGGGCAGATCTCTGTGAGTTCAAGCCCAGCCTGGTCTACAGAGCGAGCTCCAGGCTGGCTGAGAATAAACGGAGACCCTGTCTCAAAAATACCCCCCCTCCAAAAAAACCAACAAAGGCATAGCAGCTCATACCTGTAATCTTAGCACTCTGGAAATTGAAGGAAAAAATCACCATGACTTCAAAGCCAGATACGGAAAAACATATGTACAAAAACATACATATAAACATACATATATACATATACATACAAACATACATACATATATAAACATATACATAACATATACATAAGCATATATACATATAAACATACACATACATATACACATATATACATATAAACATACATATATACATATACATATAAACATGTGCGTATACATATAAACATACATATACATACATATAAACATACATATACATGTGGATATGTATGTGTATTTACATGTATGTATATTAATAAAACTGATAAGCATATAGCCAAGAAGTCACAGATATTACATATTAGAGGGTCATTCATTAAAGTGGATGTTAAAAGTACCAGAAAGGGGGCTGGAGAGATGGCCTAGCAGTTGAGAGCGCCGACCGCTCTTACAGAGGACCCGGGTTCCATCCCCAGCACCCACATGGCGGCTGAGAACCGTCTGAAACTCCAATTCCAGAAGAACTCCAGTTCCAGGGGAATCCGGCGCCCTCTTCTGACCTCCACGGCATTGCATGACACGGGTGCACAGACCTGCATGCAGACAGTACATTCATACACATACAGAAATAAATAAAATTAAAAAAAAAAAAAAGTACCAGAAAGTAGTTCTGTCTCTCTGTGCTGTGACCAAATGCCTTACAAAAACTTAAAAGGATGACAGATGAGGCTGTGCTTTGGCTTATATTGTAAGAAGGGATGCGGCCCATCTTGGTGGGGAACATGGCTAACTGTTTACCTAACTCAGTAACCGGAAACCAGGAGCAGGGGAAGGCCCATCAGAGTAGACACTGGGCTGACATCTGGACCCCTAAAGAGGAACTCACCTCTCCTTCAGTTTAGCTCTCTCTGTGCAGAAAGAAACCCTTTCCTTACAGGCTCATCTTCAATGCCGTCACTGGGATAGAGTGCCATGCCCACAATGACTACCTGATAAGCACAGGCCCACACCTGACCTCAGCTCTGTGGGATGGTCGTTCCTTAACATTAACACAGGGAATCAAATCAATCTTAAAAGACTCCTAAAGAGAAAAGAAAAACAAACAAACAAAAAACCACCCTGAAGCTGCAGAGACCTGCTATTATCAAGTCAGGTTCTAATCTCTAATTGCACTCAGGATCCAAGGACCATTTCATTGATAGAGAGTGACAAGGGATACAGATAGACAGGGAATTCAGAGCAGGCTCCTTCAGATGGCAACAACTTGATCCATGAGACGATGGTGGAGTGGAGGAAGGGAGAGCCCGCTGGGAGTGGATATGCAAGCAGGAGAATAAGGAGAAGAGGAAGGGGAGGATTCGGTGACTGTGTAAGACCCTGGATCCAGGTGTGTCACGGGCTCCCAGCTCTGGAACCTTCCTTTCTGAAATGGTTCCCATGACCTTGTAAGACCCTGGATCCAGGTGTGTCACAGACTCCCAGCTCTGGAACCTTCCTTTCTGAAATGGTTGCAGTGACCATGTAAGACCCTGGATCCGGCTGTGTCACAGACTCCCAGCTCTGGAACCTTCCTTTCTGAAATGGTTGCAGTGACCATGTAAGACCCTGGATCCGGCTGTGTCACAGACTCCCAGCTCTGGAACCTTCCTTTCTGAAATGGTTCCAGTGACCTTGTAAGACCCTGGATCCAGGTGTGTCACAGACTCCCAGCTCTGGAACCTTCCTTTCTGAAATGGTTCCCATGACCATGTAAGACCCTGGATCCGGCTGTGTCACAGACTCCCAGCTCTGGAACCTTCCTTTCTGAAATGGTTGCAGTGACCATGTAAGACCCTGGATCCGGCTGTGTCACAGACTCCCAGCTCTGGAACCTTCCTTTCTGAAATGGTTGCAGTGACCATGTAAGACCCTGGATCCGGCTGTGTCACAGACTCCCAGCTCTGGAACCTTCCTTTCTGAAATGGTTGCAGTGACCATGTAAGACCCTGGATCCGGCTGTGTCACAGACTCCCAGCTCTGGAACCTTCCTTTCTGAAATGGTTGCAGTGACCCTGTAAGACCCTGGATCCGGCTGTGTCACAGACTCCCAGCTCTGGAACCTTCCTTTCTGAAATGGTTCCCGCATTCAAGTTCTTTCTGTTACTTTTCTCATGCTTTGGTTTTCTGTTTCTCCCAAACAATCTATTCTTTGCCTTTCTCATGAAGGAAGTGACCTACCTCTGCACAATCACCAGAATCTGACCACCAGAGTTCATGAGTGATACTCCTGTGAGCCTCTTGAAGATCTCCATTGACTCTGTGATGAGAATCATGTGAAATCCACCCTCACAAATCTCCAGACCCCAATGAATACCCAAGATTCATATTTCTGCGAGCTATCATATAAATTTAATTTTTATAATGTGTTTCTTTTTTTCTTTTCTTTTTTTTTTTTTTTTTCCTTTTTGAGACAGGGGTCTCCCTGCAGCCCCAGCTGGCCTAGAACTCACTCTGTAGACCAGGCTGGCCTTGAACTCACAGAGATCCTCCTGCCTCTGCCTCCCAAGTGCTAGGATTAAAGGCGTGCACCACCACACTTAAAGGTTGTTCTTAGAAGCCATGTGGGTACTGGGAATTGAACCTGGGTTCTCTGCAATAGCAGTCAGCGCTTTTAATTGCTGAGCCATCTCTCCAGCCCATAATGTGTTTCTTTTATCCACTCCACGTCCAGGAAAACAGCACAATTCATCCTGACACTGTTCCTCCAGGGAGATTTCTGAAACTTTCTGGGCCAAAGTTAAACTCTCCTAAAAGTACAACCCACATCTTTACTCCAGCTGCAACCTCAGGATAATGCTGGCAACGTCCATGGACTCTGGACTGGGTCTGGGCATCTTAATGGTCTGATTACCAATGTTTCACTCTTTAACCGCCATGTTAAATACCATCACTGCGTCACTTTTCAACATTCCACATTCTGTTATCCCTGATCCTTCCTGAAACACAATCTTACCGCCTTCTCCAAGAGTCTATGCTCTCTGCAGACCCAACTGAATCCTCATAAAGAATGCAGACCTGACTCCTCCTACATGCTAACTGGTCTGGTGATGTCTACTCAGCCATTCCATCCAAAGGGACTCTTCGGCCTGGAGAGATGGGTTAAGAGAACAAGCTGCTCTTTCAGAGGACCAAGGTTTAATTCAAAGAAGATTCATGATGGCAAACAACCATCTGTACCTCCAGTTCCAGGGGATCTGCTGTCTTTTTCAGGCCCCCGAGGACATTGTATGGACATGGTGCCCCTACATACAATCCAAGAAGGCATTTATACACATACAATAAAAATAATCCTTTGAATGGACTCAATGAGCAGTCAACCCCCAGAACCATTTCTCAATGGACACCTATCTTGCTGCACTTATCAGCCTTCCAAAACACTCGTGGACAAAGGTAAGGACACATTCAGCTTCCTTGCGTCTCCTCACTCTTCAGCTGAAAGCAGTTGAATCAGATGCTGGCCATGGGAGTCAGACATCCCTCTGCATTAAAGCCAAAACCCATAAGGAAATGGCTGTTCCCAGGGGATCCTTAAATCACGCACCTTCAATCTTCTGTTAGTAAAAGATGGAACATGTCTACCTTTAATGAACCCCTTTCCAAGACAAAACGCAAGGTTCCAAGTGGTTTAATTTCAGCATACCAGATAAAAGACTAAATAAAACGTCAATCCAAAGTCAAGAAAATGGTGCGCCTGTGAAGTGAACCTAAAGTACGCATAAGGACAAGAAACCGGATCCCCAGGACTAAGTAAAAAGCCGGTCACAGTGCGCATGCCTCCAATCCCAGGGCTGAGGGGCTGGAGACTGCAGGATGCCTGGGGAGGGCTGGGCTGCTTGCCCAAGGGAACTGGGGAAGTCCTTGTTCTGTGAGAGAGCCTGTCTGGATAAAGAGGGTGGAGGGGGACATCAAGATGGCTCAGTGGGATGGCTCAGCGGTTAGGAGCCCCGACTGCTCTTGCAGAGGACCCGGGTTCGATCCCCAGCACCCACATGAGGCTAAGAACTGTCTTTAACTTCAGTTCCAGGGGAATCCGATGCCCTCTTATGACCTCTGTGGCATTGCATGACATAGGTACACCTACCTACATGCAGACAGTACACTCATACACATAAAAAATAATAAATAATAAAAATTAAAAATCAAAATGGTTCAGTGGGCAAAACACTTGTGTGACATTTTGGCAAATTCTGTAAAATCCACAAACACCAAAAAGTAATGGCAGTAGAGGAAGAAAAGTGAGCCACACACGGTCCTCGGGCTCCACACATGTGTCACGGCAAATGGGAGCCACACACGGTCCTCAGGCTCCACACACGGTCCTCGGGCTCCACACACGCATCAAGGCAAATGGGAGCCACTCCGCACACGATGCACACGCGTCACGGCAAATGGGAGCCACTCCACACATGATGCACACGTGTCACGGCAAATGGGAGCCACTCCACACACGATGCACACAGTCACGGCAAATGGGAGCCACTCCACACACGATGCACATGCGTCACGGCAAATGGGAGCCACTCCACACACGATGCACACGCGTCACGGCAAATGGGAGCCACTCCGCACACGATGCACACAGTCACGGCAAATGTGAGCCACTCCGCACACGATGCACACGCGTCACGGAAAATGTGAGCCACTCCACACACGATGCACACGCGTCACGGCAAATGGGAGCCACTCCACACACGATGCACACGCGTCACGGCAAATGGGAGCCACTCCACACACGATGCACGCGCATCACGGCAAATGGGAGCCACTCCACACACGATGCACGCGCGTCACGGCAAATGGGAGCCACTCCACACACGATGCACACATGTCACGGCAAATGGGAGCCAATCCGCACACGATGCACGCGCGTCACGGCAAATGGGAGCCACTCCACACACGATACACACGTGCACGCGTAATAGTAATAAATAAAATTTCTAAATAAAAAAACAAGGAGGAAAGTGACATATGGAATAACTCTATGTTGCCCTCTGGACTCCAAAAACACACAACACTTTCACATACACCTGCATTCAGATCAACACATACACATGCACAAACATGCAATCTGAATTCAAACAACTCTGAGAATCTGTTTGTAGTGAACAATCGCCCTGGAACACACCATTCTCAAAAAGCTCTTCAAATTCCCTCCACAACAACAAATGGCAAAGCCCTGATAGACCATGAAGACTTCAACTGGTGCTGAGAAGATGACACAATTCTGCCCAGAGTTTCAGCACCACGGGCAGTGGGTTTGGTTCCCCCACTTCTTTCCTATATCAATGCCTTCTTTTTTAAACAATTATTTTTTTATTATTTATTTTCATATGTGTATGAATGTACTGTCTGCATGTAGGTCTGTGCACCCGTGTCGTGCAATGCTGTGGAGGCCAGAAGAGGGTTCCCCTGGAACTGGAGTCAAAGACGGTTTTCAGCCGCCATGTGGGTGCTGGGGATCGAACCCAGGGCCTCTGCAAGAGCAGTCGGCACTCTCAACTGCTAGGCCATCTCTCCAGCCCCATCAACTCCTTCTTTTTAAGAATGAATCCTGAGCCAGGCGTGGTGGCACACGCATTTAATCCCAGCACTCAGGACACAGAGCCAGGAGGATCTCTGTGAGTTCAAGGCTAGCCTGGTCTACAGAGTGAGCTCCAGGCCAGCTGGAACTAAAGGGAGACCCTGTCTCAAAAAAACCAAAAAAAAAAAAAAAAGAATCCTTTAATCCCAGCATTTGTCAGGCAGAGATAGGCAGATTTGTGTGTGTTCAAGGACAGCCTGGTCTACATAGCAAGTTCTAGGCCATGCGGGGATACAGAGACCCCTGTCTCAAAAAGACCAAAAAAAGAATTTCCATCACAGAATTTTTCTGGCTCCCTACTTATGATGGGGAAACCACTCCTCTCTAAATCAGCTAATTGGATCTTCACATGAATCATAATCTTCATCGCATCCAACATCTAAGTTTCCCTTAATAATCAGAAAGCTGTGGGCTGGAGAGATGGCTCAGCGGTTGGGAGCGCTGACTGCTCTTGCACTGGATCTGGGTTCAATTCCCAGCACCCACATGGAGGCTAAGAACTGTCTTTATCTCCAGTTCCAGGGGAATCCGATGCCCTCTTCTGACCTCCGCGGCATTGCACAATACAGGTGCACCAACCTACATGCAGACAGTACATTCATACACATAAAAAATAATAAATAAATAAATAAAAATCAGAAAGCCATTTACAAGATCTCACCCAGGAACTCTGCTCACCTGACACAATTCCTACAGTAGAGTGGGCTCCGTGTGCTATGGGCACACGAGTGGGTCCACACAAACTGGCATCTAATGCTTACCCTACCTTGTCAGCTGAGTTATCCATAGGAGTGTAACATATGTAAAGTCTCACAAGGCCTTTAAAGGTCAAGTTCATCTGATTGCTTTAGGCCTCAGAATCCACTGTCCTTCTGTTAAATGCCAGAAGAGATACTAGACCAACAGTGGTCAGTCAGAAAAGGAAAGCTGACACAATTCCCTTCAGGAATGAGGTTTAGGAGGAGAAAGGGCTTTAGGACCATGATCAGACCTAGAGTGTAAACAAGAACATTAGACAGAAAACGATGCTACATGGGAGAGGCGAAGCATGATGGTGACCTTATGGAGGAGGAGAGTGCACTGGAGAGATGGTGACGCGGCTACCAGGTGTCCTTATAGATGACCAGAGTTTGATTCCCACCAGCCAGATGAGGCCACTCACAATATGTAACTCCAATTCCAGGGAAATCTCCTACCCTCTGACCACCATGGACACCTGCACTTGTGTACACACACACACACACACACACACACATTATGAAATATAGATCTTAGAAAAAACTCACAACCTGGAGGGGAGCTTCATTTAGAGTAACAATAAATGATATAGAGATAAAGACACACAAACAGACAGACAGGAAGAAAGAGAAAGAAAGAAAAAGAAAGAAAGAAAGAAAGAAAGAAAGAAAGAAAGAAAGAAAGAAAGAAAGAAAGAAAGAAAGAAAGAAAGAAAGAGAAAGAGAGAGAGAGAGAGAGAGAGAAAGAGAGAGAGACAGAGAGAGACCCAATGAGAGGGATTGACAGTGGTAGGCCAGAGGAGCTTCAACAAACGACCATAACAATTCCAGGAGCAATCCTAAGAAGAAAGGAAATACCAGAGATTAAGGTTCCACATCGTGTGATTTAGTCAAATGCATCTTACATAACAAAGAGCATGCAAGAACGATGCTCCGTGATTTAAGCGCTATCATGTCACAGCAGACTGCTCCCTAACTCTGTCCAGAGAGAGCAGCCGGGAGCTGCAGCAGTCAAGGTTGATTTCAGCAGGACAGAAAGCAAACGTGGAAAGGAAGGATGCACTGCAGAGTGGGGTGCAGAGCTGGTCGCAGCTGCCAGGGGCTTCCTCTGCTGCGCAGACTCCTCAGTCCTGTCCACATTTCCTCCCCTTGCCCGGCCCTGGCTCCACAGTGGTCCCTTCCTGGAATACCCCAGGCTTACTCTGAAGGACGTTTTACTCAAGATCAGCATCAGGTCAGATACACAGAATTACTAGCAGAAATGCAAAAGGTTCCCCAGGGAGGAGCTTCCTGGGGTCCTGAACCTGCCCAGACTGGCGGCTGCCTTCCCCCGCCCCGTCCTCCCTCTCCCCCAGACAGCCTGCCCATCTCCGACGCAGCTCAAGCCGCTTCCTTCCCTTCCCCAGTGTTCCCAGCTTGATTTTTTATTTTATTTATTTTGCATGTGTATGAATGTACTGTCTGCATGCAGGTCTGTGCACCCGTGTCGTGCAATGCCGCGGAGGTCAGAAGAGGGTCTCGGATTCCCCTGGAACTGGAGTTACAGACGGTCCTCAGCTGCCATGCGGGCCAGCTTGACTTTTAGACTCTGCTATTCCTTTCGCCCTAACACTTTTCCACCAAAAGCACGATCAGGAGCTCTGGACAGTCACCAATACTGAAGCTGCCCACGCAGGCGGAGCCGCCCGCTCAGTGTCCCACAGAGAAGCAGCTGCAGCAGGAAATGCCACAGGCAGCTGCACCGGGAACCTGGTCGCCGGGACCGAACAGGACGCCGGGCTGGCTGCCGGCCCAGCACGGGGAGGACCCAGCCCAGCCCGCTCCAGTGGCTCCAGTGGCTCCAGCGGCTCCAGCGGCCACTGCTCCCTTCTGGGGACCGCGGGCTCCACGCTCACCATGGCCGGCTTCCGGGTTCCAGCGATCTCCCCTGCTCCCGCCATGCTTCAGATCCCAGCGCCCGCGTTCAGGAGGCGACTCCCGCCGACAGTCTGAGTGTGGCTGTGGTCGTGAGCCCGCCTCCAGCCGCTCCCTGACGCTCCTGATTGGAGATCCGCTTGGGGCCCTGATTGGATAGCGAGGCCCGAGTGACTGGCGCAGGGCTGGAGAGCTGAAGATTCAGCCTCAGCCACTTCCCAGCCCTGACTTCTGCCACAGGCTCGGACCTGGCCCAGCTCCGGGGAGATGGACATTGAGGCAGAGCTTGCTCTTGCCTGGCAGAGCTGACACTGCAGTGCTCTTGCACTCAGTAGGCATTTCCTGCTCTTTCTCTGAGCCCAGAGCACCCAATGTGCACGATCCATTACACACTCACTGTCCAATGCATTGATTCCCTGGTCTGAAAACTGGAAGCCCACCCGGCCCAGCCTCGGTCAAACTGGAACATTTCATTGTCTTTCCAATAGTCGTTATGGGATTTTGGTAACTTCTGAGGCTAAGAAGAATTTGCCAGGAGCCCAAATGAAACCGCAAGGTGCCTGAGGGACCCTAACAGGAATACAATTAATAGAAAATCTAGATCACAGGAATGGAAGAAAGCCATTTTTATCTTTAGCCCACAGCTGGTGAAACTGGATCAGCACCTTTGGCCCAAAGTTCTCCAGAGATCTAGAATTTCGCCTATGGCACACCAAGCATTGTTGTTGTCCAAGGATCTGGATGAGGTTCATTTTCTCCACCAATTACAGAATTAAAAAGCAGGAAAAGCTAGGCATAGTGACACATTCCTTTAATCCCAGCACTTAGGAGGGACAGGCAAGCGGATCTCTTAGGAGTTTGAGGCCAATCTGATCTAAATAGTGAGTCCCAGGCCAGCCGGGACTGCACAGTGAGACTCTCTCCAGCATAGCGCTGTGTGACAGTATCCCGAGGAGATGGGGACATATATCTGCCCACCCCAGATGGAGAACAGATGAAGACAAAAGCAGAGACGCCACCACCACCACCCTGGTGAACCAATGAGTTTTAGAGAGGATACTACAGGAGCAGGAATGACAGACCTCACTCTCCTTGCCAGCCTTGCATGGGTGACAGCTCACAAAACTAGGAAACCTGGAGGGGACCGCACAGCTTGCAGACGGCTCAGCAGGTGGAGAGTGTTCTTTCCATGGAGCTCAGCTGGTCCAAGCCCTTCCAGGTATGGAGAGTGTTCTCTGCCAGGTTGGGGAGGAATCTTTATTTTATTTTTTTTTTAAACATTTTTTTTTAATTTTTTTTTATTTTATTTATTTCGGTATGTATATCAATGTACTGTCTGCATGCAGGTTTGTGCACCCGTGTCGTGCAATGCCGCGGAGGTCAGAAGAGGGTCTCGGATTCCCCTGGAACTGGAGTTCTCCTGGAACTGGAGTTTCGGACGGCTCTCGGCCGCCATGTGGGTGCTGGGGATCGAACCCGGGTCCTCTGCAAGAGCGGTCGGCGCTCTTAACCGCTAGGCCATCTCTCCAGCCCCGGGGAGGAATCTTTAAATCCCAATATTCCTCAGTATTTTTATACCCTATGTGTCTTTCTGTCAGCTCACCACTTAAGACCTCTTGCCTCTCCCCTGTAATGGGCCCTTTTTAGCTTCCTGATTCAAATTAAGTGCACAAAGTTTTGGTTTAAAGTTTGTTATTGTTTATATATTAGATTAGGATATTCACAACTATTTGAATATTGTAGGTTTTTGCTGTATTAAATTGACCAATATTAAATTAAGCCCAGTATGCATGTAGACACACATGTCTTCTTCTTGGTTACAGAGGGAATGCCTTTTTTCTTCATCAGTTATATTTGCTGAAAATACAGTGTGCTGGATAGCTTTATTATTTATTTATTTATTTATTTATTTATTTTTGTATGTGTATGAATGTACTGTCTGCATGCAGGTCTGTGCACCCGTGTCGTGCAATGCCACGGAAGTCAGAAGAGGGTCTCGGATTCCCCTGGAACTGGAGTTCTCCTGGAATTGGAGTTACAGACGGTTCTTAGCCGCCATGTGGGTGCTGGGGATCGAACCCGGGTCCTCTGCAAGAGCGTCGGTGCTCTTAACCGCTAGGCTATCTCTCCAGCCCCTGGATAGCTTTAGTGTTAACTTGACACATCTGGGTTGAAGGAGCTTCGGTTGGGAAATTGGCTCCATTGGACAGACCTATGGAGTATTTTGATTATTGAGCAATGTGGGAAGGCCCAGCCCATTGGGGGTGATGCCACCCTGGGCAGGTTGATGTGGATTATAGAAGATGGCAGGTTGAGCCTGGGCCAGGGGAGCAAGCCAGTGAGCAGTGCTCCTCCATGGCCTGTGCTTCAGCTCCTGAAGTCAGGTTCCTGCCCTGACTTCCTATATTGGGCTCCCTCAGTGATGAACTGTGACCCAGGAGATGTGAGCCAAATAAACCCTTTCCTCCTCAATTTGGTTTGGTCAGAGTGTTTTGACACAGCAATTGAAAGGAAACTAGAACAGAAATTGGTATCAGGAGTGGAATGTTGCTGTGACAGACCTGAGCTTGGTGTTTTGCAGAGAATTATGGAAGTGTTTGGAACTTTGGGCTGGAAAAACCACTGACTGCTTAGAGTTCATTGCTGTGGAGCTTGGAACAGTTGTGCTGAAAGAGCTGTAAATGACGGAGGCCTGGCCTGTGAAGCCTCAAAGGGAAGCCCAGACCATCAGGACTGTTTGCATGATATTTCTGAATTAGGAATCTGTGGGTTCTGGTCAGCTGGGGCTGAAAGATCAGTTGTAAGTAACAAGCGACCAGAACCTGAAGTGAAATCTTTGTTTTACTGGGACAATTGATGCTAGTTACCAGGGGTTGAAGAATCAGCTCTAAACAACAAGAGACCATCACCACTGTTTTTGGTGAAATCTTCTGGGAAGAATTTCCTCAGGGTCAGCACACAGAAGCTGTGATCCAGAGGAGACTCAAGCCTCCATCTCAAGCCAGAAGCAAGAGTCTCCTATATGTTTCTGCTGTTGAAACGTGAAGGGGTCACAGAGAGCAGCTGAGGCCAGGAAAGGCCATTGGTAAATGTGCACCTCAGTTGCAGTGAAGACCCCGGGACTGTGGGGGTCAAGAAGAGCAGCTGAGGCTTTGCACCAGGAGAGGTCAGAAGTGCCCGTCGGTGAAGATGCAGTCTCAGTTTCAGTGGAGACCCCAGATTTTGGAGATGCCAAGACCATGGCATGACCACCAAGAGCAGCAGCAGGCGTGGAATGGAGCTGGCCTGGGCCTGAGCTGTGTGTGCTGTGGACAGCAGAGTCAGAGAAGTGGAGCTGCCGAGACCCTTTGGAGCCCAGCAGATCGTGACTAAAGCATACCTACACATTACAGAACAGATCCACGAGTGTCTGTTGCCACCTGCTGGTCACTAGGTGCTTTCTACGTTCTACACCTAAAGAGTGCTTTAAGGGACATACTACTGTCACTCAGGAGTCGCCATAGCCAATCAGTGCCTCCGTACGGGCTGTCCAATCAGGAGCCTTACTGGGCCGCAGGAGGCGGGTTCCTTTCGGCCGCCATGCTGCGGGTTTTGGTCCTCTGCCGTGGGCGTTGTGCTGTGATCCCCGCTGCCGGGAGCAGTGCAGAGAGCACTAGCGAGCCCGGAAGCCCTACCACGGTGAGCGTGGGGCCGCCCGGCCCCGGACCAGAGCAGTGGCCGCTGGAGCCGCCGGAGCGGGCGGGGCCGGGCGGGGCGGGGCGGAGCCGGCCTCCGGACCTGGAGCTGAGACCGGGGCCCAGACCTGCCGCGTCTGCCTGGAGGACACTTCCCACCGCCCGCAATTCCCACCGGCTGCGTCTGCGCCGGGGGCGGGGAGCGGGGAGCGGGAGGCTCCGCCCCGCGCCGTGGATGGCTTCTGTGTGCGTGACGTCACGAGCCGGTGCCGGTCCTGCTTTTAGTGTCCACTGGCTATATTTTTGTTGTTCTGTTTGTGATGCTGCTTATTCTCTCCCAAATAGTGCACTCGTGTTTTCAGTATTGTAGTTTGATGGGAAGTGTCAAAGTCACATAGTGTGTGTCCTGTGTGCTCTGTGTGTGTGCCTGCGTGTGTGTGTGTGTGTGTCTCATGGAGGCTAGGATGATCTTGAACTCCTGATCCTCCTGCCTCTGTCTCCAAAGTGTTGGAACAACAGGCATGAGAGGCAGGACACTCATATGAAGTCTCTTTTTGTTTGTTTTTTGAGACAGAGTCTCCCTGTAGCCCCAGCTGTCCTGGAGCGTACTATTAAGACCAGGCTGGCCTTGAACTGACAGCAACCCGCCTGCCTCTGCCTCTCCAGTGCTAGGAATAAAGGCGTTCACCCCCATGCCCAACTTTTTTTACCTTAAAAATTTTATAACTTTTAACAAATGTGTTCTTTAACAATTTCATACATGTGTAAAGTGCTTTCTGATTCCTGTATCCTCAAATCTCATCCGTGTTAATCCTGTCTCCCTACAAACACTCATGTCTCCTTTTTTGTTTTCATTTGAGACCCACTGTATTTAAGTAGGATCGTCTATGACCACGGGTCTGAAACTACTCATTGGAGCTTAGTGGGGACCTCAGCGGGCACACAGCTAAGCCAATGACTCCCCCCTCCAGAACCCTTCAGTAGTCTATACTTCAAGAGGAGTAGGGTACTGTGAGTCCTTCCCTGATCTGTGATTGGCTATCGATGGGCCCAGTCTCCTGTAGGCCCATTGCGAGCATTCACTCTGAGATCATGACTGCATAGGCGCCGCCATGCCCAGGAACTGTGGTTTTACAGCCCTTCCCTGTCCTCTGCCTCCTTCTGCCGTGGGACCTGGACCTTCGAGGTGCTGAGTGTGCAGTTCAAGGCTGAGCACTCAGTGGTCACTTGACCTCTTGAGCAGCCATGCAGCCTGCATTTTGCTGCCATTCATTGCAGACAGCAGCTTCTCTGATTAAAGCTAGGGTAGCATGTGTGTGTGGTATAAATGCAAATATTTAGAGGGTAACAGTTTGTGATGGTGCCACATTAAAGAAAAAAAAATCTTCCCTCTTGGAGTAGTTTGACCAAGACTGGGCCTGATCTGTTCTGAGATACTCTGGCTTCTCTGCTGTTCTTTCAGGACTGTGTCCCTTTCTGCTCAATTCCATTATTCTATTTTATTCTTCCATTCTACTTTGTTCTAACAAAGGGTTTCCTGTCATCAATGAATAGCCAATCAAGCATTGTGTTTGAAAGACAAGACCAATCTTTGAGAAACAGTTTTACCAAGAAGTTTTCTGCCCGTACTGACTCAGAACAAACCATAAACAGGTGGCATCAACCTATGCCCACGTGTTGCTTGCCACATTTGATGTGGAGACACTGTTTTCAATATCATTGTTGTTCTCAACATCATTGTTGGCAAAGTTATTGGTGTCACAGCTCGTGTACACATAGGCTGGTCTCACTTGCACGTAACTGAGAGACGGGCAACAGGGTATAAGATTAAAGCTATGCATTGAGCTTAGTTCTAGGAATTAATTACATGGAGATTCCAAACCACTGTAGGACTGATTACATTGTTTTTCTTAAAAGGAATACATAATTTTAAATGTTCCCAAAACATGATTGATTACAAGGTTATGTGAAATTTTAATTTTTTTAATTATTTTTATTTTATGTGTATGAGTGTCTTGCCTACATGTGTGTAAGTGTGCCCTTGTCATGCACTGCCCACGAAGGTCAGAAGAGGGTGTCAGATCCCCTGGAACTAGAGTTACAGGTGGTTGTTAGCCACCATGTGGGTGCTGGGAATGGAACCTGCATCCTCTGCAAGAACAACCAGTGCTCTCAGCTGCTGAGCCGTTTCTCCAGCCCCTTGAAATTTTTATTTAACATTGTAAAATGCGTATAGAAAGTGAGCGGGTTTCTTCCGGCATTTTCTTGCCTTGTTTTCTTTGAGCCCCGCCCTCACCTGACTCTGCCGGCTTTGACCCTGGGTTACCCTTCCCACTCCCATGTCTCTCTGTCAGAGCTGTTACCTCATCCTGCCTTCCTGAAAGCCTTTCCACCCTTACAGTTCTCTTTCCGGTTTCATGACCTCTGTCTACACGCCCACATTAGTAAGTGCATAGAAAAGCTAGAAATCAGGATCTTCCTATGAGAGGACATGTGGCTGAGTGTACATCTAGGCTGATTCCGTCTCCCTGCTGTTCTGAATAGAGCAGTAAACATGGATGAGCAGGTGTCTCTGGCAGCACAGTCTTCTGGATACAGACCTGCGTGCGTAGCTGGGTGTCGTATGGTAGTTGTTTTTGTTGGAAGTCTCCGAACTTACTTCATACGGGCTGCGCTGGTTTCCCTTCCAGTCAGCAGCTCTTCCCACGTCCTCACCAGCGTTTGGTGTCGTTTGTTTTCCTGGTCACAGCCATTCTGACTGATAGGAGACGGCATCACAATATAGTCTTAATGGGAATTTTCTTGATGGCTATGGATGTTGAACACTTAAAAAATATTGACTATTAGTTTTCTTTGAGAACTCAAAGAAAATCATTGACCCAGGTATTGATTTTTTTTCTGGGTTTTTTTTTTTTTTTCTGGGTTTTTTCTAGACAGGGTCTCCCTGTAGCCCCAGCTGGCCTGGAACTCACTCTGTTGACCAGGCTGGCCTTGAACTCACAAAGATCCACCTGCCTCTGCCTCCCGAGTGCTAGGATTAAAGGCGTGCGCCACCACGCCCAGCCCACGTATTGATTTTTGAGTGTTGTTTAGTTTTTATATATCGTAGATACTAATGCTCTAGTTGAAATGTTGCTGCAAAGACTTCTCTCCCACTCTGTCTGCTGGCAGTTTGCTCTGATGATACTCTCTGCTGTGTGGAAGGTTTTTCATTTCCTGTGTTCTCGGCTGTCCATCCACTGGGACGTGTGTGTCTTCTTATCCGTAATCCCGCCCCCTTTTACATGCGTTTCATTTTACAGGAGCTTTCTGGAGGTTGCCTTTCATTTACAGCATTTTTGCACTTTGCATTTCACATTGAGGGTTTTGTTTTTGTTTTGAGACAGGGTCCAGCTGTTCTGGAACTGGTTAAGTAGACCAGGCTGGCCTTAAACTCACAGAGATCCTGCTGCCTCTGCCTCCTGAGTGCTGGGATTAAAGGCATGCACCACCATGCCTGGCATATTATATATTTTGTTAATGGTATAGGTTGGGTCCTATAGAAAGGATTGGCATGAACTGCCCTTCAAGAGAATTATCAGCATCAGGACACAGCCATCAGGGATACTAACTGGAAACAAAGACCCTTCAGTTCTGTGTGTTACACACATTTGTGTGTGTGTGTGTGTGTGTGTGTGTGTGTCTTTGTTACAGTCAGGATAACTCGAGGGAGTTGTGGGTCCCGGGGTGTGGTGTCACCACCAAGATTTGTGGCGGGGCCCACTTAATCCTGGGACGACCCATGTGGAAAATACGCACAGGAAAGCACACCACGTGTACACAGGTTGAGGTTCAAATGCAGAGAGATTTTATTCCAGCATGTCTGCTTAAATATCCATCATGACTCAATCCTCAGGGCCGAATGCTAAATCTTTTCGTCACTACACTCCACCCCATAGGTGTGGCCAAGGAGGTACCATTGGCTTAGGAATGCTACCCATCTTAACTAAGTTTTCCCACATCTCACCCTTTTAATTTTATTTTTTTTAATTTTTCTGAGAGGCAGGGGAGCGCATGGGAGAGGCTAACAACCCAAAGGAACCTGAGTTTTAAATAGCCAGCTGCTCAAGCCTGTTTTGAGTGCTAGGCAGTGGGAGGCAGGTCAGACCTGAAACTTTATTTTCACACTAAGGCCAATTAATATCCAAAAATCCCAACCATGAAGTAAGCTGATTGTCAAGCATAAGCAACGAATGTAAGTAATATTCATGTAAAACCAATTAGCAAGTATCTATATCCAAATTTTGAAACAACCCAAGGTTCCCATAGTCCAATTGGAGAAGCTTGTATGCACAAGTATGTTGATCAAACAAGAGTTCAGTCTATATTGCTGTAGTCTCACGATTCACCCCAATCTCTCCGCAGCCCTTACATTCTACCATGCCTCCTCTTCCGTAAGTTGTTCCCTAGGCTTTGGGAAAGGGGCACAAGTGGGTGAGAAGCAAAACAGTCTATTTTCTCTGGAGATGTCATTTTGGACTCTGTTCAGGTTGTTTCCCTTCATGGGTTGACAGCTTATCCAGTGATACCTTTTTAGTCATACTAACAAAGCACAAGCAATTGGATGTACAGGCATTTAAGCAGTACTAATTATTATGGCAAGCTAAGCTGTGAGCATAGACACAGATGCTTGGATGGTATGCTAATCCTCAAACTGTGGTTTCTCTATAAAGGGTGACAAGTTCTTATTGTGGCTTATAACATCGCCTAACCACTAGAGGACATAAGCTTGTGGCATCCGCTGTGAGTTATTCCTCCAAGGAGAGAGCTAATAGCCAAATAGTTTTGGGATATAATATAGACACTTGGCTGCCACTGTTGCACTGTATCTCCAGGCTGTTGAGGTGTAGCTGATATTTTCGGAGGAGTCTTGTTTGTCTCAGGGAGACCAATATTTTGCTGTATTGCTGTAGTGGCCTTTGGTAACGCTCTCTAGCATTTCAGAGGCCAGTTGTACGCTAGCAAGTGACGTCTCATAACATTTTTCATGCTCACACCAGGTCTTCGACAACAGGGACTTACTGCCTTTCTCCTTGCATATATCCCACTTATAGGCAAAAGGCCTTTATAATTTGGGGGGGGGGGTTTGAATCCCCTAGCCAACATCTCCTAGGCAGAATAATTCATTGCTGATGTCAGAGCTTTCCTGTAGTAATATATTTTGCTTAATTACACAGCTTATAAAGACTTTACTATTGAATTTGGCTCTAGATAGAGAATTATCCTTTCACAGTTCCTATGCCTATCAGTCAATTAAAAAAGGGTAGTTATACCTGTTTTATAAGAAATTACCACTATAACAGTTGGCTCTAGTTTACAGTTAGGGAATGACTTCAGTACCATCATGTTTTTCTTTTTCCTATAAAGGGGAGAGGTAGGAAGGTTTCTCAGCATCTGGAAGGTAAACTTCATTAGGGCACATTATAAACAGTTATCCCAAATAGAATTCAGAGAGATGCTCAGTGTCTGTGACTCAGGTAATCTGAGGTTCCTTTTTCTTTCGTGTTCAGATGGGTCAGCCTCTCTGCTGGCATTTCCCAGTCTATCCTGCACAGCCAAAAGTTATATGTTTTCAGGCATTTAGGTTGGTGTTTTTACCTGTGGGAACATACAAATCTCCTCCCATTGTTAGTTTCAAGACCTCAAAATTGAAAATTTACCAAAAGGTTTGGGATACAGAAGGAATATTATACCACCTCCCTCTTTTGTTTTTTTAAATTTTTATGTTTTGACCTATAGATGCCTAAGTTGTATTACACATACCCATAAACAGGAACCAAGTCATAAGCTTTCATCAAATTTACCCAAACAGTTTATCAGTGACTATGCTTATTTGGGAAGTGAACTTAAACTTAATTTCTTTAAATTATCCTACAAGTAAAGGAAAAATGTTACAAGGTGATATTGTATAACACAGAAAAATATAGAGACCATTTGTGTACCTTAACCCCAAAGTTATTGTTGGAAATTCAATACAAATTGTAAATAAAACAATTAACATTTTATATTCCCAATTAGTTCAAATGTATTACCACTTTAAACTGCAAACATTACAAAGTGGATTTTGATAACTATCTTCCTCCAAGCTCTTGGCCTTCTCCAGGCCTGTCATGAAAACCTGCTTTAAAGATTTTTCAATATCTAGCTCTTAATAAAATTTTCTTTTACAGTTCTTATGCCCATTAGTCAATTAAAGACTGGCTAGATATGCCCCATGAGAAGTTCTTACCATCACTACCATCTTGATTTTTTTGTTTGTTTGTTTTTGTGGGAGCTTCTAGGAAGCTTCCTTTGTCATGAACAGGTGCAACACAGTCCTGCTAAGGGGAGGGGACACACAGCGCCTACTTTGTGGACATTGTGGGGAACTGGCCTCATTGCGTAGAGGTCAGTTGGTCACTCCTGTGACCTGACCAGAGAGGTATCTTCCTTCTCTGGTCCTTAGCCTGGGATGAGACACGTTTCCCACTCTTGGCAGTAACTTTCCACCTGCCCAAGACAGGGACAGGAATTTCACACCAGCTTCCCAGGTTGGTGGTCTGCAAAGGGAGCCTTTTTCCAAACCAACTGGTCACCCAAATGAAATGCAGGGCTCAACACCAGCTACCCCCTGGTCATCTGAATGAAATGCAGGCTTGTCTTAGCCTGTATGCACACACAAATTTTAAAAAAATGGCAGCCGCGAATTCTGCAATGATGTTAATTGGAATTCAATTTTTTTTATTTTTTAAATTTTTATACCTTTTATTTTTTATTCCCAAATACCCAAAAACTTATTAACACTTTAATAAAATGAAAACCTGGTTGCTTCTTTGTTTTAGATGTTGAAAGAGCATAACCAGTAGGTAGCAGTGCAGATCCATTATTTTAAAATTTTTAATAGATAACCCATAACCTTTGTTGAAATTGAATTATGTTTGGCTGTTTAATATAAATTTGTCTTGAGTAGGAAGGGCCACGTTCCAACTCAGAGGCAATGTTTTTACTGGTATCATGGCTGTTAACATTAAAATATACTTAGAACACAAGTACACACATCCATACACACGTGTGCGCGCACATACGTACATACACATGTAAGAAAGATTTATTAGGTTGACCTGTAAGAGAAGAAAGCCACATTATTGTTTGATGTTCAATGAGAAACATGAAATTTTTATAATTTGTTATAGGGTTATTTTTACATAATTAGAATAAATGTCCTAGTAACTCATAAAACAGCTGAGATCCATATGCCACCTCTTAGGCCCATTCCCAACCATTTGCCTTTAGTGAACTATCTCTAAAGTTTACTCCTATTCTTTCCCTATCCTGTCTCTTCAGGTTGACTGCCTTAAGCTGCCCCTCTGCTAAGCCTAACTGCCCCTATGCTATTTACAAATCTAAAGATTGAGGATTTCCAAAAGTAGACAGGCCAAAGTTGTTTGTAGTCTTGGAATGATCTATCTTGTCTTATTATTAAGGACTTCGGAAGAATAATAATTATCCATAATCACAACAATAATCACAATTATTAATTATTAACCATTATTAGTGACAATAATCATTAATTATTCTGAATAATAATTGTTAATAATAATAGCCAAGAACAATGAATAATTTACCATTAGACTGAACTTCTATCAATTGTTATTAATAATCATATCTAAACTATAACTATTAATAACAATTACTAATAATAATTAACAACAATCTATCATTAAACTGAATAATATGCATACTATAAGCCCAATTAAAAATTGTTAACACTAAGGGGTATAAAACAAACATTTTCTATGAATTGAATCTATTTTTGTTTATAGTCAGCTAAATAGATTTAAACCTGTAGGATTATAATGAATTAAAAGCGGGAACTCACATTCACTCACACATACACACAGCTTGAAGATGGGCTTAAAGAAACATAAAACAGTTTTATTAAAAAATTTCTCATTTAAATTGAACCAAAATATCAATTCATGTTGTTAAAGAAACTTTTACCAATGGTCCTTAAGAAGACAATTTATCGGAGCAAGTTTGTTTTGTTAGAACTTCAAGGCCTGTAAATTTTCCTAGAAATCCATCTATCTTGTTTCCAAAATGCTGAAATCAAAAGAATGTTACCTAAAATCAAAATTTCAAAGGCATGATCTAGATATCGTGCTCAGTGCAGCAGCTGGTATGCATGCACAGCAGGCAGGCTTATGGCGCCAGGCCAGAGCTCAGACCACGTGTGATCTAGAATTCTGTGAGAAGAGATTTTTAAGGTGAAACACATTTTTAAAAGAGCAAGATAAAATCAAATCAACCATAGCTAGGGTACCTGGGGCTTAAGTAAAAATATTACACTTTAAGTTAAACTTGCCGAGATGGATTTGAATTACTGTTAGCTAAATCCCAACCTTGGATCTACAAATAGCTGGCAGGTTTTAGGTAAGAAGAGTTAGATTTAGAGAAAACCCACAAGAAGACAAGAGAGCAACACACTTTTGTCCAAAAACAAATTTTGTATACAAAATTTAAGAGAAAAATGGCCAAGGCTTGAAATTATCTAGAAGAGGATGCTCTTGGAAGAGGGCAGTTCTGTGAAAGGCCTTAATTTGCAACAGAAAGAAGTGGGCTCAGGTTGAGGAGAGCTACCAGGAGAAAATTTACATATGAACAAGTTAAGACTGGAACCGAGGGGCTGGAGAGATGGCCTAGCAGTTAACAGCACCGACTGCTCTTACAGAGGACCCAGGTTCGATCCCCAGCACCCACATGGTGGCTGAGAACCGTCTGAAACTCCAATTCCAGGAGAACTCCAGTTCCAGGGGAATCCGACACCCTCTTCTGACCTCCACAGCTTTGCACGACACAGGTGCACAAACCTGCGTGCAGACAGTACATTCATACACATAAAAAAAATAAATTAAATAAATAAATAAAATAAAAAAAGAATTATGTTCAGCTGGGCACGATGGTGCATGCCTTTAATCCCAGCACTTGGGAGGCAGAGGCAGGCAGAGCTCTGTGAGTTCAAGACCAGCCTGGTCTACAGAGCAAGCTCCAGGCCAGCTGAGACTAAAGGGAGACCCTGTCTCAAAAAGACCAAAAAAAAAATTGTTCAACATTGTTTTGATTTTTTTTCCCTCTCACGTTAGCATCAGATTTATTTATTTATTTATTTATTTATTTATTTATTTATTTATTTATTTTTGTCTTTTTGAGACAGGGTCTCCCATTAGCCCCAGCTGGCCTGGAACTTGCTACATGGAACAGGCTGGCCTTGAACTCAGATCTGCCTGCCTCTGCCTGCCGATTGCTCAAGTGCTGGGATTAAAGGTGTGCACCACCACACCTGGTCTTTTTTTTGTTGTTAAATATTTTTAAATTTTTTTTATTATTAAACTTTTTCCATAAATCATACATCATTTTTCAATCAAATTTAGAGTCACTTCCCTTTCCATGCCCCCACCCCATCTGAGTCCCTGCACTCTACCATACATGTCTTGCCTCTTTTTCTGGATGCTTTTTTCCAGAGTTTTTTTTTTTTTGTTTTTTTTTTTTTTTTCCAGTTCTTTGTTGTTGTGTTTCTTTTACATTCAATATATATACATATATATATATATATATATATATATATTACTATTTTTTTTTTTTTTTTTTTTTTTTTTTTTTGTGAATTTTTTTTTTCTTTGTTTTTTTTTTTTTTTTTTTATTTTTTTTTTTTTTTGGCTAAAAGTTGTCATATTTTCTTTGGAACGTTGCTCAGAGGTTCCTCCCTTGGCAAAGACACAAGATCATCAAATTCCTCGGGGCCTGCCACCTTTGTCTCCACAGAACACTTTTTCATATGCTTTCACTTCAAGCAACAGAATTGGCTATTAGAGAGGGTTAAGCATGTGAGAGAGCTTGTCCAGAGTCACGCTGCGATTCTACGTTGGAGCATGAGCGTTTTGAATCGGGGTCGTTTCCCCCATAGTCCCCCAATTATGAAGTCCATTAAGCAATATGCCTGTCTTGATCACCTGTACTGGCCTCTGCTGAATGATAACAATTGCCAGTGCCATACTCTCTGATGAAGTCTAGGCAACCACGTGTAGTCAGACTGCTAGCGCAGGTCACATGATCTAGTGAGGGCTGGAATCTCAGTCGTCCCCTTCTGGCATTAAGGTTTGTGAAGGTACTTGGAGAGACAGAGAGTCTTCAGCTCCATTTGGAGGGTTTAAGAAGCGCGTGTATCTACCAGGCGTGGTGGCGCAACTTTAAAAATGGTTCGTACAACCCGCGCCTTTAACGCCACGCGCCGCTCAGGAGGCAGAGGCAGGTGGTCCTTTGGTGAGTTCAAAGGCCAGCCTTGCTACAGAGTGAGTTCCTAGGACAGATCGGGGCTACGTGGAGACGCTGTCTCAAAAAGACCAAAAAAAAAAGAGCTGTGTCTCATGTCTTTGAAGAGTGGGCAAACAAGATGCAACCACAGAGGTAGGGATCCAGCTTGGTACCAGTAAGACAATTGAAGAAGAGCAAACAACAGTGGCTCTCTCCTTTTTTCTTTTGTCTTTTTCACTAAGATCTCAAGTATTATGTCNACTATTGTTATTAAACTATTTCCATACATCATACATTTCTCAAACGAATTTAGTCACTTCCCTTTCCATGGCCCCCACCCCACCTGAGTTCCTGCACTCTGCCATACAGGTCTTGCATCTTTTTTTTTTTTTTTTCAAAGCAGAGCCTTATTGTTTTGGTGAGAAAACTTCATTGTTTCAGTCTTTTTTTCCCCAGTTCTTTTGTTGTTGTTGTTCTCTCCAACTTGTATTGCATATAATATTATATATACATATACATATGTACATACACATACCTGAGTTGGAGAATTTTTTTTTTGCTAAAAGTTGTCATGTTTTCCTTAAGGAAGTGCTCAGAGGTTCCTCCTTGGCAAGGCCAAACAACCATCAATCCTGCCCTTGTGCTCCACACTGGGGTCTTTCCCTCCATAGTCCCCCAAATGAAGTCCATTAAGCATTTGTCCTGTCTTGATCCCCTGTACTGGCCTCCGTGTTACAGCCCAGCAGTCTATACTCTGATGAGGCTGGAATCCCCTTAGCTGCTTAGTCCATAAGCTGGGTATCTCAGTCGTCCCCATCTGGCATTAAAGGTTTGGAGGATTCTTGGAGAGACATGAGTCTTCAGTCCATATTGGAGGGTTAAAAAGCTGTATCTCACCAGGCGTGGTGGCGCACACCTTTAATCCTAGCGCTCAGGAGGCAGAGGCAGGTGGATCTTTGTGAGTTCAAGGCCAGCTTGGTCTACAGAGTGAGTTCTACGACAGATGGGGCTACAGGGAGACGCTGTCTCAAAAAGACCAAAAAAAAAAGCTGTGTCTCATGTCTTTGAAGAGTGGCAAAAGCAGTGGCAACCACAGAGTAGATGCACTTGCCAGTAAGAATTGAAGACAGGCCAAACAACAGTGCTCTCTCTTTTTCTTTTTGTCTTTTCACTAAGATCTCGTTTTATGTCTGCAGTGCAGTTTCCCTGGTCTTACTGATTATTTCTGTTGCACTTTCCTTTGGATGCTCAAGGCCACACGGTTTGCCCAGACTAACCAAGGCTTTTTGTTTTCTCGAGGTCAGTTGAGGATCTGGTCCTCAGGGGTCTCTTGGAGGGTTTTTTTGGGGGTGGGGGAGGGTGGGAGCCCCTGGCTCCTTTCAGCTTTTCATTTACCATTTCCATCCACTCGAGAACAAAATCAGGTCTTGCTAGACCAGGCTTCACTTTTTGAAGCATGAGCAGACTTTCCTCTTTATAGACTGGACACTGGCTGAAGTCCCATTAGTGGATCTCCAAGACCTCCCTGCGCAGGAAGACTGGTGACTCACATTTGCAGGGCATTTCAAGAGATGTCCCCATGCATAGTCCCCTGAGACTTAGTTGACCCCTGAGGGCAAGGAACAAAGTTATCCCTTAGGTCCCTTAGCCAAATTGGTATGGGCATTAAGTATGGTCATTAAGCACCCAGAGAGGCTAAGTTACACCAGCTTGATACATTGCACCTATACTAAAATTGTCTTTTTATGGTGCATGCCTTTAATCCTAGCACTCAGGAGGCAGAGGCAGGCAGATCTTTGTGAGTTCAAGGCCAGCCTGGTCTACAGAGTGAGTTCCAGGACAGCTGGGACTACAGGGAGACCCTGTCTCAAAAAGACCAAAAAATAAAAAATTTAAAAAATTAAAAATAATAAAATCGTATCTTTTGAAAACAAACTATGTTATTTCCATATCATATTTCTTGATTCACATTTTTCCATTTTAATTTTATATTACTCTAAAAGATACATAGATACCCTCCATCATATACCAAAAATCCAAGGTCTGAAAATAAATGTTAGGTTAGTTCTAGAACCTGTGTAGGAATTCACAATATAAGAACACAGTTGTTTTCAGATCATGAGGACTATAACATTAATGTTGCCCAGTTTGCCTTACAACTAGATACTTGGTGGTAGCATCCACAGATGAGGGATACCATTCATTGTTTTTCTGGGACTGTGTTACTCACTTAGCATAAAATCTTCTAATTCCATCCATTTACCTGCAAATTTCATGATATCATCTTTCTTTACTGCTTCATAGAACTCCATTATGTAGATGTACCACATTTTCTCTATCCACTTGTTGGTTGAGGGGCACTTGGGTTGGTTCCAGCTCTTCATTATTGTGAAGAGAGCTGCATTAAACATGGCTGTACATGTATCTCTGTGGTAGGAAGAGTCTATACCTGGCCTTTTAAAATACATTTTATTTATTATTTTTATTTTATGTGTATGACTGTATTGTGCACCTGTGTTGGGCAGTGCCCTCGGAGGTCAGAGAATGACATTGGATTCCCTGGAACTGGAGTTATACATGGTTGCTAGCCACCATGTTGGTCCTGGGAACTAAACTTGGGTCCTCTGCAAGAGCAGCCAATGCTCTTAAGCCCTAAGCCCTCTCTCTAGCTATTTATATGTTATTTTTAAAAATACAGTTGAATTGTGGATCCTATTAGCACCAAATCTTTAGACATAAGTATGCCTCTTACCCCTCATCAAAGAAGCTTCTTTTTGCAGCAGATGGTGACTGTTACAAAGAACAACAGCTGGTCAAAATGCAGAGAATAAGTGACTTTGGGTGCCCGGCCACAACTGATACATCTGCAGTGCAACCCAAGGCTCACGGAACATGGTGGAGGAGGGGACAGAAAGATTATCAAAGCCACAGGACTGGGACGGATGCTGCTGCTAGATAATGTCCTGCAGACTGACAGGGAAGACACCCCATGAACTCACAATGATGTGGATGCCTAAACAAGACCTGCGTAACAACAGCAGCGCTGACACACCAACATGGATGGGGGAAGGCCCTGTCTGTAGATGAGAAGCGACAGGCTCAAGGGCCGCTGAGAGGACAGGTGGTTTTCTCTGGGAATAGTTCCAGGATAGCTTATTTAATCCCAAGTGGTCAGACCCAAAAATATGAACATGTGAGTACCACTAAGTGGACCCATACCTAACCCATATGTACGAATAAGAGGAGTTGGTCACAATTGAGGGGGAGGAGAGAAGAAGCGACGTAAATACAGTAGAAGATTTGATTTGAGGATTATTTTTTATCTGTCAGTCTGTAGGTTTTGTGTCTGTGTGCGCGTGTGCTCACAGCTAGAGTTTGTAGTAGCCTGTTGGCCTCATGGTTTAAATTAGGAAGTGTATGCTTTTCTGGAACACATTGTACCAAATTGGTGTTAAGAATGGAGCAGAGTCCCTGGGGTCTCCTCTGAGCTGCTTCTTCTTTCTCTCTCTTTTCAAGTTTTTTTTTTTTCTATCTCATTTTACTTCTTGATCGTATCATTGTATTACTTGCTTTTCATTTCCTTGATCCATTGTATAATCTTTATAAATAATATCCTGAGCTGTACAACAAGAGTACTGCAAGAAAACGTACAGAGGTCGAGATAGCGTGCAGTTCCTGGCCTCCAGAGGAGCTCAGAGAAAGGCCATCCCTGGTGACACAGGCGAAGGCTGGGAGGTGCTGCGGACAGCAAAAATCCAGAGCTGACCAGTTCAGAACCTCAAACTGGAAACTTTGCCACACGTGGCCTCTCTTCAGCCCGGGCTGGAGCCTAGGAGGAGGCTCAGGGAGGACCTCCTTCTGAGCCCAAGGGCTCTAGGAGCCCAAGCCAAGACTCCATGGCCAGGATTTGGCCAACAGTGTGATAGGGAAGGTAACATGGGAGAAATCAGTAGAAGAGAAGCTGTAGACCTCTATGTGTTAGGGAAGGTGACATGGGAGAATGTCAGTAGAAGAGAAGCTGTAGACCTCTATGTGATAGGGAAGGTGACATGGGAGAATGTCAGTAGAAGAGAAGCTGTAGACCTCTATGTGATAGGGAAGGTGACATGGGAGAATGTCAGTAGAAGAGAAGCTGTAGACCTCTATGTGATAGGGAAGGTGACATGGGAGAATGTCAGTAGAAGAGAAGCTGTAGACCTCTATGTGATAGGGAAGGTGACATGGGAGAATGTCAGTAGAAGAGAAGCTGTAGACCTCTATGTGATAGGGAAGGTGACATGGGAGAATGTCAGTAGAAGAGAAGCTGTAGACCTCTATGTGATAGGGAAGGTGACATGGGAGAATGTCAGTAGAAGAGAAGCTGTAGACCTCTATGTGATAGGGAAGGTGACATGGGAGAATGTCAGT
>VZQC01002755.1:3149825-3182474 GCA_009823505.1 Rhizomys pruinosus
CACGCTGTGGACAGCCCCTATGAATGTCAGGAGTATCTGCTTCCTTTATCCCCGCTTCCTTCAGATGCTTGAACAGTGTGGCAAAGCATTTCTTCCTGTTCACGTAAAACGTGTGTAAGAACTCAAGATGGTGGTAAACTTTGAGGTAAGCAATGTGGTAGAGCCTGCGTAGGGACTACAGGACCCCATCAACTGGGAGCAGTTTCCAAAGATAACTCTTGCCCTTCAACCCCCTTAGAAATTGTGGAGTTCGTGTATCTGGGGAAAATGATGCAGGAAGGAGATAAGTTCAGAAAAGAGTGGCTGAGCCGTAGCAGTTGAACTCTCAGACCCAACAACCTAGAAAGCCTGTCACTTGGACTCCTGTGGACCACCTCGAGGTCATTTAACCTCTTCCAGCCAACACAAGCACCAAAAGATAGATCTACTTTATACCTTTAATGAACTTTTTCTTTCCATTTCTAATGAAAACCCATGGATCCAAACTTGGTTCTTGAGATGCATGCATGCTCAAGTCCACTCCTGTTCTGTGGACTGTATTCTGTTATTATGCTCAATAAATCCGTACTCTTAGTACTACTGCTCTGTGTCTCACTTATTTCTTTGAGGCAGAAAGAACGTACACAACATATTCTGGCAGACTTCCTTTGGCAGCAGGAGGGTGTCTGTAGTTCTTTTGAGGGCACAGATGAGGACATGACGAAGCTGCCAGGTTGTAGTGGTCTTTTTAAGATTTGGTGGTTTGTTTGTTTGTTTGTTTGTTTGTTTGTTTGGTCTTTTTGAGACAGGGTCTCCCTTTAGTCCCAGCTAGCCTGGAGCTCACTTTGTAGACCAGGCTGGCCTTGAACTCACAGAGATCCACCTGCCTCTGCCTCCCAAGTGCATGCACCACCACACCCGGCAAGATTTGTTTTTATGTTCCTGGTGTTTTTGTGCATTGTATGCATAAGCACCACATGTGTATCTAGTGCCTGTGGAGGTGAGAGGATGTCAGACCCCCTGAAACTGTAGTTACAGATGGTCGTGAGCCACCATGTGGGTGCTGGGACCAAACCCAGGTCCTCTGCAAGAACAAGTGCTCCTTACTGAGCCATCTCTCCAGCTCCTGAGGGATTATTTTTTAAATGAACTTTTAATTTAGTGTTCAAGAGTTTCATATATGTATACAATGTGTTTGGATCAAGTCCAATCTCTGTTCTATACCCTGAAATGACTTCTAGCGCCCCCACCCCCTTCTCCAAACCTCTCTTCCCTTCCCTGCCCTCCCCTCCCCTCCCTTCCCTTCCTCTCTTCTCTCTCCCTCTCTCCTTCCTTCCTTCCTTCCTTTTTTTGTTTGGTTGGTTGGGGTTTTTTTGTTGTTTTTTGGTTTTTTTGGTCTTTTCAAGACAAGGTCTCCCTGTAGCCCCAGCTGTCCTGGAACTCACTCTGTAGACCAGGCTGGTCTTGAACTCACAAAGATCCGCCTGCCTCTGCCTCCCAAGTGCTAGGATTAAAGGCGTGCACCACCGCGCCCAGCTGGTTGGGGTTTTTTTGGAGATAGGGTCTCACTGTGTAGCCTTGTCTGGCCTGGAACTCGCTATTCAGAACAGGCCGGCCTCCTGCTACACAGATAATCTCCTACTCTGCCTCCCGAGTGCTGGGATTAAAGACATGTCCCGCCACATCAGCAGTGTACTTTTTACTTTTTTTAACCCACTGAGTCCAGTTAGTGGTAGATGGCCTTTTTTCTGGGCTCAGTGGGCTTTGTTCTGGGCCATAATACCCAACCCAAATTAACAAAGGCATCCCTAGTCCCACACCTTGCAATACTGTCATCACCACCCTTCCCAGAGGAGGTAAATTCCCCCTGGCCTAGGGAAATAGCAAGGACATGTCCTGAAGGAAATACTAAACAAGATAATGCAGATTCCGCTCACCACCCAGCTTTCCCACTCAAGCGTGAACAGAGTTGAGCTTCACCAAGACCCTAGAGGTAAGGTGCACATTGTGATCCGTTTGGTCCTAAACAACCTGAGGCTTTTGATTCATACAAGCACTGGTATTTGAGTTTGTGTAGGTACGGATATTGTTGGTGTGTTAGAATGGTGCAAGAAACAAAAGTAGATCAGACTGAATTCATCAGTGGTTAATGAGTGAAAATCCTGGGGTTAATATTATACATTGCAGATTATACATTTTATTTTTTTTGTGTGTGTGTGTGTGTGTCTTTTCGAGACAGGGTCTCCCTGTAGCCCCAGCTGTCCTGGAACTCACTCTGTAGACCAGACTGGCCTTGAACTCACAAAGATCCGCCTGCCTCTGCCTCCCAAGTGCTAGGATTAAGATTATACATTTTAAAAAGTACAGTTTATTTGATTTCTTGGCTGTATTCTGGGTCAAAAGGTGGCCTATTACTAATGACCTAGAAATGTCTGCTATCTGATGAAGAGCCTCAGGCTTCAAAGACTGGAATGCTGGGTGGATTTGCTATGTAAATCCATTTGCCATCAGGGTCCAGAATATATGTCTCACTAATAGTACAAGGAACAACTTTAGGGGTTGGAGAGCTGGCTCTGTGGTTAAGAGCACTGGCTGTTCTTGCAGAGGACCCAGGTTTGGTTCCCAGCACCCGCATGCCAGGTAACAACTATTCGTAACTGCAGTTCCAGGGGAGTTACTCTCCTTACTTCTGCGGGCACTGCATGATACAGGTACACTTACATGCAGCCAGTGGACTCATACACATAGAAATTTAAAAAAGGGGGGGGCTGGAGAGATGACTGCTCTTGCAGAGGACCCGGGTTCAATTCCCAGCACCCACATGGCAGCTAAAAACTGTCTTTAACTCCAGTTCCAGGGGAATCTGATGCCCTCTTCTGACCTCCGTGGCATTGCACAACAGTGCACAAACCTACATGCAGACAGTACACTCGTACACATAAAAATAAATTAAAAATTTTTTAAATAAATTAAAATATTTTCAAAAACAAATGTGTCAGAGGAGTACCAGCAAAGAGCTCAGGCGTCGTCCGTACCTGCGCTGCAGGACTTGCAGTGGCAGGTGAGACTGTTCAGTTTAAAGTGTGAATTCAGTGGCCTAATGAGATACTAGGGTAGCAGGGGTCAAGTGAAAGCACTAACTGCAGAGGCAAAGCGAGCGTCTACACTGCTACACACAGACAGGCAAAGCGAGCTTCTACACTGCTACACACAGACAGGCAAAGTGAGCTTCTACACTGCTACACACAAACAGGCAAAGTGAGCTTCTACACTACTACACACACACAGGGAAAGCAGCTTCTACACTGCTACACACAAACAGGCAAAGTGAGCTTCTACACTGCTACACACACACAGGCAAAGCAGCTTCTACACTGCTACACACAGGCAAAGCGAGCTTCTACAGTGCTACACACACACAGGCAANATGGGAGAATATCAGTAGAAGAGAAGCTGTAGACCTCTATGTGATAGGGAAGGTGACATGGGAGAATATCAGTAGAAGAGAAGCTGTAGACCTCTGAGGATAGGAGACAGAGTTCCCAGGACACACTGGGATCACACTAGTGTGCTGAGTGTGAGCCTGGGGTGGAGACAGATGGCCCTGGAGGGTGCGAGGGTGGAAAGTCAGGGACGTGTGCAGTGGGAGCCAGGTCTCCAGCATTGCTGGTTTGCTGGGTGGTGGCTAATGTCGATTGGCTCTGTAGTCAACTGAGATTCATGTCTTTACGTAGGTCTGCCAGGTGATTTCAGGAAGGACTGACTGAGGAGAGAAGACTGTCCCCCGGCCCAGCGTGGGTGGCACTTTGACTGGTGGCCCAGACATCTAGAGCAAGGAAGACCTCGGCGCTGCTTCCTGGCCACGGGCGAGCGCACCTGTCCTGTTGCTGCTGCAGCTGCCGCCGTCCTTCGCTGACATTGGAGCCTCGTGGACTGAACAACTACCAGATTATTGGCCTCTCCAGCATGGAGATGGCCATTGTTGGACTATTCAGACAAGACCAGGTAAGCCAATCTAATAAATGCCCTTGTAATATCTATTCATCCTATCAGTTCTTGTCTCCGGAAAACCCTAATACAGCGGCCCCTGCATCCTGTTGCTTTTCCTGTGCATACACCTTAAAACATTATTTTTAAATCACCATTCTCCATTTTAGAGTCTACGTACTTTATTACTGCAAAAATACCTCTTCTATTTTCTTTACCATTGAAGACACAAAATCACTTCGGAGTGGGGTGCTTATTACCAACACGGATGGGAAATTTTAGGGAGCCCTGCCAGAGTTGCTGCACCTGACCACAGAGACTTGGGGGCTCTCTTAGGGTTCTTAGTCTCGTTAATAAAATGAATTTAAGAATGGACTCAAGGAAACTAGATGACAGGTTTATGAGAGGTTAAAAAAAATTGGAGGGCAGGGAACCTGTTGATTCTGGCAGCTGCCAGGAGAAAGGAGATGGAGAAGGGGAAGAGAAAACCCATCTGAGTTGAGCTGGCATGGCGCCCAGCCGTGAACAGCCAGCCAGCTGCCTGGCAGACAGACTGCTGCATGGTGGACAGACTGCTACATGGCAGGGAGGAAAGCTTCAGAAAAAGAATAACAAAGTCCAAAGTGCCAGGAAAAGTACACCTGGGCTCTGGCCAGCATCCAAATGAGAAGGAAGTGACCCAGCGGAACCCAGCGGGGGCTCTGGAAGCTGCTCAGAGAGCCCTGTGTTCTGTGGGAAGTTCAAGTAATGGATTCAGCACCCACCCTGTGAAGATCTCTGTGTATCTCTAGAGTCTTCAGAGAATTCGTTCATTTCATCTGAGTCACCACATCTGTGGTCAAGAAAATGTACCCAGTATTCCTTTGTGACTGTTGTTCAGATCAAAGAATGTTTTTATTTCATGTGTTACTAAATTTGAGATCATAGAATTGCTTATAATATTTCCTTATGATTTTCATCATTTGAACATGAAATTTGCGCTGTAGGCACATACATGTGAATACTTGATCTCCAGCGGATGGCGCTGTTATATAGTAACTGGCATTTCTCAGAGACGATGGAGATTGTGTCATGGAAGAAGTGCCACCCTGTTCCGTGAACCCACTGTCTAATAACAGGTTTGCACCCTGTCATTTTCACCTGGTCATACACAAATGTGGACTGTTTTAGGATTATGTGAGCTTTGAGGAGCTGGCTGTGAACTTCACCCAGGAAGAGTGGGATTTGCTGGATTCCTCTCAGAAGAATCTCTATGGAGATGTGATGCTGGAGACCTGCAGGAACCTCACTGCAATAGGTGAGAATTTATCTTCCCTTCACTTAGTAAAGCAATAACCACTCTTGTTTATTGATGGTATTTGTGATTTGGATGTGGAAAGGGAAGAATGCAGTGAGTAAATTAGGTGCAGTTCTCATGCACATTGAAGCCACAAAGTAATTTTTCAGTAATTTCTAATAATTTATCATAAAGTTTCTGGGACTCCATTTTAGGTTATGAATGGGAAGATCAGATTATTGAAGACCATTGTGAAAATCCTGAAATAGATCTAAGGTAATTTGCATGCATAAGTGGAAGCAAATATCACTTAAAGAAACAAAAAAAAGTGTTTTGACTTTTTTGGTCTTTTTCAGAGAGGGTCTCTCCATACTCCCAATTGTCCTAGAACTCACTATGTAGACCAGGCTGGCCTGGAACTCACAGAGATCCCCCTGCCTCTGCCTCCCAAGTGCTGGGATTAAAGGAGTGTGCCACCATACCTGGCAGCTTATTTTTATTTTATATGTATGAGTGTTTTGCCTGCATGTGTGTAAGTGTACCACATGCACGCAGTGCCTACAAAGGACAGAAGAGGGAGTTAGAGTCCCTGGAACTGGAGTTAGGGGTGGTTGTTAGCCTCCATGTAGCTGCTGGGAGCCAAACCAGATCCTCCATATGAGCAGCCCGTGCTCTTGACCTCTGAGCCGTCTCTCCATCCCCTTAAAGAATTTAATGTACCATCAGTAGAAACTTTTCACCCAAAATTTATATTTCAAACATAAGCTTCAGTCTTTGTACAGGACCCTGAATTAACAAATGGAGCTGTTCTGATCATAGATCTGTGGGAGCCATATTGTAGAACCATCAGGCCATTTAGTTTCCCACCATTTGCATATGGCAGAAGGCATACACTGCCTGATTTTGGCAGCAGGTTGTTCCTAGCAGTATAATAAGCAAACATAGTAAATAATAATAATTCTAAGAAGCAAAAATAGTAAAATAACTATTACTAATATGATTGTCATTTTCCCACCGTAGTGACAGTTTGTAAGTGTTCTCTGATAGTGAAGGTAATAATGATAGAGCAGCCTTATCCCATATAACAGATCTCAATATGAGCAGCAGTATGTGTGAAGACATTTTCACGTGTCATTTGTCCTTTAACTAAGGCACGTCATGTCTCTTTCTGGAAAAACATCACATGAACATGAAAAATCTGAAAAGAAGCCATGTAACTTGAATTCTCTCACAAGTATTAAAGGAAACCTGGGAACTCACACAGTGAATGGACCTTCTGAATGTGAGGTATGTTTAAAATCCTATGGACTATATCACCTAACTTACAATGGACAGCACATCTATGAATATAAAGAATGTGGAGGAAGTCAAACTGTAGGAAAATGTTACGAATGTAACCAATGTGGTAAAACTCTGAGTTCTTTCAATTCCCTTCAAAGACATCAGAAAATTCATGTGGAAGGAAGACCCTATGTGTGTCAACAGTGTGGTAAAGCCTTTAGGTATCTCAATGCCCTTCAGTCACATGAAAGAATTCATACTGGAGAAAAACCCTATGCATGTAAACACTGTGGTACAGCATTTAGCAGGCTTACTCACCTGCGATTGCATGAAAAAGTTCATACTGGAGAGAAGCACTATGAATGTAAACAATGTGGTTTAGTCCTCAAATCTCAGAGTTCCTATCATAGACATAAAATAATTCATGGAGAAACATTCTATGACTGTAAACAATGTGGTAAGTCTTTCATTTACCCCTCTTTACTTCAAATGCATGAAAGAACTCATACTGGTGAAAAACCCTATGAATGTAAACTGTGTGGTAAAGCCTTTAGATACCACTCTTCCATACGATTACATGAAAGAACTCATACAGGAGAGAAGCCCTATGGATGTAAGCACTGTGGCAAAGCCTTTACACGTCAGAGTTATCTTCAGTTTCATGAAAGAAGCCACACTGGAGAGAAACCCTATGAATGTAAAGAATGTGGTAAAGCCTTTAGACATCACTCTTATCTCCGATTACATGAAAGAAGGCATACTGGAGAGAAACCTTATCAGTGTGTACAGTGTGGTAGAGCCTTCAGTCGTCACAGTTCCTTTAAGAGACATCAGTCTGTTCACGCTGTGGACAGCCCCTATGAATGTCAGGAGTATCTGCTTCCTTTATCCCCGCTTCCTTCAGATGCTTGAACAGTGTGGCAAAGCATTTCTTCCTGTTCACGTAAAACGTGTGTAAGAACTCAAGATGGTGGTAAACTTTGACTAAGCAATGTGGTAGAGCCTGCGTAGGGACTACAGGACCCCATCAACTGGGAGCAGTTTCCAAAGATAACTCTTGCCCTTCAACCCCCTTAGAAATTGTGGTGTTCGTGTATCTGGGGAAAATGATGCAGGAAGGAGATAAGTTCAGAAAAGAGTGGCTGAGCCGTAGCAGTTGAACTCTCAGACCCAACAACCTAGAAAGCCTGTCACTTGGACTCCTGTGGACCACCTCGAGGTCATTTAACCTCTTCCAGCCAACACAAACACCAAAAGATAGATCTACTTTATACCTTTAATGAACTTTTTCTTTCCATTTCTAATGAAAACCAATGGATCCAAACTTGGTTCTTGAGATGCATGCATGCTCAAGTCCACTCCTGTTCTGTGGACTGTATTCTGTTATTATGCTCAATAAATCCGTACTCTTAGTACTACTGCTCTGTGTCTCACTTATTTCTTTGAGGCAGAAAGAACGTACACAACATATTCTGGCAGACTTCCTTTGGCAGCAGGAGGGTGTCTGTAGTTCTTTTGAGGGCACAGATGAGGACATGACGAAGCTGCCAGGTTGTAGTGGTCTTTTTAAGATTTGGTGGTTTGTTTGTTTGTTTGTTTGTTTGTTTGTTTGGTCTTTTTGAGACAGGGTCTCCCTTTAGTCCCAGCTAGCCTGGAGCTCACTTTGTAGACCAGGCTGGCCTTGAACTCACAGAGATCCACCTGCCTCTGCCTCCCAAGTGCATGCACCACCACACCCGGCAAGATTTGTTTTTATGTTCCTGGTGTTTTTGTGCATTGTATGCATAAGCACCACATGTGTATCTAGTGCCTGTGGAGGTGAGAGGATGTCAGACCCCCTGAAACTGTAGTTACAGATGGTCGTGAGCCACCATGTGGGTGCTGGGACCAAACCCAGGTCCTCTGCAAGAACAAGTGCTCCTTACTGAGCCATCTCTCCAGCTCCTGAGGGATTATTTTTTAAATGAACTTTTAATTTAGTGTTCAAGAGTTTCATATATGTATACAATGTGTTTGGATCAAGTCCAATCTCTGTTCTATACCCTGAAATGACTTCTAGCGCCCCCACCCCCTTCTCCAAACCTCTCTTCCCTTCCCTGCCCTCCCCTCCCCTCCCTTCCCTTCCTCTCTTCTCTCTCCCTCTCTCCTTCCTTCCTTCCTTCCTTTTTTTGTTTGGTTGGTTGGGGTTTTTTTGTTGTTTTTTGGTTTTTTTGGTCTTTTCAAGACAAGGTCTCCCTGTAGCCCCAGCTGTCCTGGAACTCACTCTGTAGACCAGGCTGGTCTTGAACTCACAAAGATCCGCCTGCCTCTGCCTCCCAAGTGCTAGGATTAAAGGCGTGCACCACCGCGCCCAGCTGGTTGGGGTTTTTTTGGAGATAGGGTCTCACTGTGTAGCCTTGTCTGGCCTGGAACTCGCTATTCAGAACAGGCCGGCCTCCTGCTACACAGATAATCTCCTACTCTGCCTCCCGAGTGCTGGGATTAAAGACATGTCCCGCCACATCAGCAGTGTACTTTTTACTTTTTTTAACCCACTGAGTCCAGTTAGTGGTAGATGGCCTTTTTTCTGGGCTCAGTGGGCTTTGTTCTGGGCCATAATACCCAACCCAAATTAACAAAGGCATCCCTAGTCCCACACCTTGCAATACTGTCATCACCACCCTTCCCAGAGGAGGTAAATTCCCCCTGGCCTAGGGAAATAGCAAGGACATGTCCTGAAGGAAATACTAAACAAGATAATGCAGATTCCGCTCACCACCCAGCTTTCCCACTCAAGCGTGAACAGAGTTGAGCTTCACCAAGACCCTAGAGGTAAGGTGCACATTGTGATCCGTTTGGTCCTAAACAACCTGAGGCTTTTGATTCATACAAGCACTGGTATTTGAGTTTGTGTAGGTACGGATATTGTTGGTGTGTTAGAATGGTGCAAGAAACAAAAGTAGATCAGACTGAATTCATCAGTGGTTAATGAGTGAAAATCCTGGGGTTAATATTATACATTGCAGATTATACATTTTATTTTTTTTGTGTGTGTGTGTGTGTGTCTTTTCGAGACAGGGTCTCCCTGTAGCCCCAGCTGTCCTGGAACTCACTCTGTAGACCAGACTGGCCTTGAACTCACAAAGATCCGCCTGCCTCTGCCTCCCAAGTGCTAGGATTAAGATTATACATTTTAAAAAGTACAGTTTATTTGATTTCTTGGCTGTATTCTGGGTCAAAAGGTGGCCTATTACTAATGACCTAGAAATGTCTGCTATCTGATGAAGAGCCTCAGGCTTCAAAGACTGGAATGCTGGGTGGATTTGCTATGTAAATCCATTTGCCATCAGGGTCCAGAATATATGTCTCACTAATAGTACAAGGAACAACTTTAGGGGTTGGAGAGCTGGCTCTGTGGTTAAGAGCACTGGCTGTTCTTGCAGAGGACCCAGGTTTGGTTCCCAGCACCCGCATGCCAGGTAACAACTATTCGTAACTGCAGTTCCAGGGGAGTTACTCTCCTTACTTCTGCGGGCACTGCATGATACAGGTACACTTACATGCAGCCAGTGGACTCATACACATAGAAATTTAAAAAAGGGGGGGGCTGGAGAGATGACTGCTCTTGCAGAGGACCCGGGTTCAATTCCCAGCACCCACATGGCAGCTAAAAACTGTCTTTAACTCCAGTTCCAGGGGAATCTGATGCCCTCTTCTGACCTCCGTGGCATTGCACAACAGTGCACAAACCTACATGCAGACAGTACACTCGTACACATAAAAATAAATTAAAAATTTTTTAAATAAATTAAAATATTTTCAAAAACAAATGTGTCAGAGGAGTACCAGCAAAGAGCTCAGGCGTCGTCCGTACCTGCGCTGCAGGACTTGCAGTGGCAGGTGAGACTGTTCAGTTTAAAGTGTGAATTCAGTGGCCTAATGAGATACTAGGGTAGCAGGGGTCAAGTGAAAGCACTAACTGCAGAGGCAAAGCGAGCTTCTACACTGCTACACACAGACAGGCAAAGCGAGCTTCTACCCTGCTACACACAGACAGGGAAAGTGAGCTTCTACACTGCTACACACACACAGGCAAAGCAGCTTCTACACTGCTACACACACAGGCAAAGTGCTGTTCACACTGCTGGACTCATGCAGAACCCAGGGCTAGACACGTTTCTCAAACTGTTCCAGAAATGAAATAGGAAGCCCACTAGGTTTTTGCTTGGCTTTTTATAAGGAGTAAAATCCCAGAGCAAATGAACTGCAGTATATGCCTTGATTCATAGCAACAACCTTAACCTCACAACTGACCCGCAGATGTGGATCTACTCAAAACTCAAATGAGACAGGAGGTGACCACCCCTTGAGGAATATCTTGCTACATTACTGAAGTTTTATTAATCTTTTTGAAAATACAGTATCTTTATTTCTGTGTATGTGTGGCTCATATGTCAAGTCACCTGACAAGCTGCTTCTTTGAAGGGGCCCATGAAGAGAGAATGGGCTGTGAGATCTCCACTTCCCTGGGCTGTGAGATCTCTACTTCCCTGGGCTGTGAGTTCTCCACTTCTCTAGGCTGTGAGATCTCCACTTCCCTGGGCTATGAGATCTCTACTTCCCTGTGCTGTGAGATCTCCACTTCCCTGGGCTGTGAGATCTCCACTTCCCTAGGCTGTGAGATATCTACTTCCCTGGGCAATGAGATCTCCACTACCCTGGGCAATGAGATCTCCACTTCCCTGAGCTGTGAGATCTCCACTTCCCTAGGCTGTGAGAAATCTACTTCCCTGGGCAATGACATCTCCACTTCCCTGAGCTGTGAGATCTCCACTTCCCTAGGCTGTGAGAACTCTACTTCCCTGGGCTGTGAGATCTCCACTTCCCTGGCCTGTAAGATCTCCACTTCCATGGGCCGTGAGATCTCTACTTCCATGGGCTGTGAGATCTCCACTTCCCTGGCCTGTTAGATCTCCACTTCCATGGGCTGTGAGATCTCTACTTCTGTAGGCTGTGAGATCTCCACTTCCCTGGGCTGTGAGATCTCCACTTCCCTGAGCTGTGAGATCTCCACTTCCCTATGCTGTGAGAATTCTACTTCCCTGTGCTGTGAGATCTCCACTAACCTGGGCTGTGAGATCTCCACTTCCCTGGGCTGTGAGATCTCCACTTTCCTAGGCTGTGAGATCTCTACTTCCCTGGGCTGTGAGATCTCCACTTCCCTGGCCTGTGAGATCTCCACTTCCATGGGCTGTGAGATCTCTACTTCCATGGGCTGTGAGATCTCCACTTCCCTGGGCTGTTAGATCTCCACTTCCCTAGGCTGTGAGATCTCCACTTCCCTGGGCTATGAGATCTCCACTTCCCTGGGCTGTGAGATCTCCACTTCCCTGGCCTGTGAGATCTCTACTTCCATGGGCTGTGAGATCTCCACTTCCCTGGGCTGTGAGATCTCCACTTCCCTGGGCTGTGAGATCTCCACTTCCCTGGGCTGTGAGATCTCCACTTCCCTGGGCTGTGAGATCTCCACTTCCCTGGGCTGTGAGATCTCCACTTCCCTGGGCTGTGAGATCTCCACTTCCCTGGGCTGTGAGATCTCCACTTCCCTGGGCTGTGAGATCTCCACTTCCCTGGGCTGTGAGATCTCCACTTCCCTGGGCTGTGAGATCTCCACTTCCCTGGGCTGTGAGATCTCCACTTCCCTGGGCTGTGAGATCTCCACTTCCCTGGGCTGTGAGATCTCCACTTCCCTGGGCTGTGAGATCTCCACTTCCCTGGGCTGTGAGATCTCCACTTCCCTGGGCTGTGAGATCTCCACTTCCCTGGGCTGTGAGATCTCCACTTCCCTGGGCTGTGAGATCTCCACTTCCCTGGGCTGTGAGATCTCCACTTCCCTGGGCTGTGAGATCTCCACTTCCCTGGGCTGTGAGATCTCCACTTCCCTGGGCTGTGAGATCTCCACTTCCCTGGGCTGTGAGATCTCCACTTCCCTGGGCTGTGAGATCTCCACTTCCCTGGGCTGTGAGATCTCCACTTCCCTGGGCTGTGAGATCTCCACTTCCCTGGGCTGTGAGATCTCCACTTCCCTGGGCTGTGAGATCTCCACTTCCCTGGGCTGTGAGATCTCCACTTCCCTGGGCTGTGAGATCTCCACTTCCCTGGGCTGTGAGATCTCCACTTCCCTGGGCTGTGAGATCTCCACTTCCCTGGGCTGTGAGATCTCCACTTCCCTGGGCTGTGAGATCTCCACTTCCCTGGGCTGTGAGATCTCCACTTCCCTGGGCTGTGAGATCTCCACTTCCCTGGGCTGTGAGATCTCCACTTCCCTGGGCTGTGAGATCTCCACTTCCCTGGGCTGTGAGATCTCCACTTCCCTGGGCTGTGAGATCTCCACTTCCCTGGGCTGTGAGATCTCCACTTCCCTGGGCTGTGAGATCTCCACTTCCCTGGGCTGTGAGATCTCCACTTCCCTGGGCTGTGAGATCTCCACTTCCCTGGGCTGTGAGATCTCCACTTCCCTGGGCTGTGAGATCTCCACTTCCCTGGGCTGTGAGATCTCCACTTCCCTGGGCTGTGAGATCTCCACTTCCCTGGGCTGTGAGATCTCCACTTCCCTGGGCTGTGAGATCTCCACTTCCCTGGGCTGTGAGATCTCCACTTCCCTGGGCTGTGAGATCTCCACTTCCCTGGGCTGTGAGATCTCCACTTCCCTGGGCTGTGAGATCTCCACTTCCCTGGGCTGTGAGATCTCCACTTCCCTGGGCTGTGAGATCTCCACTTCCCTGGGCTGTGAGATCTCCACTTCCCTGGGCTGTGAGATCTCCACTTCCCTGGGCTGTGAGATCTCCACTTCCCTGGGCTGTGAGATCTCCACTTCCCTGGGCTGTGAGATCTCCACTTCCCTGGGCTGTGAGATCTCCACTTCCCTGGGCTGTGAGATCTCCACTTCCCTGGGCTGTGAGATCTCCACTTCCCTGGGCTGTGAGATCTCCACTTCCCTGGGCTGTGAGATCTCCACTTCCCTGGGCTGTGAGATCTCCACTTCCCTGGGCTGTGAGATCTCCACTTCCCTGGGCTGTGAGATCTCCACTTCCCTGGGCTGTGAGATCTCCACTTCCCTGGGCTGTGAGATCTCCACTTCCCTGGGCTGTGAGATCTCCACTTCCCTGGGCTGTGAGATCTCCACTTCCCTGGGCTGTGAGATCTCCACTTCCCTGGGCTGTGAGATCTCCACTTCCCTGGGCTGTGAGATCTCCACTTCCCTGGGCTGTGAGATCTCCACTTCCCTGGGCTGTGAGATCTCCACTTCCCTGGGCTGTGAGATCTCCACTTCCCTGGGCTGTGAGATCTCCACTTCCCTGGGCTGTGAGATCTCCACTTCCCTGGGCTGTGAGATCTCCACTTCCCTGGGCTGTGAGATCTCCACTTCCCTGGGCTGTGAGATCTCCACTTCCCTGGGCTGTGAGATCTCCACTTCCCTGGGCTGTGAGATCTCCACTTCCCTGGGCTGTGAGATCTCCACTTCCCTGGGCTGTGAGATCTCCACTTCCCTGGGCTGTGAGATCTCCACTTCCCTGGGCTGTGAGATCTCCACTTCCCTGGGCTGTGAGATCTCCACTTCCCTGGGCTGTGAGATCTCCACTTCCCTGGGCTGTGAGATCTCCACTTCCCTGGGCTGTGAGATCTCCACTTCCCTGGGCTGTGAGATCTCCACTTCCCTGGGCTGTGAGATCTCCACTTCCCTGGGCTGTGAGATCTCCACTTCCCTGGGCTGTGAGATCTCCACTTCCCTGGGCTGTGAGATCTCCACTTCCCTGGGCTGTGAGATCTCCACTTCCCTGGGCTGTGAGATCTCCACTTCCCTGGGCTGTGAGATCTCCACTTCCCTGGGCTGTGAGATCTCCACTTCCCTGGGCTGTGAGATCTCCACTTCCCTGGGCTGTGAGATCTCCACTTCCCTGGGCTGTGAGATCTCCACTTCCCTGGGCTGTGAGATCTCCACTTCCCTGGGCTGTGAGATCTCCACTTCCCTGAGCTGTGAGATCTCCACCTCCCTATGCACTCTAGTAGACATGGGGTAGGTGGGATCAGTCTGATGCTGTTAAGGCAGAAGAACTGAGCAGCACAATGATGTCAATTGGCCTCTGGTAGAATGGGCAGTTCAGCCACTAAGGACACTTTGCTATCACCACTTGAGGTCCGAACAAGTATCTGGGACTGGAATAGAGGAAGGACAGGTGTTAATGAGGAAATAAATTGGGCATTTAAGAAAAAGTGTATGATTCCCAGTTTTCTTGACCTTAGAGGACTGTTCACTAAAGAGAGTTGTTTGTTTGTTTGTGTTAATTCAGCAAGGATCTCAAGATGGGTACGGAGCTTTAGGGGCCTTGTTGAGTCCCAGGTTGGGCTGCAATCTTTATGAAGGACGATAGCCTTTGGCAGGCCTGAGCTGTCTAGACCAGATATGAATAGAGTTCATAAAGTTTGCAAAGCAATCTAGAGTAGATAAAAGAAAGACAAACCCAAGACAGAGGTCCACCCCAGTCACATGAAGGACAAACCCAAGACAGAGTCCACCCCAGTCACGTGAAAGGCAAACCCAACACAGAGTCCGCCCCAATTACGTGAAGGCACATGTGGCAAGATGGGTATCAAGCTGGAGTTTCTAAGGAGAAAATTGACAGATAGCCAAATAAATGCTGTGCTCGTGAGCTTCTGGAAGGCTTGAAACCCTGAGTAACAGTTCATAGAATACTGAAATGATAAACACTAAATGCAAATAACCTTTGTGCTGTAATTGGGTGGGCAGTCATGCTCTCACAGCAAGCTGTGTACATTACTCTGCAGCAGCGAAGTATGTTGAAAGTGGTACTCGTTGTCCTAGTGGAGGGCTGGCATAGCAGGAAGGTGTGCCTGAGGGAGGGACAGTAGTAGTGGCCACATCTGTAGTGCCCTCCCAGAACCCGCAGCACCCTGGCTTCTTGTGGCACCCAGAAGGGAGAGGACTGTGTCTGCAGCCCCAATCCTAACAGAACCGAGGAGCCACCTCAGGGCCAATGTTGCTGAGTCCCCTCTGGAAGATGCATGTGAACAACCTCAAGGCCAATGTTGCTGAGTCCCTTCTGGAAGGTGCATGTGAACAACCTCAGGGCCAATGTTGCTGAGTCCCCTCTGGAAGATGCATGTGAACAACCTCAGGGCCAATGTTGCTGAGTCCCCTCTGGAAGATGCATGTGAACAACCTCAGGGCCAATGTTGCTGAGTCCCTTCTGGAAGGGCCATCTCAACAACCTCAGGGCCAATATTGCTGAGTCCCTTCTGGAAGGTGCATCTGAACAACCTCAGGGCCAATGTTGCTGAGTCCCTTCTGGAAGGTGCATCTGAACAACCTTAGGGCCAATGTAGCTGAGTCCCTTCTGGAAGGGACATCTCAACAACCTCAGGGCCAATATTGCTGAGTCCCTTCTGGAAGGTGCATCTGAACAACCTCAGGGCCAATGTTGCTGAGTCCCTTCTGGAAGGGACATCTCAACAACCTCAGGGCCAATGTTGCTGAGTCCCTTCTGGAAGGGACATCTCAACAACCTCAGGGCCAATGTTGCTGAGTCCCTTCTGGAAGGGTACACCTCAACAACCTCAGGGCCAATGTTGCTGAGACTTTTCTGGAATGGTGCATCTGAACAACCTCAGGGCCAATGTTGCTGAGTCCCTTCTGGAAGGGTACATCTAAACAATCTTGGGGTCAAAGTTGCTGAGTCCCTTCTGGAGGGTACATCTTAACAACCTCAGGGTCAAAGTTGCTGAGTCCCTTCTGGAGGGTACATCTTAACAACCTCAGGGCCAAGGTTGCTGAGTCCCTTCTGGAAGGTGCATCTGAACAACCTCCTCCTCCCCCTCCCTTGATCCCAACAACAAACCGTGGTATGATTCCCCCAAAATGTACTCTGTGAAACCAATGAGTTCATTCTGCTTCTGTGCTGGACAGTTTTACAGTCAGCTCGACACGTGGGGGAAGGATCCTCCACTGGGGAACTGCCTCCATTGGACTGGCCTATGGCCAGGTCTGTGGGGAATTTTGTTGGTTGTTGAGTAATGTGGGAGGGACCCCACATTACTCAACAACCAACCAGTCCACTGCTGATGGTGCCAACCCTAGGCAGGTTGTTGTGTATTTTATAGGAAAGCAGGCCTGTGCTTCAGCTCCAGCCACCAGGCTCCTGTCCTGAGTTCCTACCTTGGCCTCCCTCAGTGATGAGCTGTGTCCCGGGAGATGAAGGTAAATAAACTCTTTTTCCTCCCCACATTGGTGCTGGACAGGGTGCTTTGTCACAGCTATTGAAAGGAAACTGGAACAGCGTACTTACAGTGCAGTGGGTGCGAGGTTCCACACAGGAATGTGGGTGCTTTCCCTGCCCAAGGCCACACCAGAAAGTCTTCACCCACGAACAGATGATGGCTTCTGCAACACTGGATAAATGGAGCTCCTCCGGCCTACACACTCCAGTCCTTACCCCCAATGCCATGTGCAGTTAGGGCTGAATTTCCCACCACAGGTTGGGAGGTGTGGCTAGACACTCAGGTGAGGATCCCCGACTCTCTGTGGCCCCCGTTCTGTGTGGGGTGTCGGTGGCCAACAAGCTGAGCTGCATCGATCTTTGGCAAGTGGGCACAGCTGAGCTCTGGAAGATGGCATCTCTCTGACTCAGAGGACAGCCCTGTATGTTAGACAAGTGCAAGAATGGCTCTACTTCTCCTTGAACCTGGTTCAGGCTAAGCAGTTTGAGCCCGTCAGGGGCACAGGGAGGCACAGTGGCCACAGGGAGGTGCCAGGATAGAAAAGTGGGATGGTCAGGGATCATAGCTGGATGGTGCAAGCTAAGGGAGCATCTCTCACCACACCTCTGCATCTAACATTGCTCTTTTAAGGATAGAAGTGATGGACTCTTCAGGCTGCACTGGATTTGCTAATGTTCTCTCCAGTATCTCCTTAGCTGCTATCTCCCAAGATCAGCTGACCTGCAGCGGGCTGCGGCAGGCCTTTGGGGATCCTTCTCATCCTCCTCTAAACGGTTAATGGCGTGTGTTTCAGTACCAACCTGAGTGTCCTGCAGATTCAGAGAAGCAGCTGGGAGATCCTTAAAAACAACAGTTGACGGGGCTGGAGAGATGGCCTAGCGGTTAAGAGCACCGACCGCTCTTACAGAGGACCCGGGTTCGATCCCCAGCACCCACATGGCAGCCGAGAGCCGTCTGAAACTCCAATTCCAGGAGAACTCCAGCTCCAGGGGAATCCAAGACCCTCTTCTGACCTCCGCGGCATTGCACGACACGGGTGCACAGACCTGCATGCAGACAGTACATTGATACACATACAGAAATAAATTAAAAAAAAAACAAAACAGTTGAAGAGCATAAGTACAGGAGTCAGCCCACACCAGTTGCACTCCAGACAGGAGCTCAACTGGTTAGAGGCGCTTACATCCCATCAGAAAGCTGTCAATTGTACCCATAAGAGTTGTGCCACTACTGTACACTATTGGGTCATTAAATGAAGAGCCCAGTACTAGGGGTGGGCTGCCTCCTTAAGAGTTATTGTCCAGGAAAACCCTGAGGCCTCACAAGCTGTAAAGGCCCTTGCCACTGTGTTGGTTGTGTGCCAGAACTGACAGTAAGACCCTACTGATGCAGGCACCAGGCACTGGAGTTGCAGGACGCGGAGAAATAAAGCTGGGACTGGGCTGGATGCTCCCTTCTTTTAGGTGGTTTTTATAGAGCTGGAAGGTGCTGTGTGGGCAGCCGCTGCTGAGGTAGAATTGTCACCTACAGGACCTTGCTTTGTATAGTACTAAATACTAGGCAGGATGTGCCTGACTGTACAATAGTGGCACAGCCATTGTGCATGTAATCAACAGCTTTCTGATTGGATATAAAGCCCTCGAACCAGGAGAGTCCATATCTGATACTGTAAGGACAAAAGCCTGTGTATGTTGGGGCAGGGTCATAGGCCTCAGTGAAAAGCCACCACTATTATTAAATAGATGTGACAGGCCTGTCAAACTGCGTTCCGAACATATGTGCTTATGCCCGATCTCACTGTTGTGTCAGTCATGGAAGGAAGCTTTTCTTTTGCAATGGATGTTATGCAGTGTAGATTCATAATCGCTGGTGAAGCTCCTGAGAACACGTGACTTGCGGCGCACAGTGGCCCCATGTGTAGCCATACATGGATATCTATATTAACCCCTTCCAAGGCTCAGGAAACACTGGAAAAGGGGGTTGGGGGAAAACTGTAAGAGCTGGAGGAACAGTGGAGTGTTGTCGCAGTTTCAGTTCAGAGAAGGCGCGTGAGGAAGTAAACAGATGTTACACACCTCGGTGTGTTAGTTACTTTTCTGTTGCTGTGATAAAGTACCATGACTAAGGCAACACACAGAGGGAAGAGCTGATTTGGGCGTATGGTTCCAGAGAGATGGACGTCCATCGTGGCAGGAGCTGGTGGGCAGCAGCAGGAGCAGGACCTACAAATGCAATACAGAGAGAGCTAGTCCAAAGTGGGGTGAGGCTATAAGCTCTCCACCCCCCCACCCCCATGATGTACTTCCTCCAACAAGACCTCCAGAAGGTCCATGGCATTCCCAAACAGCACCACGAGATGGCGTCCAAGCATGCAAATACCTGAGCTCCTGGGAGACATTTGTCATTCAAACCACCACACGGGAAAAGCTGAAATTTGCAAGGTTCTGTGTAGGCCTGGCATATGACCCTGTACAAAAGTTACTTCCAAATGGACCAGAGACTTTAAGACCTGACACACTGACACTGTTAAAGCAGCTGAAAGGGAAAACACCTGAAGGTGTACACCCAGAGAAGGCCTTCCTGAAAAGGTCCCTGATAGCTCAGAAAATAATTCCAAAAATTGACAGATGGAATTGCATGAAGGGAAGCCGTCAATAGAGATAACCTAATGAATGGTAAAAAAATCATTGTGAGCTATATACCTGACGGAGGATTAATATTTATATGTACGGATGGCAGAGGCCTGGGGAGATGGTTCCTTCAGGAAGAGCACGCTTGCTGTGCAATGTGAGAACCTTCATCTGGATTTCCAGCATCCACATGGAAATCAGCTGGTGATGTGAGCCCCTAACCCAGGTGCTGAAGAGGACAATCACTGAAGAGGAGGAGGAGCACTGAAGGAAGAGGAGGACCACTGAAAGAAGAGGAGGACCACTGAAGGGAGAGGAGGAGCACTGAAGGAAGAGGAGGACCACTGAAGGAAGAGGAGGACCACTGAAGGGAGAGGAGGAGCACTGAAGGGAGAGGAGGAGCACTGAAGGGAGAGGAGGACCACTGAAGGGAGAGGAGGACCACTGAAGGGAGAGGAGGAGCACTGAAGGAAGAGGAGGAGTACTGAAGGAAGAGGAGGACCACTGAAGGAAGAGGAGGAGCACTGAAGGAAGACGAGGACCAATGAAGGGAGAGGAGGAGCACTGAAGGAAGAGGAGGAGCACTGAAGGAAGAGGAGGAGCACTGAAGGAAGAGGAGGACCACTGAAGGGAGAGGAGGAGCACTGAAGGGAGAGGAGGAGCACTGAAGGGAGAGGAGGACCACTGAAGGGAGAGGAGGACCACTGAAGGGAGAGGAGGAGCACTGAAGGAAGAGGAGGAGTACTGAAGGAAGAGGAGGACCACTGAAGGAAGAGGAGGAGCACTGAAGGAAGACGAGGACCAATGAAGGGAGAGGAGGAGCACTGAAGGAAGAGGAGGAGCACTGAAGGGAGAGGAGGACCACTGAAGGGAGAGGAGGACCACTGAAGGGAGAGGAGGACCACTGAAGAGGAGGACCACTGAAGGAAGAGGAGGAGCACTGAGCGAAGAGGAGGAGCACTGAAGGGAGAGGAGGAGCACTGAAGGAAGAGGAGGAGCACTGAAGGGAGAGGAGGACCACTGAAGGAAGAGGAGGCACACTGAAGAGGAGGAGGACCACTGAAGGAAGAGGAGGAGCACTGAAGGGAGAGGAGGAGCACTGAAGGGAGAGGAGGAGCACTGAAGGAAGAGGAGGAGCACTGAAGGAAGAGGAGGACCAATGAAGCGAGAGGAGGACCACTGAAGGGAGAGGAGGACCACTGAAGAGGAGGACCACTGAAGGAAGAGGAGGAGCACTGAGCGAAGAGGAGGAGCACTGAAGGGAGAGGAGGACCACTGAAGGAAGAGGAGGAGCACTGAAGGAAGAGGAGGAGCACTGAAGGGAGAGGAGGACCACTGAAGGAAGAGGAGGAGCACTGAAGGGAGATGAGGACCACTGAAGGAAGAGGAGGCACACTGAAGAGGAGGAGGACCACTGAAGGAAGAGGAGGAGCACTGAAGGGAGAGGAGGAGCACTGAAGGGAGAGGAGGAGCACTGAAGGAAGAGGAGGAGCACTGAAGGAAGAGAAGGACCACTGAAGGAAGAGGAGGACCACTGAAGGAAGAGGAGGAGCACTGAAGGAAGAGGAGCACTGAAGGAAGAGGAGGATCCCTAGGACTTGTTGACCATCTATTCTAGCTCAATTTGTGAGCTCTGGGCTCAGGAAGAGTCCTTGTTTCAAAAATGAAGACACCAGTTGAGGAATGCACCTGACGTGCACTTCAGCCTCCACATGCACACATGGATGTAGACCTTCACACATACACACATGAATATATACATCACACACACACACACACACACACACACACACACACACACACAGAGAAGAAAAAACCCAGAAAAAATACTAAAGAAATAACAGTCAGGAGGCTGCTGAAATAAATGGTTGTGGAAAATGAGCTACAGAGCTGGAGGTGGCTCCGTGGGTACGCGTGCTGCTTGTTCTTGTAGGGACCAGCACCATGTTGTGTGACTTACCACAGCCTGTAGGTCCAGCTCATGGGATGTAGTCAAGGTTGCATCTCTGTTACTACCAAGAGTGACTTGGAAGGAAAAGAGGGTTTATTTCAGCTTACAGCTTACAGTCCCTCATTTGGGGAGGACAAGGCAGAAACGGAAGCCAGGAGCTGAAGCGGAGAGCACGGCAGGAGGCTGCTTGCTGGCCTGCTTTCTCTGCCTGGCTCAGTTACCTTCTTTTTTTTTTTTTTTTTTCTTTTTGAAACAGGGTCTCCCTATAGCCCCAGCTGTCCTGGAACTCACTGTATAGACCAGGCTGGCCTTGAACTCACAGAGATCCACCTGCTTCTGCCTCCTGAGTGCTAGGATTAAAGGCATGCTCCACCACGCCTGGCTTAAAGATGGTTCTTAGCCACCATGTGGGTGCTGGGAATCGAACCCAGGTCCTCTACAAGAGCAGTCAGTGCTCTTAACTGCTGAGCCATCTCTCCAGCCCAGTTGCCTTCTTATAGCCCAGGCCCACCTGCCTAGGGATGGCATTGCTCACAGTGGTTTGGGTCTTCCTGCATCAACTAGCGAGTAAGAAAATGCCTCATAGACATGACTACAGGTCAGTCTGATGTGGGAAGTTCTTTAGTTGAGCTTACCTCTTCCCAGGTGATGCTAGTTTGTGTCAGGTTTACAGAATTAACCAACACAGATGTGACACCTCTGGCTTCATTCACCTGCCTACACAGAATCAGCCACGTCTGCACATAAATAAAGATTTTAATGTGAATTACATGTGGCCAAAAAACATTTACACAAGTGTTCAACATTTTTGGCATTCAGAAAAATGGAAATTAAAACTTCATTGAGATTCTCTCTAACCCCAATCTGAATGGATATCATTAAGAAAACAATAGTCTATGCCGGGCTTGGGGACACACTCCTTTAAACCCAGCCCTCAGGAAGGAGACAGGGCAGGTGGATCTTTGTGAGTTCAAGGCCATCCTGGTTTATGTAGAGGTTCAGGACAGCTGGGAAAGCAGAAAGACCCTGTCTCAAAAAGACCCCCTCCCCCAAAAAGAAAAGAAAATTCTGGCAAGGATGTAAGGAGATGTGAACCTTTATATGCTGTCGGTGGATATGGAAAATGCTTTGAGAAAGTCATTATGGAGATTTTTTTTTTGTCTTTTTGAGACGGAGTCTCCCTGTAGCCCCAGCTGTCCTGGAACTCACTCTGTAGACCAGGCTGGCCTTGAACCCACAGAGATCCACCTGCCTCTGCCTCCCAAGTGCTAGGATTAAAGGCATGCACCACCATGCCCAGCTTATGGAGATTCTCAAAAAAGTAAACACAGGAGATGTGATGGTTAATCCTGTGTGTCAACTTGACTGGACTAAGGAACAAATAAGAAAAAAGGGATGTTTGGATTGGACCACCTCAACCCAGATGGCCCACCCCAAATGTGGGCGTTACCTTCTGCCAGCAGGCAGTATAAAAGGCCACGGCAGAAGGAGCTGGTCCCTTTTCTTCTGAAGCTTGCCTCTCTCATCTGGTGAGTTTGTCTTGCTGCTGTGATCAACCTTTCGGATCCCAGCGTGTACTGAGACTGGCAGATCTCCTGGAATCCATTCAGGCCTTCAGCACTAGATTGGGACTACTGAGACATCCAGCCTTGTGGACTGAGCAGTTCCCTGGATTCTCTCGGCCTTTCCAGTGTGGTGCAGCTACTGTTGGACTCCTTGAACTCTGTCACATAAGCAAATCAATAAATTGTATATAGCTATATATTCATCCTGTTACTTCTGTTTCTTTAGAGAACCCTGACTAATACAGGAGATGGCTCAGTTGGTAAACTGCCCTGACTTGAGTTTAATTTCCAGAATTCATGAAAAAAGAGCTCAGCATGTTGGCGTGCACTCGTGAACTTAAGCTATGGAAGTGGACATCCATAAATCCCCCAGATCCCAAGTCAATAAGAGATTCTGTCTAAAGAAATGCAGAGTATCTAAGGAATACTACCTTATTTTGTCTTCTGTGTTCCATCTACAAATGCATATGAACACATACATGTGTACTTTCATGCAGAGAAATTACTAAAAATGTAAAAATTTAAAAATCAGACTACTGTGTGACTCAGCTGTGCCATTCAGATGTATTCCAGGAGAGCTCGAGGGAGTCACAGCCAGAAATACACATCAGTGTTTTATTGGAGTACTATTCACACCAACCACGTTGTGGAATTGGCCTCTATAGAGAAAATGTGGTATATACACACATTAAAATTTTATTTATCCATAAAGAATGAAACTTTGTCGATTGTAAGAAAACCAAGTTAGGCTGGAGAGATGGGTCAGCAGTTAAGAGCACCGACTGCTCTTGCAGAGGACCCAGGTTTGATTCCCAGCACCCACATGGCGGCTAAAAACTGTCTCTAAGCAAGGCATGGTGGTGCACGCCTTTAATCCTAGCACTTGGGAGGCAGAGGCAGGCAGAACTCTGTGAGTTCAAGGCCAGCCTGGTCTACAGAGTGAGTTCCAGGACAGCTGGTGCTATAGGCAGACCCAGTCTCAAAGAAAAAAAAAAGATAAAGAAATAAAAGAAAACTGAGTCATGTGGAGTCCTTCAGATTCAGCAAATAAGCGAAGCTGTCATGTGCTTCCCAGGTTTTCTTTTTTCTCTCCTCTGAACAATTTGTTCATTCACATTTAGGAGGCACAGGCCGGCTAAATACAATAGCTTATACACAAGTGCTGACAAATTTCTACTTCACAGACTCAACTTCTAACTCTTTTTTTTTTTTTTTTTTTGTATGTGTACGAAAGTACTGTCTGCATGTAGGTTTGTACACCCATGTCGTGCAATGCCTCGGAGGTCAGAGAGGGTCTCAGATTCCCCTGGAACTGGAGTTCTCCTGGAATTGGAGTTACAGACAGTTCTCAGTGGCCATGTGGGTGCTGGGGATCGAACCCAGGTCCTCTGCAAGAGTAGTCGGTGCTCTTAACTGCTAGGCTATCTCTCTAGCCCCACAACTTCTAACTCTTAAGTCCACAACTAGTGCCCACACTCAGCACACAGTGAAATTGTTCACAGAGACTCCTGGGTCCCCATTGCTCACGTAGCCATAATGCCCACATCAAGTTAGCACACGTGAGTGTGTTACATGTGGATGTGGATGTATGCTGTGCAGTGAAGTAGAATGATTAAGGAATAGAGTCATTATTCAGTTTGAGCAACAGATATTTTGGTGTTCTTGAGTCCACAACGATACAGTTGTTCAAAGTCATAGGAAGCTTTTGGGGAATGACTTGTTTTTGGAAACATCTTTTACAAATGAAGTTTTTTTACTTATCAACCTGTGGGCTCTGGCACATTCTGTCCAGTTTTGAAGCTCTGACATCATATATGTTTAATGGTCACTCCTCACTGTCAACCTGACTGGTTTAGAATCACGTGGGAAGCACACTGCTGAGTGTGTATGTGAGGCCATTTCTAGGCAGGTTTCACTAGGAAGGCAAGATCCACTCTGAATGTGAGCAATACCATCCTGTGGGTTTAGATCTGAGACTCAAAACAATAGGAAAGTGGAAGCTGGCTGGGCATGAGTCTTCCCCTCCTTCGCTTCCTGACTGTAGATTCAACTTGACCACATGCTCTGTCACCATATCTGGAACCTCCCTCTAGCCTTTCCCCACCAACATGAACTATGCCTTAAAACTGGGAGCCAGAATCTTAAGTTGTTTTTTTCTCAGATACGTTGCACAGCAGAGTAATGTGTTAGTACAGTCTGCTTTGTTTTTGTGTTTATGGGATAAATGGAGAAAGCATAGACTTGTGAGAATGCACAATGTGTGTACATAAAAGCTGTCATTTGGCAGATATTTATTTTAATATTTCCAGAGAAACCCAATTTTGTATCAGTTTAGGTATCAGGAAAGAGGGTGTGTTTTTTTCATGAGGAATATTGATATTTATATACTTTGGAGTTATAGTATGCAGAAAAAGTAGTTGATTCAGGGATCCTTAATGTGATTTGTGGAGTTTATTTTTGAGACCTGTAAATCCTTCCAGGTGAAAGAGCTTCCTGAACTCTTGGCTCCACGGTAGCCAGGACATGTGACACTGTTCTCCACTGGCACCTACATTAGGAAGAGATTAAACCCACCACACTTCCTTATGTAGAAAATATCAACCGATTTGAAAATGAGCCAACTCCACATATGTGGTTGACCTTGGTGTCCTGTCTGTGTTCTCTAATATCACTATTGGATTTCTTCTTAAAATTGTTCTTGCCGGGCGTGGTGGCGCACACCTTTAGTCCTAGCACTTGGGAGGCAGAGGCAGGCGGATCTTTGTGAGTTCAAGGCCAGCCTGGTCTACAGAGTGAATTCCAGGACAGCTGGGGCTCCAGGGAGACCCTGTCTCAAAAAGACCAAAAAAAAAAAATTGTTCTTTTCTGGCTGGGTGTCGTGGTGCACGCCTTTGATCCCAGCACTTGGGAGGCAGAGGCAGGCAGATCCCTGTGAGTTCCAAGATGGCTGGGGCTACAGGGAGACCCTGCCTCAAAAAGACCAAAAAAAAGTTGTTCTTTTCCTATGGTATCAGTGTATAGCTGCCAGGTCCTGAACTCAAAAGTTAAGATGATGAGGACAGCTATAGTACAAGATCTGATGGTCCTTGATAGCCCAAGAGTAGCACAGGGGACCCCATGTCTTTGTTAATGTAAAAGCCTGATAACTAGGACAGCATGATTCCTACAAGATTCACATGCCCCAACTAAATGTTAGATTCTGCCTTAAGTTTTAACAATTTACTAACATTGTGGCTGTGCTGGACAGCATTCGTTGTCAACTTGACACACCTGAGTACCAGAAGTGGGGTGTTGCTGTGACAGACCTGACCCAATTGTTTTGGGGAGGACAGTGGAAGCCTTTGGAACTTTGGGCTGGAAGAGCCATTGACCGCTTAGCATTTAGTGAGCTGTTGCTGCGGAGCTTGGAACAGCTCTGCTGGAAGAGCAGATGAGCTTGTGAGGCTGCACAGGAAGACTGTCACGGCTGTTTGCATGATATTTGAATTGAGAATCTGTGGTTTATGGTCAGCTGTGGCCAAAGAATCAGCTGTGATGATGAACAGGTCAGAATCACTGAACAGAAACCTCTGCTTTACTAGGACAACCGCTGCTGGTTAGCTGGGGGAGACAAATTGGCTGTGACAAGAGACCAGCATCACTGCTGAGATCTCCTGGGAGGCATTTCCTTAGGCTTAGCACACACAAGCTGTGGTCCAGAGGGGGCCTGAGTCTCCATCTCAAGCTGGAAGCAGGACTTGGTAATGTGGAAGAGTCTCCTGCACGGTTCTTGTGTTTAAAGTGTGACGGTGTCACAGACAACAACTGAGGATTAGCACTGTGAGAGGCCAGGAAATGCCTGCAGGGAAGACCCCAGGATTGAAGGGGTCACGGAGAGAATCTGAAGCTTTGAACTCTGAGAGGCCAGAGGAGCCTATTGATGAAGGTGCAGCCTCAGTTTCAGTGGGGACCCCAGCTTCTTGGGACAACCACTACGCGCAGCAGCCGGTATGGAATGAAGCTGGCCTGGGCCTGCATGATGAGCTGTGTGTGCTGTGGACGGCAGAGCCAGAGAAGTGGAGCTGCCAAAACCCTTTGGAGTCCCGAAGATTGTGAATCCCAGATATCCAGCCTTGAGCTATTTTGGTGACTTGGGTCTCGATTATTTGTGCCCAATTCTTCTCTTTGAATAAGATAGTACTCATTTTGGGTTTTACACAAACCTGCAGTTAAGAGACTTTTTTAAATTTTATTTATTTTTTGTATGTGTATGAATGTACTGTCTGCATGTAGGTTTGTGCACCCGTGTCGTGCAATGCCGTGGAGGTCAGAAGAGGGTCTCGGATTCCCCTGGAACCGGAGTTCTCCTGGAATTAGAGTTACAGACAGTTCTCAACCACCATATGGGTGCTGGGGATCGAACCCGGGTCCTCTGCAAGAGCGGTCAGCCCTCCCAACCGCCAGGCCATCTCTCTAGCCCCCACCAGGAGACTTTGAAAAAAGAGTTTGAACTGTTAAAGTGCTTGGGTTTTGTTTTGTTTTGGTTTGGTTTTGTTTTTTGTGGTTTTTTTGGTGTTTTTGAGTCAGGGTCTCCCTGTAGCCCCAGCTGTCCTGGAACTCACTATGTAGACCAGGCTGGCCTTGAACTCACAGAGATCCACCTCCCTCTGCTTCCTGAGTGCTGGGATTAAAGGCATGTTTCACCACAGCAGGCTTAAGATTTTTTAAGAGCTGTGGGACTTTTAAAGGTGTGTTATCAGGCTGGAGAGATAGCCTAGTGGTTAAGAGCACCGCTGCTCTTACAGAGGACCCGGGTTCAATTCCCAGCACCCACATGGCGGCTGAGAACTGTCTTTAACTCCAGTTCCAGGAGAACTCCAGTTCCAGAATAACTCCAGTTCCAGGGGAATCCAACACCCTCTTCTGACCTCCCCGGCATTGCATGACACGGGTGTACAAACCTACATGCAGACAGTACATTCATACACATAGCAAATAAATAAATAAATATTTTAAAAATGAAAAAGGTGTGTTATCAGCACTCAGGAGGCAGAGGCAGGGGGATCTCTGTGAGTTCAAGGCCAGCCTGGTCTACATAGTGAGCTTCCAGGCCAGCTGGGACTAAAGGGAGACCCTGTCTTGAAAAAAAAACAAAAAAAATTGTTTTAAAGTTGTGCTATCTTATATTGTGATACTGATGTTGACATTATATCTTGGGGACAAGAAATGAAAAGCTTGTGGTTTAACAGTGACATATTTGTCAAGTTGACAAGGGGTCAATTGTGTTGAATAGCTTTTGTTGTCAACTTGACACAGTTGGGTTGAGGGAGCCTCAATTGGGGAATTTCCTCCGCTGGACTGACCTGTGGCCACGTCTGTGTGGCATTTTCTTGATTGTTGAGTGACAGCCCATGGTAGGCAGAGCCACCCGGGAAGGTTATCTTGTGTTGTTTAAGAAAGCAGGGTGAGGGGCTGGAGAGATGGCCTAGCAGTTAAGAGCGCTGACCGCTCTTACAGAGGACCCGGGTTCGATCCCCAGCACCCACATGGCGGCCGAGAGCCATATGAAGCTCCAATTCCAGGAGAACTCCAGTTCCAGGGGAATCCGAGACCCTCTTCTGACCTCCGTGGCATTGCATGACACGGGTGCACAAACTTGCATGCAGACAGTACATTGATACACATACAGAAATAAATAAAATTTAAAAAAAATAATAATGTTTAAAAAAAAAAAAAGCAGGATGATCACAGAGACCAGTACAGGAGGATCAGGACAGGACGAGGTGCTTACTGGACCTCATTTGGTGACCATGGGAAGGGAAAATCCCAGTGTGGAGCACAAGGGCAGAACTGATGGTGGTTTGGGCTTGCCAAGGAGGAGTCTTCAAACATGACATCTTTCAGCCTAATTTTAAAAAATCATAAGCTGAAGATGTTAAAATGTATGGCATGCATAATATGTGGCATGCATAAATGCATATTTTGGAGTGATGCAGATTGGAAGGAACTGAGAAACAAAAAGACTGGGTCAAAGAACTGACCAAAACAGTGAACTTCTGCTCAAAGCAGTAAACTTCTGCATCGAAAATTTTAAAAGAGACTGAGGAAAAGATGTAAAACATGTTTGGCAGAATGCATGAGCTCTGGAGGGGTGGCAAGGAAGGGGGAATGGGTCTAGATTTGATTGGAAATTTTGTATGAAATGCACAAATCTTCAAGAAAAATTGGCTTTGAAAAAAAAAAAGAAAACAGGATGATCATAGGCCAGTGGTTAAGAGCACCAGCTGCTCTTGCAGAGGACAAGGGTTTGATTCCCAGCGCACACATGGCAACTAACAATCATCCATTAACTCCACTTCCAGGGGATCCAGTGCCTCTTTCTGACCTACGACATGGGTGTATTTACACACATGCAGGCAATATACTCATACACATAAAATAATAAATAAAATATTTTTTTCAGAGTAATTCAGGATATAATTCAGAGCCAGTAAAAATTACAAATAGGGGCTGGAGAGATGGCCTAGCGGTTAAGAGCTTGACTGCTCTTGCAGAGGACCCAGGTTCGATCCCCAGCACCCACATGATGGCTGAGAACCGTCTTTAACTCCAGTTCCAGGAGACTCTGATGCCCTCTTCTGACCTCTGCAGCATTGCACAACACGGGTGCACAAACCTACATGCAGACAGTACATTCATACACATAAAAATAAAATAAATAAATAAATAAATAAATAAATAAATAAATAAAAATTTTAAAATATTTTTAAAAATTACAAATAAAGTTAGCATGCAAGAATTTTTTTAAAGACAGCGTCTCCCTGTAGCCCCAACTGTCCTGGAACTCACTAGGTAGACCAGGCTGCCTTGATTCCTCCTACCCCCACCCGGCAGGGCTGGGATTAAAAGCATGTGCCAACACACCTGCCCAAAGAAAGATTTTTCTTCTTTCCTTCCTGTTTTTTTTTTCCCGGTTTTTATTTTAAGTGTATTTTGTTTTATTTGATGGAGACAGGGTCTCACTATGTAGCCCTGGCTGGCTTGCTATGAAGACAGGGCTGGCCTTGAACTCACAGAGCTCCTCTTGCCTCTGAGTGCTGGGCTTAAAGGTGTGCCCCACCACAACTGGCTTGGTTTTGATGTTTCTCAGATAGGGTTTCAGTCTGCAGCCCAGGCAATCCTCTTGCCTAAGCCTTCCAAGTGCTGGGAACTATAAGAATGAGCAACCAGCCTTCCAATATGGACTGAAGACTCATGTGTCTCCTTAAAATATTTTTATGGGGGCTGGAGAGATGGCTCAGTAGTTAAGAGCACTGACTGCTCTCGCAGAGGATGGAGGTTTGATTCCCAGCACCCACATGGTGGCTAAGAACCATCTTTAAGCCGGGCGTGGTGGTGCATGCCTTTAATCCTAGCACTTGGGAGGCAGAAGCAGCAGACCTCTGTGAGTTCAAGGCCAGCCTGGTCTACAGAGTTAATTCCAGGCCAACTGGGGCCATAGGGAGACCCTGTTTCAAATTAAATAAATAAAGAAATATATAAATAAATATTTTTTAATTTTATTTATTTACTTTTTATGTGTATGAATGTACTGTCTGCTTGTAGGTTTGTGCACCCATGTCATGCAATGCCTCCAAGGTCAGAAGAGGGTGTTGGATTCCCCTGGAAATGGAGTTAAAGACGGTTCTTATCCACCATGTGGGTGCTGGGAATTGAACCTGGGTCCTCTGCCAGAGCAGTCAGCACTCTTAACTGCTGAGCCATCTCTCCAGCCCCAATAAATAATATTTTAAAAATAAGTCCTAGCCAGGCGTGGTGGTGCATGCCTTTAATCCTAGCACTTGGGAGGCAGAGGTAGGCATATTTCTGTGAGTTGAAGGCCAGCCTGGTCTGCATAGTGAGTTCCAGGCCAGTTGGGGCTACAGGGAGACCCTGTCTCAAAAAGACCAAAAAAAAAAAAAAAAACTGATATCCTAGCTTCCTGTGTCCTGTGATCTAGACTTTTACCTTGTAATCCTGTCACATGTCCCTCAGGATCTCATTTTGGGTTCTTATCAACTTTTTATAACTATAATGACTTTAAATTTTTTTAATTTTATTTATTTCTGTATGTGTATGAATGTACTGTCTGCATGCAAGTTTGTGCACCCGTGTCGTGCAATGCCACGGAAGTCAGAAGAGGGTGCCGGATTCACCTGGAACTGGAGTTCTCCTGGAATTGGAGTTACAGACGGTTCTCGGCCACCATGTGGGTGCTGGGGATCGAACCCGGGTCCTCTGCAAGAATGGTCGGCACTCCCAACCGCTAGGCCATCTCTCCAGCCCATAACTATAATGGCTTTAAAACTTACCCACATCCTATGTGACTACTGCAAAGACAATGAAGCATTCCAGTTTCCCAGGTTTGGGTAGGCTGTCCTCTGCGCTATGAGGAAACTTGACTGCATGATTTGTGAGAGTGTTCTTGCCTTCCCCCTTAAGTTAATAAAATTTTTAAAATGTAAGAAAGTTGTCAAATGTGTATAGAACAGTTCACTTCAAAGTTGTACTAGAAACCTGTCACAGACCGTCCCAGCAGGGGGCTCACTCAATCTGTGGGAACCAGGGTCTTGGAAGGAGGGCACGGGTTCAGTGAATATTAGACAGACATGACACCAGAGTGGTCTTGAATCTGGCGCATTTTACTAAGAGCAAGCAACTATTTATATAGTACATGTCAGAAAAGACAGATCAAGATTAATACATCCCCAGGAACAATTAAGCTCTTTTACTAAAAAGTTTAAGTTTTACACATTAACCAGAAGCACTAACCAGAAGCACTTTACACATGGCACTTTGCTCAAGATCAGCACATCTCCAGGAACAAACAGTGGTCATAAAACCACAGAGTTTGTTTGTGAGATGTGAGACATTGTCTCCCTTTGAAGCTTCAGTTTGGTTCTTTCCCATTCTTCTTGGCGCCCGATCTATCCGTCGCTTGTTATCTTTAGGCTGTAATTCAAGCCATGGCCTGGGAGAGTCTCTCAATTAATTCTGTTTTTCTCAAAGGAGAAGCCTGCCACCTGCCTCTGACCAAGTATTGCATTTTAACATGCATAACTATAACCAAGATTTCCATTTTACTCATTCTATCAGGTGCAGCTCCTTGCTCAAGGGACTGAGCTTTTATTAAGTCTGGAAAAACACTTCTGCTACTTGTAACTGACTATGATATCACTCAGTGCAATGTCTTCCCTTCCATTTTACCTTTGTAAGGGCTTTTAGGAAGGGAGGGTCTTTTTGGTTTTTCTTTACTATATTTTTCTAAAGAAGGAGCCCACCATCTACCTTTATATAAGTAATGTTTTCTACCATGTATGACTGTAAATGGAATTCCTATTTTACTAATTTTGTCTGGGGTTGGTATGGCAGTAAATTTCTAAGATAAGCAAGGTGCACTCATAAACTCCTGAGGTATGTAAGCTGGCTTGTAAATTCCTTTTTTTTTTTTTTTAATTTTATTTATTTCCGTATGTGTATGAATGTACTGTCTGCATGCAAGTTTGTGCACCCGTGTCGTGCAATGCCGCGGAGGTCAGAAGAGGGCGTCGGATTCCCCTGGAACTGGAGTTCTCCTGGAATTGGAGTTTCAGACGGTTCTCAGCCGCCATGTGGGTGCTGGGGATCGAACCCGGGTCCTCTGTAAGAGCGGTCGGCGCTCTTAACCGCTAGGCCATCTCTCCAGCC
>VZQC01002755.1:3187247-3294731 GCA_009823505.1 Rhizomys pruinosus
CCTCCGCGGCATTGCACGACACGGGTGCACAGACCTGCATGCAGACAATACATTCGTACACATACAAAAATAAATAATAAAAAAAAAAAAATTTAAAAAAAAAAAAAATTGGCTTTGAAAAAAAAAGATCATCACGACCAAGGTGGATTCATACCAGAGATGGTTCAACATACATAAATCAATAAATATCATAAAACACATAAGTGGACTGAAAGACAAAAACCACATGATAATCTCAATTAATGGAGAAAAAGCCTTTGACAAAATCCAGCATCCTTTCATGCTTAAAGTCCTAGAGGTAACTGGACTAGAGGGATCATTCCTCAATGTAATCAAAGCCACATACAACAAATCCACAGCCAACATAATCCTCAATGGAGACAAGACAGAAGCATTCCCCCTTAAAGGCTGGAACCTGGCAAGGCTGCCCCCTGTCACCACTCCTTTTCAATATAGTGCTTGAAATGCTTGCTAGGGCAATAAGACAAGAAAAGGAAATTAATGGAGTACTAATTGGAACAGAGGAAGTCAAGCTATCCCTTTTTGCAGTCGATATGATGGTTTACCTAAGGGATGCTGAAAACACCAAAGACTCCTAGAAATTATTAAGAGCAGTAAATTATTAAGTAACAGTAAAGTGGCAGGATACAAAATTAACCTAGAAAAATCAGTAGCCTTTCTTTATACCAACAATAAGCAACAGAAGAAGGAATAGAAGGAGAACTTCCCACTCACAATAGCCTCAAAAAAATAAAATATCTAGGAACAAACCTAATCAAAGACTCCAAAGATCTCTGCAATAAAAAAAAGTTTAAACCCAGGGCTGGCGAGATGGCCTAGCAGTTAAGAGCACCGACCGCTCTTGCAGAGGACCCAGGTTCGATCCCCAGCACCCACATGTCATCTGAGAACCGTCTTTAACTCCAGGTCCAGGGGAATCTGACACCCTTTTCTGACCTCTGCAGCATTGCACGACATGGGTGCACAAACCTACATGCAGACAGTACATTCATACACATACAAAAATAATTAAAAAATTTTTTAAAGTTTAAACCCATGAAGAAGGAGATTGAAGAAGACATTAGAAGATGGAAAGACCTCCCATGCTCATGGATTGGAAAAATAAATTTAGAAAAAAAGTCCACTTTACCAAAACTAATTACAGATTAAGTGCAATCCCAATTAAAATCCCCATGAATTTCTTCACAGACTTGGAAACAAAATCCTTAGATTCATATGGAAAAACAAAAGACCCCAAAGAACCAAAGCAACCCAGAGCAAAAAGAACAATACAGAGGGGATCTCTATACTAAACTTCAAACTATATTACAGGGCTATAGTCATACGAACAGCCTGGTACTGGCACAGAAACAGACCTGTAAACCAATGGAACAAAATTGAAGATCCAACCTTGAGTACATACAATTTCAGCCACCTCATATTTGACAAAGGGACCGAGAAGACTCAATGGAGGAAAGACAGCATCTTCAGCAAGTGGTGTTGGCAAAACTGGATCACCACTTGTACAAGAATAAAATAGAACCCCTACCTATCACCCTGTACAAAAATAAACTCCAAGTGATCAAAGACCTCAACATGAAACCCAAAACTCTGAAGGTGATAGAAGAGAACATTGGCAGCAGCCTACAAGACACAGGCGTAGGGCTGGAGAGATGGCCTAGCGGTTAAGAGCACCGACCGCTCTTACAGAGGACCCGGGTTCGATCCCCAGCACCCACATGGCAGCCAAGAACCGTCTGAAACTCCAATTCCAGGAGAACTCCAGATCCAGGGAAATCCGACACCCTCTTGTGACCTCCGTGGCATTGCACGACACAGGTGCACAAACCTGCATGCAGACAGTACGTTCATACACATATGTGTATGATAAATACAAAAATAAATAAAATTAAAAAAAAAAAGACACAGGTGTAGCAGAAGACTTTTTAAATCAGAGAGCAGCTGTGTAGGAAATAAGGTCGACAATTGATAAGTGAGACCTCATTAAACTCAAAAGCTTCTGTACAGCAAAAGAAACAATCAGGGAAGTGAAGAGAAATCCCACAGTATGGGAGGAAACCTTCACGGCTGATACATCTGACAGAGAATCAATTTCCAGAATATATAAACTACTCAAAAAACATAAAGTAAGAAAACAAATGACTCACTCAAAAGATGTAGTAAAGAGCTGAACTTCACAAGTGAGGAAATAAAGATGGCTGAGAAACACCTTAAAAATTGTTCAACATCACTAAGGAAATGCAAATTAAAACCACTTTAAGATATCATCTCAGAAAAAAAAAGATAAAAAGATATCGTCTCAGGGCTGGAGAGATGGCCTAGCGGTTAAGAGTGCCGACTACTCTTGCAGAGGACGGGGGTTCGATCCCCAGCACCCACATGAGAACCGTCTTTGACTCGAGTTCCAGGGGAATCTGACACCCTCCTCTGACCTCCACGGCCTTGACAACACGGGTGCACAAAACTACATCCAGACATTACATTCATATACATAAAAAAATAAATAAAATTTTAAAAAGATATCTCATGGGGCTGAAGTGATGGCTCAGCAGTTAAGAGCACCAACTGCTCTTGCAGAGGACCCAGGTTTGATTCCCAGCACCCACATGGCAGCTAAGAACTGTCTTTAACTCCAGTTTCAGGGGAATCCAACATCCTCTTCTGACTTCTGCAGCATTGCATGACACGAGTGCACCTACTTACATGCAGGCAGTACACTCATACACATAAAATAATAAATTTAAAAAAATTTTTTAAGATATCATCTCACTCCAATAAGACTGGCTAGGATCAAGAAAACAAATGATACCAAATGCTGTTGGGAATGTAAGTTGTACAACCACTATGGAAAGCAGTGTGGAGGACCCTTAAAAGACTCAAAATGAGCTTACCTCCTGACTCAGTCATACCACTCCTGGGTATATACCCACAAGACTCATCCTACCGCAAAGGTACATGCACAGCCATGTTTATTGCAGCTCTCTTCACAATAGCGAAGAGCTGGAACCACCCCAAGTGTCCCTCAACTGACAAGTGGATAGAGAAAATGTGGTACATCTACATGATGGAGTTCTATGCAGTGGTAAAGAAAGATTACATAATGAACTTTGCAGGTAAATGGATGGAACTAGAAGATATTATTTTAAGTGAAGTAACACGGTCCCAGAAAAACAAATGATGAATGGTATCCCTCATCCATGGATGCTATCACCAAGTACCTAGTTGTAACGCAAACTGAGCAATGTTAATGTTATATTCCTCTATGTTACATTCCTCATGATCTGAAAACAACTGTGGTCTTATATTGTGAATCCTTTAACAGGTTCTAGTATTAGCCTACCATTTATTTTCAGACTTTGAAGTTTTTGATATATGGGTGGAGATTTTAGAGTAATAAGAAATCAAAAGAATGAGAAAAAAACTAGTTTGTCATGACATTGTGTCTAACCACAATATTTTATGGGAGTGCTTCTTAGTATTTCTTATACAAGGCTGCTTGAGCTTTTGTCCAAGCCTTTTCTAAAATATTATACAGTAGTTAAAAGTATCAGGCTGGGGGCTGGAGAGATGGCCTAGCGGTTAAGAGCACCAACTGCTCTTGCAGAGGACCCAGGTTCGATCCCCAGCACCCACATAGCGGCTAAGAACTGTCTGTAACTCCAGTTGCAGGGGAATCCAACACCCTCTTCTGACCTCCGCAGCATTGCATGACATGAGTGCACAAACCTGCATGCAGAAAGTACATACACATATGAAAATAAATAAAAATTTTAAAAAAGTATCAGGCTAGTGTAACTTAGCTTTTTCTGGATGTTTAATGACCATACTTAATGCCCATACCAATTTGGCCGAGAGTCTTAAGGGATAACTTTGTCCCTTGCCCTCAGAGGTCAACTTAGTCCCAGGGGACTATGCGTGGGAGCATCCCTTGAAATGTCCTGCAAATGGGAGTCACCAGTCTTCCTGTGCAGGGAGGTCTTGGAGATCCACTAATGGGACTCTAGCCAGTATCCAGTCTATAAAGAGGAAAGTCTGCTCATGCTTCAAAAAAGGAAGCCTGGTCTAGCAAGACCTGACTTTGTCCTTGAGTGGATGGAACTGGTAAATGAAAAGCCATAAAGCTGTAAGGAGCTAGGGGCTCCCTCCCTCCCGGGGCTCCCTCCCTCTCCCCAAAAAAAGAAAACCTGAGTGACCCTTGAAGACCAGATCCTCAAGTGACCTTGAGAATACAAAAACCTTGGTTAATCTGGGCTAACTGTGTGGCCTTAAACATCCAAAAGGAAAATATAACCAGATATAAATAATTAGTAAGGCCTGAGAAATTGTACCTCAGGTATAAAATGAGATCTTAGTAAAAAAGGAAAAACAAAAAAGCACTGTTGTTTTGCCTGTCTTCAATTCTTTTTTATTTTATTCATTTTTTATGTGTATGAATGTACTGTCTGCATGTAGATTTATTTTTTATGTGTATGAATGTACTGTCTGCTTGTAGGTTTGTACACCCATGTCATGCAATGCCACAGAGGTCAGAAGAGAGTGTTTGATTCCCCTGGAACTGGAGTTAAAGATGGTTCTCAGCTGCCATGTGGGTGCTGGAGATCGAACCTGGGTCCTCTGCAAGAGCAGTCAGCACTCTCAACTGCTAGGCCATTTCTCCAGCCTCTGCCTGTCTTCAATTCTTACTGGCAAGTGCAGCTACCCTGTGGCTACCACTTCTTTTGCCATCCTTCAAAGATATAAGATATAGCTTTTCTTTTTTTTTAATTTTTATTTATTTTATGTGTATGGATGTACTGTCTGCATGTAGGTCTTTGCACCTGTGTCCTGCAATGCTGCAGAGGTCAGAAGAGGGCATCAGATTCCCCTGGGACTGGAGTCAAAGACGGTTCTCAGCCACTGTGTGGGTGCTGGGGATCAAACCTGGGTCCTCCTGCCTCTGCCTCCCAAGTGCTAAGATTAAAGGTGTGTGCCACCATGCCTGGCAGGAGACATAGCTTTTCAACCTTCCACTATGGACTGAAGACTCATGTCTCTCCAAGAATCCTCCAAACCTTCAGTGCCAGATGGGGACTGCTGAGACATCCAGCTTGTGGACTGAGCAACTACTCAGCGTCTTCAGAGTACAGACTGCCATTGTTGGACTGCCCAGGCTGTGTCATGGAGACCAGTATGTAGGCATTCTTTTGGCAGAAGCACTTAAAAGCAGTTAGCTAACAGCCAAAGCCTTGACCCCTGCTGTTATTCTCACAGACCTGTGAAGCCTGAGCTGTCTTTGATCTTTTAGGAAAGAGCTTTGATCTGGAATACAGCCTGAGGACTTGGGGCAGTAGAGCTGCAGGTGGCCTGGAAGTCTCCTCCCTGAGGACTGGCTCTCAGAATTTTGGAGGATACTGTGCAATCTGCTAAGGGAGAAAGCTAAGTCAGTGTTCCAACCCCAGCTTTAAAGCCTAATAATCACAACAAACGATATCAGTGCAGGAATGGAGATTTTATATCGGGGTAATCAACAGCTGTATAATTGGACTTTAAAGGGCACACAATGGGAGTGAACTCGTGTGGTACTGAGAACACAGCTGAATACACATGGCTGGATAGGTCATTGATACTAGAAAAAAAAACTTAGCCGGGCATGGTGGCGCACGCCTTTAATCCTAGCACTTGGGAGGCAGAGGCAGGCGGATCTTTGTGAGTTCAAGGCCAGCCTGGTCTACAGAGCGAGTTCCAGGACAGCTGGGGCTACAGGGAGACCCTGTCTCGAAAAAACCAAAACAAACAAACACTTTCTTTACTTGTGGGACAAGTTAAAGGAACTAAGCTTAAATTTCCTTCCCAAATAAGTAGCATACAGTCAATGAGAACCAGTTTGGGTAAATGTAATGAAAGCTNCGGAAGTTTTCCTCCCTGAGGACTGGCTCTCAGAATTTTGGAGGATACTGTGCAATCTGCTAAGGGAGAAAGCTAAGTCAGTGTTCCAACCCCAGCTTTAAAGCATAATAACACAAAATGCAGGAAAACTGATTATCTATTGGTCAGTAGATGGAGACTTTTATGGTAATCAAGGCTATATAATTGACTTTAAGGCTCACAATGGGAGTGAACGTCTGTTTGGTACTGTGGAACACAGGCTGAATACACTGGCTGGAATAGGTCATGATACTAGAAAAAAAACTTAGCCGGGCATGGTGGCGCACCGCCTTAATTCCTAGCACTTGGGGGCAGGAGGCAGGCGGATCTTTGTGAGTTCCAAGGCCAGCCTGCTTCTGACAGATGCAGTTCCGGACAAGCTGTGGCTACCAGGGAGACCTGTCTCGAAAAGACAAAAAAAAAAAAAAAAAAAAAAAAAAAACTTATGTCAAGATCCTAGATAACTGTTATTTCTTTGTGTGTGTGTGTGTGTGTGTGTGTGTGTGTGTGTATGTGTGTGTGTGTGAGTGTGTGTGTGTGTTTGAGACAGGGTCTCCATATAGCCCTGGCTTGCCTGGAGCTCACTCTATTGACCAGGCTGGCCTTGAACTCACAGAAATCTGCCTGCCTCTGCCTCCCAAGTGCTAGGATTAAAGGTGTGTGCCACCACGCCCAGCCTAACTGTAATTTTTTACTATATGATAAATATATATTGTTATATGTACAGACGAATGTACCTTGCAACACTCATCAAAGAAGGTTCTTTTTGCAAGAAATGAATACTATTACAGAGTTCCACAACAGGCCACACATAGAAAATAAGTGTCTGTGAGATGCCCAACCTTAGGTGTTAAGGTTGGGCATCTCACAGACACCAAAACATTGTGGAACAGAGAGTAGAGAGATACTAATGCATCCTTCAACTTCACCAGAGAAGCTTCCTCATGCAACAGAGAGTGACTAACATAGAAAGCCACAACTGTCCAAAATATAGAGAATAAGAGACTTCAGAGTGCAGGTCCCTGGATAGGTTGCCGATGTCCAACTTCACCTACTCAGGGCTCAGGGAACACTGTGGAAGAGGTACTGGAAAGACAACAGAAGCCAGGGTTGGTGCACAACCATAGGGAAACAACCTTGCAGGTTACTGGGAACCTGCTCACATGAACTTACGTCAGTTGTGACAGCACAAGACCCATGAAGACTCCAACATGCAGAAATTCAGTGTAAAACTGGGGAAATGGGCAGGAGATCCCAGCCGAAGCGGAGGGGTGTCAGGGCACACAAACTTGACTCAATAGGCCTTAGCATATGACAGAACATATGAAATATGGGGGTGCAGATGGGCAAGGGATCAAAATACGATCAGGATAATGTGTGTGTGATGCACACAAAATCCAATACGAATATTAAGAAGAAAGAGATAAGTCTCTCTCTTTAGAGAGTTTCTTTACTTTTGTAATAAAAACTCTTGGGGCCTAAACAGGGCTCTTGTGACACACGCTCGCTCATGTCCGCTCCTGCAGAGTAAACTCTGTGACACACGCTCGCTCACGTCCGCTCCAGCAGAGTAAACTGTGTGACACATGTTCACTCATGTCCACTCCTGCAGAGTAAACCGTATGACACAGGCTCGCTCATGCCCGCTCCTGCAGGGTGAACTCTGTGACACACGCTTGCTCACGCCCACTCCTGCAGGGTAAACTGTGTGACACAGGCTCACTCACGTCCGCTCCTGCAGAGTAAACTCTGTGACACGCGCTCGCTCACGTCTGCTCCTGCAGAATAAACTCTGTGACACAGGCTCCCTCACATCCACTCCTACAGAGTAAACTCTGTGACACAGGCTCGCTCATGTCTGCTCCTGCAGAGTAAACTCTGTGACACACGCTGGCTCATGTCCACTCCTGCAGAGTAAACTCTGTGTCACACGCTTGCTCATGTCCACTCCTGCAGAGTAAACTCTGTGACACAGGCTCATTCACTTCTGCTCCTGCCAGAGTAAACTCTGTGACACAGGCTCGCTCACATCCGCTCCTGCAGAGTAAACTCTGTGACACACGCTCGCTCACGTCCGCTCCTGCAGAGTAAACTCTGTGACACACGCTCGCTCACTTCTGCTCCTGCAGAGTAAACTCTGTGACACAGGCTCGCTCACGTCCGCTCCTGCAGAGTAAACTCTGTGACACACGCTCGCTCACTTCTGCTCCTGCAGAGTAAACTCTGTGACACAGGCTCGCTCATGTCTGCTCCTGCAGGGTAAACTCTGTGACACACGCTCGCTCACGTCCGCTCCTGCAGAGTAAACTCTGTGACACAGGCTGGCTCACGTCCGCTCCTGCAGAGTAAACTCTGTGACACAGGCTCGCTCACGTCCACTCCTGCAGAGTAAACTCTGTGACACACGCTCGCTCACGTCCGCTCCTGCAGAGTAAACTCTGTGACACACGCTCGCTCACGTCTGCTCCTGCAGAGTAAACTCTGTGACACACGCTCGCTCACGTCCGCTCCTGCAGAGTAAACTCTGTGACACAGGCTCGCTCACGTCCGCTCCTGCAGAGTAAACTCTGTGACACACGCTCGCTCACGTCCGCTCCTGCAGAGTAAACTCTGTGACACACGCTCGCTCACGTCCGCTCCTGCAGAGTAAACTCTGTGACACACGCTCGCTCACGTCCGCTCCTGCAGAGTAAACTCTGTGACACACGCTCGCTCACGTCCGCTCCTGCAGAGTAAACTCTGTGACACACGCTCGCTCACGTCCGCTCCTGCAGAGTAAACTCTGTGACACACGCTCGCTCACGTCCGCTCCTGCAGAGTAAACTCTGTGACACACGCTCGCTCACGTCCGCTCCTGCAGAGTAAACTCTGTGACACACGCTCGCTCACGTCCGCTCCTGCAGAGTAAACTCTGTGACACAGGCTCGCTCACGTCCGCTCCTGCAGAGTAAACTCTGTGACACACGCTCGCTCACGTCCGCTCCTGCAGAGTAAACTCTGTGACACACGCTCGCTCACGTCCGCTCCTGCAGAGTAAACTCTGTGACACAGGCTCGCTCACTTCTGCTCCTGCAGAGTAAACTCTGTGACACAGGCTCACTCACGTCCGCTCCTGCAGAGTAAACTCTGTGACACAGGCTCACTCACGTCCGCTCCTGCAGATTAAACTCTGTGACACAGGCTGGCTCACGTCCGCTCCTGCAGAGTAAACTCTGTAACACACGCTCGCTCATGTCCGCTCCTGCAGAGTAAGCTCTGTGCTGTTATTCTCAGTTTTAAGTCAATACTTTAGTGTTATAATACCTAGTGTAGTTGATCTTCGATTCTTTGGGGCACAAGGAACCATTTGCAGGCTGGGACACTCCCACCTCCAGTCTTTGTCTGGTAACAGTGGAATGTAGGTAAATGGAGGGCACTGACTGGAAATTGAGTAGGCTCAGGGCTGGAGAGATGGCTCTGCAGTTAAGAGCCCTGGCTGCTCTTGCAGAAGAACTGGGTTCGATCCCCAGCACCCACGTGGCGGCTGAGAACGTCCTTAACTCTGGTTCCCGAGGAATCTGACAGCCTCTTCTGACCTCCTCACCACTGCATGCCATGGGTGCCCATACACACATGTAGGCAACACATTCATACACATAAAATAAAATATTTTAAAAAGAGAAAGAATAGGGTCCTATAACTTTGGATGGAGATGAGAGCAAGGGCCTTGATTAGAAGGGGACACTGTACTTGCAGATTCTGGGGAGCTTTTGCCTGAGGAAATAATACTCTTACCTTTAGTAGTAAATGCAGCCTACCCCATCCTACCTAGTGGGATCTTTACATTTTTTTCTGGAGAAACTAATTCTGCATTGTCAAAGGAAATAGCAAAGCCATTTCCTGAAGGAAAGGCCAAAACAAGACAAAACTTATGCCCTTAGGACCCACTCTCACCACTCTGCTCTGCCACTCAATGTATAAGCACACCCAGACCCAGGCCTCACCAGAGTGCTAGAGATGAGAAGATACAGGGGTCTCAGGAAGAAATGAACTGTACTTCTGAAGAACTCAAGTTTTCTGATTCATACAAGCAGAGGGCTTTTGAGTATGTGTAGAATCTTATACTAAATGTGTTAAAATGGTGGAAGAAACATAAAATTAGCTCAGGCTGAATTTTCCAATTGGGCCTTGTTGAGTAGAGATTCTAGGTTTAATATTGCAGGTCACTATTGTAACATGTAGGTTTTGGCCTTAATATTGATGAAGAGTTTCAGAGGCTCAGGCCATTGGGAATGTTGTATTGGATTTGCCTTGTAAAACCCATTCCTTCACAGTGAGAGGGTCCAGAAGATGTGCCCTTCGCAAGGAGGAAGAGAAACAAATTTGTCAGAAGACTAACAGAATACTTGAAGAATTCTGTCATTACTCCTGTCTGTATGCCAGATGTTACAGGGCGAGATGCAGCTGCGCAATCTGAAACCTTCAAGGCGGTAGGTCTAATGGGATCCCAGGGTAGCAGAGGACAAGTGGAAGCACTGGGCTGTCGACATCTTGGTGAGCACACTTTCCCCAATGAACAGCACAGCAAAGTAATCATAATGGTTTGACAATGTACTGTAGTGTGCAACTGTCGGGCTGCCTCATTAATCCAGGCATTCCCAGAAGTTAAGTTAATTTGAGAGGAAGCCTACTAAGTTCTTGCTTGATGCGTACAGGCAGTAAAACTAAGAGAAAATGAATGAAAAGATACCTTGAATCATAGCAACAGAGAATAACGGCCCACAGCAGTATCTGGATGCTAACACTTTATGTTCTTTTTTTTTTAATTTTTTAAAAATTTTATTTATATCTGTATGTGTATCAATGTACTGTCTGCATGCAGGTTTGTGCACCCATGTTGTGCAATGCCGCGGAGGTCAGAAGAGGGTCTTGGATTCCCCTGGAACTGGAGTTCTCCTGGAATTGGAGTTTCAGATGGTTTTCGGCCGCCATGCGGGTGCTGGGGATCGAACCTGGGTCCTCTGTAAGAGCGGTCGGCGCTCCTAACCGCTAGGCCACCTCTCCAGCCTTTATGTTCTTGAATGAGACAGGAGGCCAGGTCCTTTTCAGGATGGATCCTGCTACATTACCTAACGTTTGACTGTTAATCTGTCACCTCCTTCCTCAAAGAGTCTTTTACTGTGGTCACTGTGCATTGTGGAAAAGGTAATAATCAGACCTTCCAGGACTGACTAGATAATGGCTAAGTCACTCCCACAGATCATGAACAGAATGAAGCCCTCCACTCAGAGTAAAGGCTTATGGAGAGCAAGTGTTCAATGGAATTTTAGTCAAAGCACGACTCATGGTAGGTCCAGGATATTCCGCAGACTAATCCTTGGTTACTTAACATCCCAGAATTAATAATACGGCGAGGTATACTTAGATGATGATGGAATCCCCGAATTGATTTCCTGACTTGTGGAATGAAGGCTATGATGCTTGCAAAGGTTAAACGAAAGCCGTTAGGGCTGCTGTACCACACAAAATAGTGAGGAAAAAAGCTTCCCTGTAGGAACTGAACATATCAGTGGCATCATCGAAGACTTGAAAGACTCAGGTGTGGTGATACACTCACCCATCTCCCTTGTGTTGTATTATCTGTTCTGTGCAGAAGAGAATGGCTATTTGAGAATTAGAGATGTTAGTTGTAAGCTTCTTCAAGTAGTAACTCCAAGTCTAGCTTCTGAACTGCATGAGGTTTGCTTCTTTGAGCAGACTGACACATTTGTTGCAACTTCTGTCCAAAGGATTTTTTCCCCTTTACCTGACCATAAGGCCCACCACAAACAATTTGTTTTTCATCTCGCAAGGCCAGCAATGAACCTTTACTCTTCTATACAATAGCATATTCATTCTCTAACCTTGAATCATTACTTATTTCACAGGAAACTTGATTAGCACTCTTTTCCACGGGGACTTTTGGGTAAAGCATTTGCACATTAGTGGATAGAAAAGAAATGCACCCAAAATGCAAAGACCCCCTTTCTTCCCCAAGTTTCTAGGGGTTCAGTTTGGTTATGCAGAGGTAGTCTTCCTTTAAAGGTAGAGGAGTAATCGTTACACCTGGCTCCCTCAGTGACCAAGAAAGAGTCCAGTGCTAGTGGTCTTGCTTGGGTGGTAGAAGCAGCACAGTCCTACTTGGGTGGATTACACCAGCCCACATACCAGGTGATGTGACATGGTAGTTTGGAGCGGGACCACAAAAGGCAAATGCAATGCAAGATTGTCCACTCTCCTGTGCTGTGCACTCTGCCCTTTGGGCCTTTTGATTCCACAGGCCCAGTGTATTTGAGGTTTCAGTGTCAGGCAAGGATGCTATTTGGAACTGCGGCATGATCCCATAGGGGAGTCAGAGAGCAGAGAGTTAAGATCGTGGAACATGGTCCTCTCGCCTACTCTTGTCTTGATATTGGACTTTAGTTAAATTCTACCCTTGACAATGAGTCAGCAAGTTGTAACGAGAAATGACCATCCCACCTTCAGTTGGTTTCAGCTGACACACTAAGCCATAAAGTTGGCTGTGCATGACAGCCATCTATCATCAGATGTTATGCATATGAATGGATCTGATGTGGCTGGTCATGACAACACAAGAAATTCACATGAAGAATTGACTCAAATGCCTGTAGTTCTTATTTCTGCTACAATACCTTATGTCCCCAAGCATGCACCTATGGCCTTATGGGGCGTCTGTATGATTGGCTGGTTAAGAAAGACAAGGCTAGACCCTGGTTTACAGATGGTTCTTTACACTACACAATCTCCATTCTTTTTCCCTTGGGGGGGTATTTTTGAGGCAGGGTCTCCCTTTTAGTACCAGCTGTCCTGGAGCTCCCTCTGTAGACCAGGCTGGCCTTGAACTCACAGAGATCTGCCTACCTCTACCTCCAGAGAGCTGGGACTAAAGGCATGCACCACCACACCCTGCTACAATCTCCATTCTTAAGTGAACAGACGCAGCATTACAACCCCCTTTTTTTTTCCTCTTTCATTTGTTTATTTTTAAGGGATTCTACAATATAATAACACAGTTGTTTTCAGATATCACTGATGTTACTCAGTTTGCCATACAATTAGGTAATTGGTGCATTTTGCAAGTATCTATGTCCAAATTTTGAACAACCCAAGGTTCCCATAGTCCAGTTGGTGATGCTTGTATGCACAGGCATGTTGATCAATTAGGAATCCAGTCTATATTGCTGTAGTCTCATAATTCACCCCTATCTCTCCGTAGCCCTTACATTCTACCATGCCTCCTCTTCCGCAATTTGTTCCCTAGGCTTTGAGAAAGGGGCACGAGTGGGTGAGAAGAAAACAGTCTACTTCCTTTGGAGTTGTCATTTTGGACTCTAGTCTGTTCAGGTTGTTTCCCTTCATGGGTTGACAGCTTTTCCAGTGATACCTTTTTAGTCATACTAACAAAGCACAAGGAATTGGATGTATAGGCATTTAAGCAGTACTAATTATTATGGCAAGCTAAGCTGTGAGCATAGACACAGATGCTTGGATGATATGCTAATCCACAAACTGTGGTTTCTCTATAAAGGGTGACAAGTTCTTATTGTGGCTTATAACATCTCCTAACACTAGAGGACATAAGCTTGTGGCATCTGCTGTGAGTTATTCCTCCAAGGAGAGAGCTAATAGCCAATTAGATTTGGGATATATAGAGACACATGGCTGCCACTGTTGCACAGTATCTCCAGGCAGTTGAGGTGTAGCTGATACCGATGAAGGAGTCTTGCTTGTCTCGAGGAGACCAATATTTTGCTGTATTGCTTTAGCAGCCTTTGGTAACGCTCTCTGGCATTTCAGAGGCCAGTTGTACATTAGCAAGTGATGTCTCATAACATTTTTTCATGCTCACACCAGGTCTCTGACAACAGGAACTTAATGCCTTTCTCCTTGCATATGTCCCACTTATAGGCAAAAGGCTTTTATAATTTGAGGGGGGGACAACCCCTTTTTATACAACTTTGAATGTCTATGGTGAAGAGAAATCTTCACTATGGGAAGGACTTTAATACACATGGCCGTAACTTTTGCTTGGAAGGAAAAATGGCCAAATGTGTGAACATAGACTGATTCATTATCTGTACTGATTCATGTGGCCAGACGGTCATGGACTTGGTTGGAGCCTTGCTGGAAAATTGATGAGAACACCTGGAGGACACATTATGTGAATAGACATCTCTAAACAGTCAAAGGATGTGAAGATATTTGTGCCCCACATAAACCCTGAACAACAGGTGACCCCGGCAGAGGAGGACTTCCACAACCGAGTAGACAGGATGATCTGTCCTGTGGCCAGTGGTCAACATTGTTTCCCAGTAGTGTCCATCCTAAACTTAAGAGGCTTTCGCCGTGAGCGCTCCTAGCACTCACTTTCCTGTAAATAAGCAGAGGTGCTGGGGAAATATGACTCCCCACCTGGCCACTGTCAGATTCTCTCTTGCAGTGCTGGATGCCTTGAACGACAAACCAAAACAAATCAGAATACTTGCAAGCAGCCACTGACCTGTCCTGTGTGACAACAGCGTGGAGGACACTTTAGGGACACCTTGAAGAAAGTCCATGTTGAACGAGGGGCACTCTCAGCAGGAGCAGGTCAGTTTTGTAGAGCTTTGGAAGACTGTCAGTGACCATGCAACCACACAGCCATTTCTAGCTAAGTCAGAGTACCACAGTTCCCCTGCGGCCTATGGGAGGAATTCTTTTTTTGAGTCAGGGTCTCCCTGTAGTCCCACCGGCCTGGAACTCCCACTGCAGACTAGGGTGGCCTCGATTTCTCAGAGATCGCTTGCCTCTGCCTCCTTAGTGCTGGGATTAAAGGCATGGTCCACCATGCCCAGCTAGGAACTATTTTTGACTCATGCCAAAGGGACAGTGCTATGATGGGGGGGGGATACTATAAGTTCTTAGCCCACCTAAGTCAGGGATTCCAGGAAATCTACTGAGGTAGAAGTTCTGAGAACTTTGCTGCAATCTCACTCCCACTGATACCAGCCACAGATCCACCTACGCCTTAATCCCCCATCTCCTCGCCCTCACCTCCTTCTAAACTCACTTCCTTGTGTGCCTGGGGATAAAACTTCCATTCTGGGGACATTCTAATGCTGGTCATCCCAATCCCGACACAGGCAGGCCAGCTGCCAAGCCTGAAATAAACCCGACTTCCTCTTCATCAGAGTCCTGACATTTTCTCCTCTCTGCACAGAGTCTCCCTCAAAATGAACCTAACAGAACAGATCTTCCCTTATACTGAGAGCGTAGTTGTGCTGAGTGCAAACATTCCTGCTCTGTACACTGCTCTGTGATGTTTTAGTCCCAATAAGAACCGTTTGAATAATCTTTTCATGCCTAGTTTTCCTCGTGTGGGAAGTGGATTCGGGCAAGGGGCATTTGTCTCAATCAGACATTTACCATTTCTGGTAGAAGCATTCTGATCCTCTATGGTCATTTTATAAGGTTCCATTCATGATTAACTCCAGTTATCCCGCTGTGCTATGATCGTTGTGTGGTTCCTCCTCCCCACTGTGTTCCTGCACCTGTTATTTGGGAAGGGAGGCAGGTCTTTATAGGGGAAATCTCAATATAATTGTACATCCAAATTCCCTTCCTTTTCTTTTCTTTTTTTTTTTCTTTTTTTTTTTTTTTTTGAGACACCCCTGCCTGCCCAGAGGCGTCCTCTTTGTCCTGAAGTGTTGTGAATGCCATTTTGTCCTTTTGAACAACATTAACTGAACATGCCCCAAAATGTGTGTATAATTTTTCCTTCCTGAAGTATAAGTTTAGTCTGAACATGCTCAGAAGTGAGCTCTTTAACTGAGAGTGCTCAGGCTTCCCTGCGCCTAAAGTGTTTTCCCTTCCTTCCTTCCTTCCTTCCTTCCTTCCTTCCTTCCTTCCTTCCTTCCTTCCTTTTTCTTTTTTCCCCTTTGGTGTTTGTTTTTTTTTTTTTTTTTTTTTTTTTTTTTTGGTCTTTTTGAGACAGGGTCTCCCTGCAGCACCAGCTGTCCTGGAACTCACTCTGTAGACCCGGCTGGCCTTGAACCCACAGACATCCGCCTGCCTCTGCCTCCCAAATGCTAGGATTAAAGGCGTGCACCACCATGCCTGGCATCCCCTTTGGTCTTTTTGAGTCAGGCCTCCCTGTAGCTCCACTAGCCTGAAACTTACTATGTAGACCAGTCTGGCCTTGAACTCACAGAGACCCACCTGCCTCTGCCTCCTCCTGAGTGCTGGGATTAAAGGTGTGTGCCACCGTGCCTGGCTCAATTGTGAAGTTTTAAATTTAAATATTTAAAGATTTCAAGGATTTTGACCAAGGTTTTGTTTTCCTATGAGTCTGGGTAGGGATTTCTGTATAGAACGGCTCATTCTATTTCCTTACTGATCTCACTCTTCTTGGACTTCCTGTCCAATCCCTTTATTGATTACGCATCTTTATGATGTTACCACAATTTTTATTTTTTTCTATACTCTTCAGAATTTTATTATTGTGTCTGCCTATGAATGCAGGCATGGGCAATGTAGGAAATATCAGATGAGAAAAAAGAAAACCTGCCTCGACAGAAAAATTAGGTTTATTGGGGAACAAACCCAGAGGGGACCTCCCTGGACCTAGGGCTGGAGGAGATGGCCAGGCGCTTGTGGCACAGGACCTGGAGGAGGAGTGACCGCTCTTACAGACTCGAGCTTTTTATATTTTCTCCCATACAGGAGGGGAAAGGAGCGTGCGGCCCGGGTCGTGTCGGGTACAGGCGGGGGGAGTCCTGGAAAGGGGCGTGCGGCCCGGGTCGTGTCGCGTACAGGCGGGGAGGGTCCTGGAAAGGGGCGTGCGGCCCGGGTCGTGTCGCGTACAGGCGGGGAGGGTCCTGGAAAGGGGCGTGCGGCCCGGGTTGTGTCGTGTACAGGCGGGGGGAGTCCTGGAAAGGGGCGTGCGGCCCGAGTTGTGTCGCATACAGGCGGGGGAGGGGACAGTGTTGGTACATGTCAGGGGATGCAGCTGGCTTCCAGGAAGGAGGCCAGAGGGCAGCGCTCATGTGAGACACTGATCTCCACAAGGAGGAAGAGAGGGTAATTAGTCATACATATCCCTTAAGAAGAAGATGATCTTGCCGGGCGCATGCCTTTAATACTAGCATTCAGGAGACAGAGGCAGGTGGATCTCTGTGAGTTCAAGGCCACCAGCTCTACATAGAGAGTTCCAGGACAGCTGGGACTACAGGGAGACCCTGTCTCAAAAAGACCAAAAAAAGAAGAAGGAGGAGGAGGNAGAGATCCTCCTCCTGAGTGCTGGGAAAATGCCACCGTGCCTGGCTCAATTGTGAAGTTTAAATTTAAATATTAAAGATTTCAAGGATTTTGACCAAGTTTTGTTTCCTAGTCTGGGTAGGGATTTCTGTATAGAACGGCTCATTCTATTTCCTTACTGATCTCACTCTTCTTGGACTTCCTGTCCAATCCCTTATGAGTGACGCATTATGATGTACCACACATTTTTATTTTTTTCATACCCATGAAATTATTGTGTTCTGCCTATGAATGCAGGCATGGGCAATGTAGGAAATATCAGATGAGAAAAAAGAAAACCTGCCTCGACAGAAAAATTAGGTTTATTGGGGAACAAACCCAGAGGGGACCTCCCTGGACCTAGGGCTGGAGGAGATGGCCAGGCGCTTGTGGCACAGGACCTGGAGGAGGAGTGACCGCTCTTACAGACTCGAGCTTTTTATATTTTCTCCCATACAGGAGGGGAAAGGAGCGTGCGGCCCGGGTCGTGTCGGGTACAGGCGGGGGGAGTCCTGGAAAGGGGCGTGCGGCCCGGGTCGTGTCGCATACAGGCGGGGAGGGTCCTGGAAAGGGGCGTGCGGCCCGGGTCGTGTCGCGTACAGGCGGGGAGGGTCCTGGAAAGGGGCGTGCGGCCCGGGTTGTGTCGTGTACAGGCGGGGGGAGTCCTGGAAAGGGGCGTGCGGCCCGAGTTGTGTCGCATACAGGCGGGGGAGGGGACAGTGTTGGTACATGTCAGGGGATGCAGCTGGCTTCCAGGAAGGAGGCCAGAGGGCAGCGCTCATGTGAGACACTGATCTCCACAAGGAGGAAGAGAGGGTAATTTAGTCTACATATCCTTAAGAAGAAGATGATCTTGCCGGGCGCATGCCTTTAATACTAGCATTCAGAGACAGAGGCAGGTGGATCTCTGTGAGTTCAAGGCCACCAGCTCTACATAGAGAGTTCCAGGACAGCTGGGACTACAGGGAGACCCTGTCTCAAAAAAGACCAAAAAAAAGAGGGAGGAGGAGGAGGAGGAGGAGGAGGAGGAGGAGGAGGAGGATCCTATCTGGTCCGGAGTGGCAGCTTGAGAGATTGCTGTGCCCCAGTTAATCAAGAATTTCTGGAATAGACTGAAAAAGCGTTGGTAACTAGGATGAACTGACTTGGGATCAGAGGAGCTCAAGGTCCTTAGAAGGCAGCTGGGGCTGAAAAGAAGCTTTCAGAACCCTACTAGGTGGCTAGGTGGCAAACCGCCTGGCTGATAAGAGACCAGCTGACCGCCAAAGTGACTTTCAAGTACTATCTGCCTCACACAGGACCTTTGTGTCAAGCCCCTCCCACTTCTCTGTAAAGGAAGTTTCCCTTTCTTTCCTTCTTTCTTTCTTTCTTTCTTTCTTTCTTTCTTTCTTTTTTACTTTTTCCTGGAACCCTGCCTCTTTCTAAGGCTGCCCATTTTTTCCCTATATAAACCTGTATCCTTGGGGAAATAAACCAATGTTCTGTATGAATTAATCACCCTAGGAGTGACTCATTTGCCATCCTCTCGCTGCTCCAATCTTGGCTCCCTGGGGGTGAGGGGTGTACTTGGGAATAGCTATATCCACATTAGGCTACACTCAGATGAATTATAGCAGTGTTCTGAAGTTTGTTTGAGCTATGGATCCATAACTTGTCTGTATACCAATGGAAGCTATGAATTTGGATGGTGGAGACCTATATAACAGTTCTGTGATTAGGAACTTATTGATGACTGTCTGAGAAGCACCCAAAGCTTTAGGCTTTTTGTATCTTTCAGGCTGGTTTTTCTTCTTGTCTTTGTGGCAGGATATGTGTAGATGTGACAGATCTGCTCACCTGAGAATGATGTGTGTCAATGGTCTAAGCTATGGATTCTCCCTTAGAATAGTAGACTTCTGTCTTGACAGTGAAAAAAAAAAGTTAACATGGAGCCATTTAAGGGATGTGTGGATGATCAGGCTGGACTAACCTGGAAGTGATATTCACACAGACACCAGCTGTGGATTGGACATGTGGAAAAGTCTCCTGGGGAAGTGAAGGCCTGACCTCCGTAATTCTCTTTTTTTTCCCTTTACTTGTCTATTTTTAAGGGATTCTACAATATAAGAGCACAGTTGTTTTCAGATCACATTGATGTTGCTCAGTTTGCCATACAATTAGGTAATTAGCACTAGCATCCACAGATGAGGGATACTATTCGTCGTTTGTTTTTCTGGGACTGTGCTACTTCACTCAGCATGATATCTTCTTTTTTTAATTTTTTTTATTAATTTTATTTATTTCTGTATGTGTATGAGTGTACTGTCTGCATGCAAGTGTGTGCACCCGTGTTGTGCAATGCCGCGGAGGTCAGAAGAGGGTGTCGGATTCCCCTGGAACTGGAGTTCTCCTGGAATTGGAGTTTCAGATGGTTCTCGGCCACCATGTGGGTGCTGGGGATCGAACCTGGGTCCTCTGTAAGAGCAGTTGGTGCTCTTAACCGCTAGGCCATCTCTCCAGCCCCAGCATGATATCTTCTAGCTCCATCCATTTGCCTGCAAAGTTCATGATGTCATCTTTCTTTACTGCTGCATAGAACTCCGCTGTGTAGATGTACCACATTTTCTCTATCAGTTGAGGGACACTTGGGTTGGTTCCAGCTCCTTGCTATTGTGAAGAGAGCTACAATAAACATGGCTATGCATGTATCTCTGCTGTAAGATGAGTCTTATGGGTATATACCCAGGAGTGGTATGACTGGGTCAGGTGGTAAGCTCATTTTGAGTCTTCCAAGGGTTCTCCACACTACTTTCCATAGTGGCTGTATAAGTTTACATTCCCGCCAGCAGTGGATGAGTGTTCCCCTTTCCCCACAACCTCTCCAGACTGGTAATCATTTGTTTTCTTGATCCTAGCCAGGTCTTATTGGAGTAGATGATATCGTTTTTTTTTTTTTTTTTTTTTTTTGGTCTTGTTCGAGACAGGCGTCTCCCTGTAAGCCCCAAGCTGCCTGGAACTCTCTCTCTAGGCCAGGCCTGGCCTCACTTGAACTCCACGAAAGCTCTGCTTTCTCGCCTCCCGAAGTGCGAGGGATTAAAGGCGCGCCGCCACCAGCCCGGACTGTAAGATAATATCTTAAAGTGGTTTTAATTTGCATTTCCTTAATTATTAGCACGTCAAACAGTTTTTAAGATGTTTCTCAGCCATCTCTAATTCCTCACTTGTGAAGTCTCTGTTCAGCAATTTGCTCCATCTTTTGAGTGGGTAATTTGTTTTCTTTCTCTTTTGTTTTTTGAGTAGTTTATATATTCTGGAACATCAATGCTTTGTCAGATGTATCTGCAATGAAGGTTTCCTCCCACTCTGTGGGTTTTCTCTTCACTTCCTTGATTGTTTCTTTTGATGTACAAGAAGCTTTTGAGTTGTTTTTTTTTTTTTTTTTGTTTTTTTTATGTGTATGAATGTACTGTCTGCATGCAGGTCTGTGCACCCGTGTCGTGCAATGCCGCGGAGGTCAGAAGAGGGTCTCGGATTCCCCTGGAACTGGAGTTCTCCTGGAATTGGAGTTACAGACGGTTCTTAGCCGCCATGTGGGTGCTGGGGATCGAACCCGGGTCCTCTGCAAGAGCGTCGGTGCTCTTAACCGCTAGGCTATCTCTCCAGCCCAGAAGCTTTTGAGTTTAATGAGGTCCCATTTGTCAATTGTTGATCTTATTTCTTGTGCAGCTGCTGTCTGATTTAGGAAGTCTTTTCCTATGCCTATGTCTTGAAGTCTGCTGCCAACTTTTTCTTCTTTCACCTTCAGAGTTTGGGGTTTCTAATCCACCTGGAGTTGACTTTTGTACTGGGCAAGAGGTAGTAGTTTAATTTCATTCTTCTACAAGCAGTGATCCAGTTTTGCCAACACCACTTGCTGACGATGCTGTCTTTCCTCCTTGTGTCTTCTTGGCACCCTTGTCAAATATGAGGTGACTGAAATTGTATGTGCTCAGATTTGGATCTTCGGTTTTGTTCCATTGGTCAACAGGTCTGTTTTTGTGCCAGTACCAGGCTGTTTTTTATGACTATAGCCTTCCAGTATAGTTTGAAGTCTGGTATAGAGATCCTCCTGTATTGCTCTTTTCACTCAGGGTTGTTTTGGCTATTCGGGGTGTAGGAAGCTTCTTTTTTTTTTAATTTTTTTTAGATTTTATTTATTTTTGTATGTGTATGAGTGTACTGTCTGCATGTAGGTCTGTGCACCTGTGTCATGCAATGCCGCAGAGGTCAGAAGAGGGTCTTGGATTCCCCTGGAACTGGAGTTCTCCTGGAATTGGAGTTACAGATGGTTCTCAGCTACCATGTGGGTGCTGGGGATCGAACCCAGGTCCGGGTCCTCTGCAAGAGCAGTCGGTGCTCTTAAACACTAGGCTATCTCTCCAGCCCCAGAAGCTTCTCTTTTTATGCCGAGCAGGGATGACGTGGCCCTGCTAAGGGGAATGTGGACACAGGGCCCGCTTTTCGGACACTGTGGGGAGCTGGCCCCTCAGTGCAGAGACCAGCTGGCTACTTCCCGCAGCCCAACCTGAGCAGTAACTCCAACTTAGGTTCTTAGCCTGGACCCGCAAGACACGTGTTCCACTCTTGGCCATGACTTCCCACCTGCCCAGAGCCAGGACAGGAATTTCACTCACAACACCAGCTACCCAGGTTGGTGGTCAGCAGAGGGAACCTCTTTCCAACCACACTGGCCACCAGAATGAAACTCAGGCTTACCTGAGCCTGTACGCGTGCAATAATTAATAAAAATATTGGCCAGGAACTCTGTGATGTTAATTGGAATTCGATTTACTGGTTGCCACAGCTTGCTTTTTATAAACCAAGTGATGTCAGTTCCCAGGACCAATCATGAGCTCCCCCAACTCCACGCCACCGCATACCTTGCTCCACCCAGCGTCACTCACCAGGGTCATGCTGCTTGCTCCTCCTTGGGATGGAGCCAGACTCTTGGCCATGTGGTGCTAGTTGGAAATCCAGCTGCAATTCAAGCTGGATTTCCAACATTGGGGTCTTTTGTTTTTCCAAATGAAATTAAGCACTTTTTTCTCCAAGCCTGTGAATAAACTCTTGGGGATTTTAATTGGGATTGAATTAAATCTATACAAGAGTTTTGTAGAATGGACATTTTACTATATTAATTTTCCCAATCCATGAGCTTGGGAGACATCTTCTGATGTCTTCTTCAATTTTCTTCTTCAGGGGTTTAAAGTTTTGGGGTTTTTTGTAGAGATCTTTGGTGTCTTTGGTTAGGTTTGTTCCTAGGCATTTTATTAGTTTTGAGGCTATTGTGAGTAGGAAGGTCTCCCTGAATTCTTTCTTTTTTTTTTTTTTTCCACTGAGACTGCATTCTCTCCCTCTACTCTCTTGAAAGAGAGAAGAGAATTCTTCAGTTGCTTGTTGTTGGGGTAAAGAGAGGCTACTGATTTTTCTAGGTTAATTTTGTATCCTGCCACTTTACTGAAACTCTTAATTGTTTCTAGGAGTTTTCTGGTGGAGTTTTTAGCATCCCTTAAGTAAACAATCATATCATCAGCAAAAAGGGATAGCTTGACTTCCTCTTTTTCCAATTAGTACTTCTTTAATTTCCTTTTTTGCCTTATGCCCTAGCAAGTGTTTCAAAGTCTATATTGAAGAGGAGTGGTGACGGGGGCAGCCTTGTCGAGTTCCTACCTTTAAAGGGAATGCTTCTGTTGTTTCCCCATTTTAGGATATATGGCTGTGGGTTTCCTGTATATGGCTTTGTTACACTGAGAATGATCCCTCCAATACCAGTTTCCTCTAGGACTTTAAGCATGAAGGGAGCTGGATTCCGTAAAAGGCTTTTCCTCATTCATGAGATGATGGTGTGGTTTTTGTCTTTCATTCCATTTATATGCTTGATGATATTTATTTGATTTTCATATGTTGAACCATCCCTGCATCTCTGGTATGAATCAAACCTGGTCATGTGGATGATTTTTTGATGTGGGTCTGTGTGCGATTTGCCAGTATCCTGTTTAGAATTTTTGGCATCTGTGTGTCATTAGGGAGATGGGTCTTATAGTTCTCCTTTTTGGTTGTATCTTTGCCTGGTTTTGGTATTAGAGTGATGGAATAGATAGATGGAATTTGGGAGAATTCCCTCTGTATCCTTCTAAACAATTTGAGTAATAATGGTTGTAAGTCTTTTTGAAATGTTTTATAGAATTCTGCAGCGAAACCATCTGGGCCTGGGCTTTTTTTAATTGGGAGGTTTCTTATTATATTCTTCAAGTTCTTCATATATTATTGGTCTGTTTAAGCTACTGATCTCTTCTTGGTTGAGCTTTGGTGATTCCCAGGATTTCAGATATTCATCCATTTCTTCTAGGTTTTCTTTTTTTTCTTTTTTTCTTTCTTTTTTTTTTTTTTTATTTTTTTTTTGTCTTTTCAAGACAGGGTCTCCCTGTAGTCCCAGCTGTCCTGGAACTCACTCTGTAGACCAGGCTGGCCTTGAACTCACAAAGATCCGCCTGCCTCTGCCTCCCAAGTGCTAGGATTAAAGGCGTGCGCCACCACGCCCAGCTCTTCTAGGTTTTCAAACAGACAAAATAGACTTCAAAATAAAAGAAATCAGAAGAAACAAAGAAGGCCATTACATTTTTATCAAAGGAACAATTCACCATGAAGATTTCACAATTATGAATATATATGCACCAAACCCTGGTGCACCAAACTTTATAAAGACAATTCTCCAGCACCTCAAGGCACAGATTAACCTCAGCACACTAATAGTAGGGGACTTCAATACCCCACTGAGCCCTTTGGACAGGTCAACAGGACAAAGAATAAACAGAGAGACATCTGAACTGAATGATATGATACACCAAACGGACCTCACAGACATCTACAGAATATTCCCACCCAAATACCAAAGAATACACTTTCTACTCAGCACCCCACAAAACATTCTCCAAAAATCGACCACATACTGGGACACAGAAAAAACCTCCACAAATAACAAAAAGATTAAAATAATTTCATGCATTCTATCAGACCACAATGCAATAAAGCTCACTATCAACACCAGGATAAGCCCCACTCTCTACAAGAACACATGGAGACTAAACAACACTCTCCTGAATAATGAATGGGTCAAGGAAGAAATAAAGAAAGAAATAAAAGCATTCCTGGAATTGAATGACAATGATAATACAACACAACAAAACCTGTGGATACTTTAAAAGCAGTCCTAAGAGGGAAGTTTATAGCCCTGGGTGCCTACATTAGAAAAACAGAAACAGCACAAGTGAATGATCTAACAGTGCGGGTAAAAACACTTGAGAGACAACAACAAAGGAACCCTAAACACAACAGACAGGAAGAAATAACAAAACTCAGAGCAGAAATCAATGAAATAGAAACAAAGAAAACCGTACAAAAAAATCAATGAATCCAAAAGTTGGTTCTTTGAGAGAATAAAGAAGATAGACAGACCTCTAGCACAGTTAACCAAAAGAAAGAAGGAACAACTCCAAATCAATACAATCCATGATGAAAGGGGAAACATCACAACAGACAATGAAAAGATCCAGACAATCACAGAGATCCACCTGCCTCTGCCTCCCCAGTGCTGGGATCAAAGGTGTGTGCCACCATGCTAACGTATAGCTGGGATTAAAGGTGTGCACCACCTTGCTGGCATATAGCTGGGATTAAAGGTATGCACCACCTGCTAGCATATAGCTGGGATTAAAAGTGTGCGCCACCGTGCTGACATATAGCTGGGATTAAAGGTGTGAGCCACCGTGCTGGCATATAGCTGTATTTTATAAAATCCCATTGGTTATAGAATTATTGGGTTTGGAGCTTGAGTAAGAACAGTCAGTCATAGCCTTACCTTAGCAGGAACACTATACTTTAAATTTTTTCCTTTCTGAATTACACATTCTCTATTATTTTTTAATTCGGTCTGCCCAGTTTCTAGAACCAGGATTCTTTGTCAGAATACAATGAAATGGCAAAACTGACTCCATTTTATTCTAGTTGACTTTGCTGGTGCTTCGCTTCTGGCCCGTGCTCTAGCTTCAGTCGGCCAGGCAGAACCGGTCCCAGAAGCTGTACTGCAGTCTCAGGGAGTGCATTGTTTCTACACTACTGGAAAGCTTATAACTAGCCAGGTAGCAGTCTTGTCCCCCAGGGTCCTGCATCTCTGTACAGCCCATTGTTTCTGCAACTCTCAGAAACTTGTTTCTCCCTACCAAAGTTCAGAAACTTTTTGTTAACTGAAAACGTCTTTGATGACTGACTTGCCCCTGGTCTGGTGTAACTATGCTGTTCCAAATAACTATGGTTATTGTCCTTACCCCTGGCATGATGTAATTGTGGTTTTCAACTTTATAAATCCTGGTCTGCTTCTCTTTGGGCTCAGAGTTCTTTTGGGCACTAGCCCTCTCTCAACCACCAGCTTCTTGCTAATTTTTAACAGACTCTTATATCCACCATCACTGTGTAGCATTCCTCTGTGCACTTGGTATTACATTTTTGAGCCCCAGAAATACCGCCAGTCAAGGCCTCAGCCTTGCTCCAAATCTCCCAGGCTTGGTGAACTGTTATAGGGGAGGGTCTCCCGGGAAGTTCCAGGGCCCAGTGACTATCACACCAGGACCAGAGAGTCTCAGAATGACTGCTCTATGACCCCAACAGCAAAACTATGCAGTCCTGGTCCTCCTAGGAGGTAAGTTCTAATATTTCTGCTTTGGAGTGCCGTCCTTGTCTGGTCTTATCTGACCTTTAATAATGGGACCGTGCACCCACGAGGACCCTCCCTCACAGCTTCTCGATGATCAGGACATTGCCTGAGAAGGTTCTTGGGAACTCTGGTCTCTGTTCACACCTGCTTTGTGTTTATGAATGATCAATCATATGACTGCATCAGCTGACTGGGCACCTGGATGAACCCTCTGGACAGCACCTGCCCAGAGGGTCCTGTCTTTTATCTTGTCTGCTGTGGAATGAGAGTATGCTCTTTCCTTCCTCTGAGGCTTTTCTCTGCCCTGTGCAGCCACCCACAGCAAAGGCCCAAAGTCAATTTGTCACTGCTGAGCAGTAGCCTGTGTCCCAGCCCCCTCCTGACCTTCTCTTTGTATTCTTAGCTTGGGGGTTGACGAAACCTGAGGAGTTGTTAATGTATCCCAAATGTATCTGTTTTCTTTCCACCTGGCATCTCCCCTGTGAGTTACTTCCCTGTGTCCTTAGGAAAAGTGGAGGAATAGAAAGTAGCTTGGAGCCTCCAGTCCAGATGGTACCCATGGTTCTATGCTTGTGAGATAAAAGGAAAAATATAAAAGGGTTTCCATCAGGCCAGACTGCCCCCGTCTGGGACTCATTCCTCTCCTCTCTGAAAGGGTACGGCTCCTGGATGTTAGGACAGGCGATGAACCCTACAGCTATCTTCCTTGTACCTCTTTGTCCACCTTTGGAGCTAGGAAATGCTGTTCTTCTCTGCCTTATTATGAGAAAAGAAAAAAAGAGCCCACTCACTTTTGAACAGTTCAGAGTACTCTACTGATGGTCCCCCTCCATCCTCAGATGTTGTATTAGTCAGGGTTCTCTAAAGAAACAGAAGCAACAGGACGAATATATAGCTATATACGATTTATTGATTTGCTCACGTGACAGAGTTCAAGGAGTCCAACAGTAGCTGCACCACACTGGAAAGGCCGAGAGAATCCAGGGAACTGCTCAGTCTGCAAGGCTGGATGTCTCAGTAGTCCCAATCTAGTGCTGAAGGCCTGAATGGATTCCAGGAGATCTGCCGGTCTCAGTACACGCTGGGATCTGAAAGGTTGATCACAGCATCAAGACAAACTCACCAGATGAGAGAGGCAAGCCGCAGGAGAAAAAAAGGGGACCAGCTCCTTCTGCTGTGGCATTAAATACTGCCTGCCGGCAGAAGGTAACGCCCACATTTGGGGTGGGCCATCCGGGTTGAGGTGGTCCAATCAGAAGACCCTTTTTCTCTTATTTGTTCCTTAGTCCAGTCAAGTTGACACCCAGGATTAACCATCACAGATGTGCTCCTTGAGAGCTCAAAGGAAAGCAGGAATAATAAGACTGGTGTATTTGAGACCTACAGATAGAAGGAGGCAATACGGTGTGGGAAGACGTCAAGTTTTTTAGATTTTTTTTTTTATACAGCTGATGTGGAACTCACTAGGCTGGCCTTGAACTCACGGAGATCCACCTGCCTTCTGGATGCAGGGATTAAAGGCGTGTGCCATCATGCCTGGCTGGAAGGCCTCAAGTTTTAAAGTCTTAAAGTCTTAAAGGCAAGAGAGGAAAGGAAATAATTTGATATAAAATAAAAATGCCTGACTGTACCAGAACATGAAAGGAGACAGGAAAAGTCCAACTCGGAGATGTGTAGTAAGCTGTGAACTCAGCTCTGGGGAGAAAATGTGAACTTTATTTGCTCTGGTTTCATTTTGGTTAAAATTCTTCATAAAATAGGGGAAAAAAAGGATAATTCTTTTGGCAGGATAATAATTCTCAACAGTAAAATGTTTCTGTTTCAAATGGGATGATACTCTCTAAAGGGGAGAGGAATGGTGAACATTTCAGGTTAGTGCTCACTGCGACATGCAACTTCTGCTCTGAAGATTGGGAAAGGCTGCCAATCGTTCTTGTTACTAGCGATGAGCCATGGAGCAGTGCTGCACCTGCCTTCCTGCACCTTTCTCGTCTTCAGGTCTTGGGGGCTGGATGGTTCAATCTGTTCTTTGTCAGAGACTTTCTCACCTAATAGGGAGCTTCTCATACTAATGCAAGGTGATTTTCTATTGCTGCTAGGCCTTCAGGCCACCCTTGCTGTCCAATAAGTGGATCTGGGGGAGTATTAAAAGGGAAAAAGTAAGACGCCTGAATGATCATTGATGCTCATGGAATACAGTGATTTTCAAGGTCTTTCCCCCTTTATCCTGCTGCATCTCTGTGTACTGGGGATGCCAGCCACTTAGATCCAGGCCCGAGTCCTGACTTGAAGCTATGACCATTCTGTGGGCTCTTGTTTGTCAAGGCAGCAGCCTCAGCTCAACCGGCCATAACCCTTCTCCACATGTCGAGGACTCCCGGTCTCCTGTCACCCTGTCTATAACTGGCAGATCGGTACCGCCAACCACCCCTAACCAAACTGTGAAAGAGGGTCCAAGGGTGTCTCCCTCAGTCAGTACCAGTTACTTAGTGATGTGTTCCTATCCCCAAGGTGCTACGAATGTACACAAGTGTCCTGCCAACCTCCAGGCCTTGTCCCCATAAGCCTTCTGGCCTGAGCTCCAGTCCTGTCAGCGCCCCCATGGAGGACAGGCAGGACCTGTAGTTGGAATGGTGGTCACAGGAGCTGCTCTGTTGCTGCCTCTGGGCACCATGAAAAGATGTCCACCACACGCCTTTCTTTGGAACGAGGGCTCTGCTGTCTGTCTGGCACCCCTACGTATGCTGCACTGAGTTATTCTCATCCTTTCTTCCCTCACAAGAGCAAACAACAAAGTGGGCTAAGAGTGAGTACTGAGTCCAGCTAGTTGTTTTCTGACCTCCATATACACTGTGGCATATGGACTCCAAACAACAATAATAATAGATAAAAGATTATTTAGGATAAAGGTTTATTCAAGATAATTCAAGGTAACAAATTAAATTAAAAGAATTAAAAATAATAGGGCCAGAAGTGGGGCCCTTTAATCCCAGCACTCAGGAGTCAGAGGCAGGTGGCTGTCAGTGAGTTCAAGGTCAGCCTGGTCTACATAGCTGAGCTATGGAGAGAACGTATCTCAAAAAGACCAAAAAAAAAAAAAAAATAGCCTTCTGCGGTCTAATGCTACACAGTGAGAACCTGACTCAAAAGTAAAATAAAAACAAAGGGGTGGGGCTGGAGAGATGGCCTATCGGTTAAGAGTGCCATCTGTTCTTGCAGAGGACCTGAGTTCGATCCCCAGCACGCACATGGCGGCTGAGAACCATCTTTAACTCCAGTTCCAGGGGAATCTGACGCTCTCTTCTGATCTCCTTGGCATTGCATGGCATGGGTGCACAAACCTTCATGCAGACAATACATTCATACACATACAAATAAATAAAATAAAATTTAAAAATAGTAAAAAAAAAAAAAAACCAAAGGGGCTTGGTGGTACTTGCCTTTAATCCCAGCACTTGGGAGACAAAAGCAAGTAGATCTCTGTGAGTTCAAGGCCAGCCCGGTCTACACATAGTGAGTTCCAGGCTAGGTGGGGCTACAGGGAGATGCTGTCCCAAAAAAGATAAAAAAGGGGGGGGCTGTAGAGATGGTTCAGCATTGGCTGCCCTTGCAGAGGACCTGGGGTCAGTTCCCGGCACTGACATGGCAGCTAACAACCATCCATAACTCCAGTTCCAGGGGATCCTATGCTTTCATCTGACCTCCACAGGCACTGAACATACATGATGGATCACTAACAGACATGCGGGCAAAACACCCCACAATTTTTTTGTCTTTTTGAGACAGGGTCTCCCTGTAGCCCCAGCTGTCCTGGAACTCACTATGTAGACCTGGCTGGCCTCGAACTCACAGAGATCTGCCTGCCTCTGCCTCCTGAGTGCTGGGATTAAAGGGCCACACACTTCTGCCCCTACTATTTTTATTTTTGGTCTTTTCAAGACAGGGTCTCCCTGTAGCCCCCAGCTGTCCTGGAACTCACTCTGTAGACCAGGCTGGCCTTGAACTTACAAAGATCCTCCTGCCTCTGCCTTCCAAGTGCTAGGATTAAAGGCGTGCGCCACCATGCCCAGCCTTTATCCTAAATAATCTTTTATCTATTATCATTGTTGTTTGGAGCGTGTTTGCCACACTGTATGTGTGGAGGTCAGAAAACAACTAGCTGGACTCAGTTCTGTCCTTGTGGGTCCCAGGCGACCAACTCCCAAGTGCAAGGATTAAAGGCGTGTGCCACCAAGCCAGGCTCAGTCTTCACTCTTAACCCCTGAGCCATCTCTCCAGTCCACTTTGTTGCTTGTTTGTTTTGAGACAGAGTCTCCCTGTGGCTCTGGCTGACATGGAACTCACTATGTAGACTAGGCTGACCCTAATCTCCACCCGCCTCTGCCTTCAGAGTGCTGGGCTACTCACCATGAAGCCCAGAGAGGCCTTGAAATGCCATCCTCCTGCCTTAGGTGTGCATGCCAGGCCTCTCCATCCCTTTCTGCTGTTCGGAGGGCTCCTGGAGACACTCACCTGTGCTCTCTCTCAGGGATGCATCTCCACCAGTCCCCACCCCTCTCTTCCATTCTGGATGAGGTCATCTGTGAGGTCTGTGTGGCATGGGACAGGTGCTGCATGGCTCTGAGCTGTTCCAAGAGCCCTGCCTTGGATAACTGTGGCTCAGTCAGTAGGGTGTCTGTGGCTCAGTCGGTAGGGTGCTTGTAGCTCAGTTGGAAAAACACAAAATCCTCATTTCCAGTCCCAGAACTGTTTAAACCAGGCTTAGTGGCACACAGCTGTCATCTCAGAACTGAGGAATTGTAGGCAGGAGGGTCCAGAGTTCAAGGTCAACCTTGGCTACTACATATTATATTTGTGTTAACAGCCGCTGCACCCGCCCCCATACCACATAGGATTTGACATCTGGACCCCAAGCAAAACCACTGCTTATAGTGAGGGAGGGTTACAGGAAGTATGGAGCTCCTGAGGTATAGAGTGCTCCCCAGAAACGCTGTTATTTTTTCTCTGGAACTTTCCCGGATGCCACCTCTACCCAGTGCCTACGTCCAAGGGTTTCCCACAGAGAAATTACGCTTCCCTAGGCAAGGGACACCATACTTCTAAAAGTACATTCCCAGGGATAGAGAGATGGTTCAGCAGTTAAGAGCATCGACTGTTCTCGCAGAGAACCAGGGTTTGATTCCCAGCACCCACATGACGGCTAAGAACCATGTTTAAGACAGGCATGGTGGCACATACCTTTAATCCTAGTACTTGGGAGGTAGAGGCAGGTGAATCTCTGTGAGTTCAAAGCTACCCTGGTATACATAGTGAGTTCTAGGCCAGCTGGATTTATAAGAGACTCTACCGAGAGAGAGAGGGAGAGAGAGAGAGAGGGAGAGAAAGTAGTCACAATCACTCCGGTGATGCAGTTCCTTCTGACTTTCTGTGTCCCTCACTGTCTCTGTCATTCCCTCAGATCCAGTCTCACTCGGCTGCCCACGCTGGCCTCACTCCCGCCTCAGTCTCCTTCCGCTCCTGACTGACCATGTCCTCTGGCCCCATGCTGGACCTGGCTGTGTTTTCTACAGCACCCACAGGAACACTTTGGTCCATCTGTCCGTGATGTGTTCATTAGACCAGTAGATTTAGCATCAGATTCCTGGAAGTAACTGATCTGCAGGCCAAAGCTTATTGTACCACATGGAGTAGTGAGGGTGTGGACGCTTCACTTTGTTTTAAGACAGGGTCTCCTGTAGCTGAAGCTGACCTCGCATTCACGATGGAGTCAAGGATGACCATGAACTCCTAACCCTCCACCTCCTGAGGGCTGGGATGACAGGCGGTTACCACCATGCCTGGATAACCTTCTCAGACACTTGATGTGAAAAGCCCATTGTTAGAATTTGGGATGAAATGTGACAGGATAAAAAGTAAACAGAGTTTAGAAAGCCGGGAAAGACCACCAGAGTCACACCCAGGGTCAGTCAGCCACATTCATCACAGTGCTGCCTGGCAGACAGTCTCGCCGTCCAATCCAGCCTGCAGCCTGGCATACAGTCTTGCCAATCTGACTGCTGCCCTGAGTGAGTTTATGGGGAGGGGGAACCTTTTAAAGGGGAGGCCAACAAAGCACAGCTGCCTGGAATTTGCTGTGCAGCCTTAGAGCTAGGAGTGAGGGCAAGCAACCTTCCCGGGGATGGAGGTTGTGCATGGGGTTGGGAGAAGCCTGGGGTTTCTAGGTGGGGCCAGAAAATCCCAGAAAGTGGGTTGTGCCCTCCTGGGTGGTCTCATGCTCCTTCCCAGAATCTGTGAGACACAGGGAGTTCTGACAGGGGAACCAGGTATCTTCAGCAAGGTGGTTGGTAAGGAACCGGACGTCTAGGCTAGAGGCCGTATGTTCCAAGATGGACGCATCTCCCTTGTGGAGTGGAGAGGCAGTCTGCATGGACGGTCAGTCCGTTCAGTCTTTCAGCAGGCTGATTTCCCTTCAGCCGTCACCATAGTGTCTCCCTCTCAGCTGGCGTGAGGACTCGGCTGTGACAAAGCAACATGGGGAGGGCTCATCTGAGCTCACAGCACCAGGTCACTGTCTGTCACTGCTGGCACGTCAAGGTGGCAGCAACTTGAAGCAGCCAGTCACATCTGCAGTGAAGAGGGAGACAATGAATGTAGGCACACAGTGCTCACACCTTCTCCATTCTACAGCCCAGGACCCCAACATAGGGAATGGTACTGCCCGGTGTCTCCCCTCAGTGCCATCAAGACAGTCCCCAACAGGCCGACCTGAGGGAGCTGGTCCCTCACTGAGTCGCTCCTCCCAGGGCATTCTAGAGTGTCGAGCTGGCGGTTAGACCATCCCAGTTTTCAGAATTGACTTTGCATGCTGAGCTCACTACCCCCTTCCCAAGTCCAGCGGCTGCTGCTCTGGGCTGGCAGCTCAGAGTCCGCACGAGGGCTCGGGGCTGCTCTGGGTCGACTGCTTCCAGTTGTGTCAACTCCCTGCCTGCCGCAGTCTACTGTGGAGATTTGGGCTGTTTTGTTTCCTGTGCAGTCAGCAGCCACTGAGAAATGGAGTTGGGGCCTGGAGCATGCTAGGTGGGCACTAGAAATGGACCCAGGGCCTCCCCACGTGCTTAGCAAGTACTCTGCCACTGAGCCATCCCCTTCAGCCGTTTTTCACTAAAGATATTTCTCTCTCTCTCTCTCTGTCTGAGTGCAGTGCCTGCAGAAGCCAGAGGAGGGCATCACACTCCCTGGTTCTGGACTTACAGGCAGTTTTGAGCCCATGACATGGCACTGGGAATGGAACTCTGGTCCTAAGAGAGCAGTTTGTGTTCCTAACTGCTTAGCTCGGCCATTTCTGTTTTTGTTTTAATTAGTGTGTACATAGGGGTCAGAGGACACCCAGGAATCAGTTCTCTCTCCTACCATGTGGGTCCCTGAGATTGAACTCAGGTGGTCAGGCTTGGCAGCAAGCCCCTCTACCCCACTGAGCCATCCCACCAGCCTCTAGTTTGGATCTTCACATGGTCCCCCATTGAAGGGACCCATGAAGTTGAGTCACTGGGGTGTGTACTTGAACAGGGTGGGACCCCAGGGTCTCTTTTTCCTGGCTCCCTCCTTGGTGCGGCCTTGTCACTGATGGATAGGCGACAGGACCAAGGGACTGAAACCTCTGCAGCACTGGGGCCTTTCTTCCTTCAAGCTGATGGGGCCAGTATTGTCAGTGATGGCTTAGTCCAACATGTAGTGTCCCTGCTTCTTTATGACCCCTCCCCAAGCCACATACCCAGCCTCACGAGGAGAGTTCTAGGCTGGGGAGATGGCTCAGCTGGGAAAACACTTGCCATGTGAACTCGAGGACCTGAGATCCACAGAACTCAGGGAGGAGAGCCAGGTGTGGAACCTGCTGAATTTCTAATACTGTAGACTGAGGGGAGGCGGGCAGAAACCTGGGGCTGTGGCCAGCCAGCCGGGCCAGTGTGAGACAAAAGGAGGACGTGCCTGATGACGACAATCAGGGCTGACCTCCTCAAAGTGCAGCCCCTACATACATGTATGCATGGGTATACACACACACACACACACACACACACACGAATACAGCCATGTGGGCTGGGGATCCTGGGCCCAGGCTTGATGTGACATGGCCCCAGGGCTCTGAAGGCCCCAGGCTGGTAGATGTTGAATTTCAGAATGTTCCCACAGCAGGTGGTCTCATTAAAGCTATGTGTGGTTTCGGCTAGATTTCTGAGCAATAGATCCCTTTCTAGTTCTCAGGTTACCCGAGTGACTTGCCCACCCTAAATGCAGCTTTCCACTTGAAATACCACAGCTGAGCCACAAATGTGTAGAACACCCTGATAAAGGACCAGACTTCTGCAAACAGTATTACTTTTTGTGTATAAGTGTATTGCCTGCATGTATGTAAGTGCACCAGTGTCATACAATGCCTGCAGAAGCCAGAAGAGGGTGCCGGATCCCCTGGAACTGGAGTTATGGCTGGTTGTGAGTTGCCATGTGGGTGCTAGGAACTGAACCAGGTCCTCTGTAAGAAAAGCTAGGGCTCTTAACCACCATCTTGCCTGGGTCTCAATGTGTAGCCCGGGCTGGCCTTAAACTCACAGAATTCTGCCTGCTTCTGTCTCCAGAGTGCTGAGACCAAGGGCCTACACCATCATGCCTGGTCCTATTTTTATTTTTAAATTACGGACACAGATCTATGTCTAAGTGCGGGAGAGGGCAGTGCCTACAGAGGCCAAAAGAGGGGGTGGGAATCCCTTGGATCTGGAGTTACAGATGGTTGTTAGCTGCCTGATGTGGGTGCTGGGAACTGGGTCCTCTGTAAGAGCATCCAGTGCCCTTAACCACTGACCCATCTCTCTAGACCCCTGACAGCTTTATGAGGAGAGACAGTAACAGTCAGGGATACTCACTTGCTCCCCAGTGCAGCCTGCGGGGAGGTGGGGCCTGCAGAGCTTGGGCCATGCTGTGTGCACATCCTATCTCCAGAAACCAAACAAGCCTCTGCTCTGTGCAGCAGCTGCCCAAAGCCGAGGGCACAGAAGGGGACCAGCAGGCACGGACAGCAGACCTGGGGGTTGTTCAATGGCAGGATATGGGTGTGCAGTCACTGTACCCCAAAGAGCCCAGGTGGTGTGCTGTTCACAGTAGGGAGACCTCCAGCAGCAGAGGAATGAGCAGACACAAGAACAGAAGGCAGGACGGGGGAGGGGCTGGTGGACTGGTGGACGTAAGGACAAAGCACCCGACCACCAGAACACGAGGTGGAGAGAACTGGCTCCTGCACGTCGCCCTCTGATCTCCACACAAATGTAATAAACAGGAAGCTGTGGCTGCGGCCCTGTTCGTTGAGTGCTGGCCTCGCACGCACGAAGCTCTGTGTTCAGTCCCAGCGCCTCATAAACAGGCGTAGTGGACACCCCTATATCCTAGCACTCGGGAGGTGGGGGCAGGAGGACCAGGAGTTCAGGGTTATCCTCAGCTACCAGCACCTTGGGACCAGCCTAGGCTACATGAGAGCCTGTCTCAGGAGGAAAAGGGGCTCAGAGACCACAGTACTTGGTGTCCGACTTCCTCCACAATGGATTATCAACACCCTCTTCCCGCCACGTGTCCTCGTGTCCTCAGTGGTCACTGTGAGCTGAGCAGCCGACACGAGGAAATGGAGCACGGCTTCCGTGGAGGCCTCACACCTCAGCTGCAGACGTCAGGGAGTGGACACTGTGAGCACAGGGAGTGCAGGAGGGGCAGAGGCCAGGCTGGGGCACGCGGATGCCTATCGAGTGGTGGTCCTGGGCAGCGGGAGGGAACGGACCAGCCAGCCACCTTGCAGTGCTGCTCCAGTTCCTCTTCTGGCTTCGTGAGCCCATCGGCAGGTCCCAAGCACGCTGACCTGTCCCAAGCACGCTGACCGTGTCCTCCACGCATCCTCAGAGCCGCCTTCCTCCTCCCCAGAGAGCGCAAGCGTCGAGACAGTCCCTCCTGAGGTACAGCGGTGTGCGCCATCCTGAAGATAAAGCTTCCTGCGCTGACCCACTGTAAGGGGCCATTTGTAACTGGAAACGGCAAGTGAGATGGCTGGGGGTGGGGGCTGTGTCTCCTGATCTCGGGACTGACCCTTTCCACCTAGGGTGACCTAAGTCATCACACCCACTCAGGAGGGACCACAGGACTGCTGAAGGTGAGTCTGCAGAGCAGGGCACCCTAACTGGAAAACCTGAACCGTGTGTATAAGGCATGTGGCAAGCCCAACCAGCCCAGAGCTGCCTTCCCATGAACACTCAGGTCTGCCCGTCTGCAGTGTGAGTCCTCTGGCCTGTGCTCTCCATGTGGCCCAGCAAGCCAGGGCACCGTGGTCCTGCCCCAGCCACTCCTTCCGCTGAAGAAAGGCTCCAGGCAAAATGTGTTTTTATTCATTGATTTTTTTTTTTTTTTTTTTTTTTTTTGAGACAAGGTCTCCCTGTAACCCCACTTGGCCTGGAACTCCATATGTATGTAGACCAGGCCGGCCTTGATCTCACAGAGATCCACCTGCCTCTGCCTCCCAAGTGACACCATGTCCTGCCCACAGGTTTATTTTTTATTTTTATTTATTTATTTGTTTATTTATTTATTTATTTTGGTCTTTTTGAGACAGGGTCTCCCTGTAGCCCCAGCTGTCCTGGAACTCACTCTGTAGACCAGGCTGGCCTCCCTATAGCCCCAGCTGTCCTGGAGCTCACTCTGTAGACCAGGCTGGCCTTGACCTCACAAAGATCCGCCTGCCTCTGCCTCCCAGGTGCTAGGATTAAAGGCGTGCATCAGTCTGCAGTGTCAGAGCAACTGCGTCCCTCCGGACTGGGGTGGGCACAGGCTCTCCGTCGCTGCCATGGAAAGCCCCCAGCAGGGCACCTGGCTTGCTGTCCTGGGGGGAGATGCGGCTCCTCAGCTGTTCTGGCTTCAGGGCTGAAATACTCCCGACTGCAGGCCTCAGTGCCCTGGGCCTCTTCCCACGCTTCCTGGTTCATCAAGGCTGCCTCTTTGCTGGCCCCAGCGGAAAGTTCTAGCACCTGGCTGACGATCCTGTGGACAGAGCAGAGTGAAGGAACGCTTTGCCTGTGGACGGAGCATTTACAACTTATTGTTCTGGGTGGGGAAGAGTGCAGAGGCTAAGCTGTGTTTGGAGGTGTAGGTCTGTGTGCGGGGACGGAGCTCCACCCGGCTAAGCTGTGTTTGGAGGTGTAGGTCTGTGTGCGGTGACGGAGCTCCACCCGGCTAAGCTGTGTTTGGAGGGTAGGTCTGTGTGCGGTGACGGAGCTCCACCCGGACTCCAATGCCGCACTCTGGCCATTCCTAGCTCGTCTTGCCGTTTGAGTGGGTCTCACTAAGTTCCCTGGACAGGCCTTGAACTTCTCACCCTCCTGCCTGAGCTCTCCAAGTAGCCAGGATGGCAGGCCTGTGCCATCAGGCCCAGTGAAGGTTTGTCTTGTTTTTAGATAGTGTGTCCCTGTAGCCCCAGCTGACCTCCACCTCACAGAAATTTGCCTGCATCTGCCTCCTGAGTGCTGGGATTAAAGCTGTGCCCACCATGCCTGGCCAGTCTTATTTTTTTTTAGAAAGGGTCTCCGTAGTCCCAGACTGCCTAGAAGTCACTATGGGGACCAGGCTGGTTTCAATCATACAGGGACCTGCTTGCCTCTGCCTCCCAAGGGCTGGGATTAAAGGTGCCACACCACCACGCCTGGCATGGGTAGGGTCTCCCTACACTGCTGTGGCCTTAGCTCTTTCATCCTGCCTCAGTCTCCCCAGGAGACTGTGGACACCGGGACACCAGGGACGTTCCCACATCCCCTATGCTTAGCATTTTGCCTCCCCACTGAGCAGACAGTGGACTGGTCACGCTTAGAGCTCCCTCAGCTCGTGGCTGTGAGTCCCGGAACACGACTCAGCCATGGAGAAACAGCAGCAATCAGTGTCTGAGGGGTCCCAGCAGGGCCAGGTAGTGGTGGCACAGGCACCAGCAGGACAAAGCCCCACCCCCCACCCCCAGCACACAGTCCAGACGTCCGTCTGTAAGTGCCGACGACTCCCGATCAGCCCTGTGAGGTCAGCCGGCAGGTGACAACTGCTTCACAGCGGCCTTCTAAAACGCTTTGGCTTCTTAAATATACTTAGCATTGGGAAGGAGAGAGAGCAGGATTCTTTTTGAGGGGTGGTGAGATGGAGCCTGCTGCAAGCCTGAAGGGCAGAGTTCACTCCCTGGACCCACATGCTGGCAGGGGAGAACCGACTTCTGGGTGCTGCCCTCTGACCTCCACAGGAGCATCATATACCCCTCCAAGTAAAGAAGTAAACAGAATGTAAGAAAATAATTAAAAATAAGCCAAGTGAGGTGGCACACATCTTTACTTCCGGCACTTGGGAGGCAGAGGCAGGAGGACCTCTATGAATTGACCACCCTGGTCATAGCGAGTTCCAGGCCAGCCTGGCTACACAGGAAGACCCTGTCTGAAAAACAAACACAACAAAACAACCCTCCCAGAATAGGAGCCGGGCACGGTGGTGCCACTGTCATCCCAGCACGAGCTGAGGCAGGAGAATTGCTGCAAGTTCAAGGCCAGATTGGGCTATGGAGTGAGACCGTATCTCAAGAACAAACCTAAAACCACCAATCCCGAGCAGCCCCAGGTCTCTGACCCCGCTCCTGTTCTGCTGTGTGAACCGAGGATCCCACTTGCACCCCAAACCCTGATACCTGAGGACAGAAGCAGGCTGGGAGAGGACAGTATTGCAGGTTCTGATAGTGACTACTGGCTGTGCCCTTCATCTAAGGCACCTGTCGGGCTGCAGCTTGGTGGGGACACAGTGGCCTGGCTGTGTGAGGCCCAGGTTCCACCCTCATCAACCCCAGAGTTAAGAACGGGGGTGGAGGGTGGGGGTGGAGAGGGCAGGGCAGGGAGAGACTCAGGCACCTGCGAAGCTCCTGGTCCTTCCTGCCAATGACATCCTTGAGCTCCCCCAGCAGGTCCAGGGCCTGTGTGCTGGCATCCGCGGTGGTGGGGTCGACACCCAGCTCCCCTAGGAGCTGGCGGGAGGTCCTTAGGGCTGGCTGTAGAGCGTCTGTGGGAACAGTGGCCATTAGGGAGACTTGGGTGCCCAAAGCAGCAGAGTGTGCTGAGGAGTGGGGCTCTGACCCTCACTTGGTGCTGGCCAGACCAACTCCAGAGCAAGAGTGGGTGGAGCAGGCAGCTCAGTAGAAACCTGGCTTGTCCATAGCCTGTGCTGTCATTGGAAATTGAGCCCCCAATGAGGAGGTCCTGAGAGGCCTGCGTGCCTGGGTCATCAGCCAGGAGGGCACCTAATAGTGCAGCACTCTGCGCAGAGGACTGAAGGGCTGGGGGCGGCTCAATGGCAAGCGCTGGCCTGTGTGGGGCTGTGTTCATCCTAGGACGCTTGCAGCTCGCTGTCTGCGCCCCTGTGCCCTCGCACCGTGAGCCTAGGAGGAAGCAGAGGCCCACCAGACACCAGCACCGGGCCCTGGATTTGCTACAGAGCAGGAAATGGACCTGGACAGCCTGGGTGACAGAGGCCAAGGACTGATGGATGGGGGGAGCCCGATCTCCTCCAGAGTCCTCTGCAGAAACCACTGCACTGAGGTCTGTGCCTGGTGTCCCTGCCCAGACCAGGGGAAGCTTCCCAAAGCCACTGCAGCCATGTGTGGTGGCAGGGGCCTGTGGTCCCCACCACTCGGGAGGATGCAAGGAGCCCAAAGCTGTGTGTGTGTGTGTGTGTGTAAACATGGATGAGCGTGTGTACGCATGTGCACGTGCACGTGCATGAGTCCAAGCTTCAGATGGCAAGTCCTCCATGGGACAGAAGGGAACACTGCTCTGACAGCCCCAGTGTTGTAGCCACAGGGCTGGATCACACATGACGTCAAGCGTGGTCCAAAAACACTAAAAGCAAACCCCAAACCAGAAAGCCTGCACAGGTGTGTCTGCTCTGCACACAGCCCAGCTCCCCCTGATCCTCAGCAGTCTGTTGTAGAGGTCACATGCTGTGTATGCACTGTGTAGTCTGTGGAGGATGTGGGGGATATGGGGTTCTCTTAGTACTAGGGCAGGCTGGCCTTGAACTCACAGCTATCCTGTGGAGATTACAGGAATATACCACCGTGTCTTTCTTTTTAAGTAAGAGTTTCCATGTGTAGCCAGGGTTGTCCTTGATCTCCTGGGCTTGTGGGCCAGGGGCTCAGGTGCTGACCCCTCTGCCTCAGCCTCCTAAGAACCTGGGTCTCGGGTGCCGACCCCCCTGCTCGGCTCTTGAGGGCTGGGGCCTCTAGAAGGGCTCAAGTGCCTATGGCTTCTGTTGTCCTTAGGGTCTTGGAATGGATCCCAAGTTGAGCAGGACGCCTCAGGAGCACACACCCCATGTGAAAGCCTACCTGCACAGACTACGACCACACCTGCTGTAGAGAACCCAAGTCGCATGTGGCCTCTCGGGTCTCCAAGTGGCCCAGTGGGCTGACTCAAGCAGGTGAGTCCCCCACCCCCCCTTCTGAAGGGATGGCAACTCTCCCCTCCCAGCCATGGGGGTCAAATCTCTGACTCAGGCCAGGGCCTGAGGGGAGCCAGACAGGGGCTGCAGTCGGGGCGGGGAGGCGGCAGGAAGCAGGACACTCGGGCAGACCTAGCGGGATGTCGCACAGCTGTTCCTACCTAGGAGCTCCTCTCCGCTCCCACACATGTGGACTCCCCGCACGGGCAGCTCATGTCGTGTGGTGTCCAGCGCTGTGGCCAGGTTCTTGTACTGGTCTCTGAACTGCTCTGCCACAGCTGCGAAGGGGCTCAGCATCTCTATCTGCAGGTGGGAGGGGGCTGTGAGACAGGATCCTGCAGTCACACAGGCCAGAGCAGGTGTGGATGCTGGGATGGAACCGGGGCCCGCCTGCTGCCAGCTGTGGCCCCGTCATGTGCCAGGCTGAAAGGCAGCTATGGCATCTCCAAGATTCTGGGCATCCTGGTTTGCCATGGGCTAGATGTGGCCTGGTCCCTAGTTATGCCTCAGGAGGCAGCAGGTAGCACAGGCCCTTCGCCATGGACCCTTTGCCCATTTCCTCTGTGTTCCAAGTCCCGGCTCTTGACAGGCACCCTAGGAGAAATGGGAAGGCTGAGGTTTTGGCTTTGGAGCTATTATGGACTGTCCATGAGGCTGGCTTCTGTCCACATCATCTAGGTCCTACCTGGGCTATACCATCTGTACAGATACTGAAAGCATGAAGGTCATGTCCTTAGCCTGGGTCCTGGCAGCCAGGAGCCCTGGGACTATGGTGGTGTGTGGACTCAACTCTGTGCCCCCAAGTTATTGTTTTGAAACAGGATCTCCTTATGTAGCCCTGGTTGGCCTAGAACTCACAGAGATTGACCTGCCTCTGCCTCTGCCTCTGGAATGCTGGGATTATAGGTGTGTCCTACCATGCCTGGCATGTCTCTTAATTATTATTTATTGTCATGTACTTTATGTTGTGAGTGTTTTGCTTGCGTGTATGCAAGTACTCCGCATGTGCGCAATGCTCACAGAAGTCAGAAGAGGGCATCGGATCTCCTGGATCTGGAGTTATGAATGGTTGGTAACTACCATGTGGGTGCTGGGAATGGAACCTGGGTCCTCTGCAAGAGCAGCCAGTGCTCTTAATAATCACTGTCTCAGGCAGGTGTGGTGGCGCACGCCTTTAATCCCAGCACTGGGGAGGCAGAGGCAGGCAGATCTCTGTGAGTTCAAGGCCAGCCTGGACTACATACAGAGCGAGCTCCAGGCCAGCTGGAGCTACAGGGAGACCTCTCAAAAACACCAATCAGTCAATCAATCAATGAAAATAATCACTGTCTCTCCAGCCCCTCCCCTAAATTCTTATCTGACGCTCCATGTCCAGTGTGTGCAGGATGTGAAAGGTCATGTCAAAATGGAGGCCGGAGGGTGGCCCTGAAGCTAGACTGCAGTGCCTGGGCCTTATAGGTACTTGAAGTCCTGGCCCGGCCACCACATCCTGGGTTCCCAGGGTCCCCTCTGTCTTCCCCTGGATGGGACACTGTCTGTGCTAAGCATGTAGGGCAGGCCAGCCTGCCTCTGTCCACTCTCTGCCCAGCCCTTTCACCCTGCAGTGGCTCTGGAGCTGAGGCTCCTGACAGCTCATAAGCTGCAGGCCCTGGGACTGTAGGGCAGAGAGGGTCAGGCACACACAGCCCACGCCCACGCAGGGCCCCATTCCCCACCTGGGCGTCAAGGGCTGCAGTTAGCTCCTGCTGCTTCTGGGAGAGCAGCAGCCTGCGTCTCAGCTGCAGCACTTGTGCCTGCAGCCGGTCCCTCTCCTGCCACATGATCTGCAGCTCCTTCTCCGCCTTCTCTTCCAGATGGTCCACGTGGTTCTCTATCTACAGAGGTGACTCAGGGTCAGGCTGAGGGGACACACTGGGGTTCACGAGGCCCTGCTGTCCACGGCCTGGCCATGCTCACCTTCACACTCAGCAGGGTCAGCAGCAGAGTCTGCGATTCCATCATGTCCATGGCCTCTTGCAGGTCCTAGGGGAGTCCAGCAGTTCAGTTCCCAGTGACCTGCTATCCACCTGCTCTTACACAGCGAGGGAAGAACCCAAACCTCCACCAAGTTTGCGGAACTGGGGAGGGAAGCCTGAGCAGACCAAGCCACGGGAGGCCCCCTCCCTGTGACCCGTGTGGGTGTGCCCGTGTCTGTGTCTGGGCACACAGCCCGGAGGAGGGCCGAGGGTGCCCTGGCCTGCTCACACCCTGCAGGCGGGCCGCACTCTCTGCTCCCTAGCTTACACTCACCTGGCTCTTCTTCCGAGGGGCTGTGGAGGACTGCTTGGGTGTTGTCTGCATGATCTTGTCCACGTGGGGAGCTTTTCTGGCCATGCTTTTATCTAAAATAAAGATGACCATTTGTTTTATTGAAAATGAGTGCTTTTAGCTGTGTGGCAGTGCATCCTTTTAACTCCAGCACTTGGGGGTGGGGGCACAGGTAGACGGATCTCTGAGATTGAGGCCAGCCTTGTCTACATGAGTTCCAGGCCAGCTGGGGCTATATGGAGACCCTGTCTAGGGGAAAAAAAAAAAGATGGGGTGAAAAATGCTTACCGTTGATGGTGGAGAGCTCCAGGCTGGGCAGTGTTGTGTCGTGTCCTTCTAGCAGGGTGGACTGCAGGCAACCTCTTGCTATCCCGCTGCTGTCTTCTGCCCAGAGAAGAACCCCAAGTTAGTGCCATGGCCAGAGCTGGCAGGCACCTTTTATGGAAGGCAGCACTTGTCCCAGTGACCCCTTTTCTTCGCAGGAGGGAGGAAGGCTGACCTGGACAGGGACACTCTCTGTGAGTTCAAGGCCAGCCTGTTCTACACACTGGCTTTTGAGAAGGCAGGCGGGCTCGCCCCAGAGCCCACTCAGAGCTGGCCACACTCGGGCACCATGCTCCAGAACATGATTCCAGAACTGGCAACAAACAAACCTCTTTCTCAAAGAAGCCACTGATGTATTTAGTGTCCTTTGTGTGCATGCGCACATGATTAGGTCAGAGGACAGCTTGTGTGAGGTGGTGTCGTCCCTCCACCCTGTTGTTTCCAAAGATGAACTTAGGTAATCAGGCCTGGGTTTACCCAAGTGCCTTTACTTGTGGGGTCATCTTATCCGAAATAAACCATTTTTTTAAACAAGACTTCAATATTTTTACTTATGTATGTGTATGTGTGTGTGTGTCGGTGCTGGCAGAGGCGGAGGCATGGATCCCTGGGAGCTGGAGTTACAGGTTGGCAGGGTAAGCTGCTCTTAATTAATTAAAAATAAATTAAAAGCCACCTCTCCAGCCCCAATAAATCTCCTTTTCAAAAAGTAAATTGGTAGCCAGGCACGGTGGCGCACATCTTTAATCCTAGCACTTGGGAGGCAGAGGCAGGCGGATCTTTGTGAGTTCAAGGCCAGACAGGTCTACAGAGTGAGTTCCAGGACAGCTGGGGCTACAGGGAGAGCCTGTCTTGAAAAGAAAAGAAAAAAAAAAAAAAAATTGGCTGGGTATGCAGGAAAAAACTTCAGGGTCAAATGGCCCCGTTTTTTAAAAAAAAAAAAAAAAAAAAAAAGAATGTCAGTCCCCAGCCTTGGGCAGTCTGCTACAGCAACATGAAACAGACTGAAAGCTTAGCATATTTTCTCTGTGGCACTAGACACAGAACCTGGGGCTGTGACTGAGCTAAGCCCCAGCACAGAACTGTTCATTCCTAAACACGATCTATTGAAAGGGACCATCTGAGGGAGAGGCGGGTGGTAACTTTTACATTCATCAAAGTGTGGACACACGGATGGATGCTTAAAAAGACGCATTTTCTACAGCACAGCAGAGCGCAGGCCAGCAGCCTTCAGCACTGTCCTGGATCCTCTAGATTAACAGTTTACCACGCACGGCTGTCATCCCAGTGCTCAGGAGTTTCAGGAGTCAGCCTTGGCTACATAGCAAGTTGGAGGCCAGCCAGAGCTACACGAGAGCCTCGTCCAAAGGCCAGAGCGACATGAGAGCCGTGTCAAAAGGCTGGCGATCGCTGGACATGCTCAGCGGCAAAGGAACTTGCCGCACAAGTCCGGTGACCTGAGTTTGAACTCTGAGATGAGCACAAAGGTGGAAGGAGAGATGCGACTCCACAAAGTTGTCCTCTGACCTCCACATGTGCGCTGTGACATTCGAAACAGCCCAGTAGTAATAAAATAAAACTGAAAAGAAACGAGATTCTCAGCTTCCACACTGCCACCCTCCGGGCTGGATGGGTGCTTGCCGTGGGGCGTCCTGCACGTCTCAGGGGCTTGAGCCACCCTGGCTCCAGCAGACATGCCAGAGTCAGCGCCCAGTCTTGAAAGGCAAACCATCTGTGGACAGCACCAACGTCTCCAGGGGACCAGGCGCCCCCTGGTGGAAGGCCTGGCAGGTCTTGGACCCCTCCCCAGCCCTGCCCCAGGCTTCACGGCCCCCACCCCATCTCACCCCCAGTCTAACCTCTGCTCCTTAGCACCCTGGGCTTCCTTCCCTCAGGGGGCTTCCCATCAGCTTTCGGAGCGCCCGCTGCTGGAGCCTGTCATGAGAACACGAGACAGTCAGAGGACCTGTCACCTTCCCTCTGCGGCTCTTTCTTGGGGCCAGGGAGAGATGCAGGATTAGGAATCTGTGTCTCAGACACATGGGACAAGCAGATTTTGTCAAGTCGGGCAGTTGCATGCATCAGACACAGGGTCTTCAACTCTCAACTCTGAGCTGTTTCTCATTGCTGTCCAGGTGGCAGGTAGCTGACCTGGGTGTAATTTTCTACACATATCACAAGGAAGCCCAATACGGGCTGGAGCACTCTCAGCACACACCATTGTCACTCACCATCCCGGGGCACATGTGAGAGTCACTCTGGGCATCCATGTGTAGGGCCCTGGGTGTCGCTAGCACACACAGACCTAGCTGCGCCTTGAGGGCCCCAAGCAGTATAACACAAGCAGGCTCTGCTTCCTGCTGCCCGCCAGCTCAGTGTTGTCAGTGCCGCTCACACCATCACATGGCCAACCAGCTGCCTTGGCTCAGTGACTCGGCCTCATCTTGCCAGGGGTGGACTGCAGGGCCAGCCTCCAAAATGGCCCACACCATCTTTCAGAACCACTCTGAATAAGGATCACAAGTACCAAACACAAGTGGAGTCTCATTCAAGCGAGCATGGTGTGAAGAGCTGACTCCCTATCCCAGGAGAATGTCCGGGCTGGGCATGGTGGTGGAGACCTTTAATCCCAGCACTTGGGAGGTAGAGGCCAGCCTGGTCTAGATAGTGAGTTCCAGGCCAGCTGGGGCTACAAGGACACCCTGTCTCAAAGAGCCCCTTCCCCAAAAATGAATGTTTGGAATTTGAAAGTGTGAGAGCAACAAACTCCATGTGCTTGGAAACCACGAGAAACATCATCAACTGTGTTGCCGGGAATATCCGCAACTGTGCTAAGCCTTCTGCAGAGCCACCTGAGCCACTTGACCTTCAGTGACAGTGACTGCAGTGACACAGGTCCAGAGTGAACTGTCATTTATCTTGGGCCATCTTTAGCTCTTAAATAGCCACTCCCTGCCCACCTCTGTGTCAGACCCAACACCCTGTAACTAACAGATACAAACCTTTTGGAATGGAGAAACCAAGCCTGGCTTCTGCCAACCAAAAGGCTGAGTGTCATCAGACAGCACCGAGGCCTGTAGCAGAAATCTGCTGTAACCGGCTACTTAACATCATCACCAGTGGATCTGAAGTGCCTGAGGTAGCACTTTGTTCTGTTACTATAAAAGTTCATCAAACTGTGGCCACATCACAACGTGGAATGTGGGGTGACCTGAATCTGTGTCGTGGGCCACGGTCCTTCCTATTTGGTTCCAGAATAAACTGTGCCTCACCTCCTTTGAGGTTTGTGTTTTTTGTGGACATCTGAAAACAAACCCTGCAGGGGAACCCAACCAGATGCGCATGATGGAGAAGGGTACCACACTCATGGGTGAAGCCAGCCTGGTGTGTGGAAGGCCTGGACTCCACATTCACACCATATCACACACACACTCCCACCACACCACATTCATAAACTACATACACCACATACATGCACACCACATTCACACCCACCACACAAATCACACTCACCAGACACACTCAGCACACACATCACACCCCCCACACACATAGCACTCCCACACCCACCACTCATACAGCACATGCTCAACCCCCCCACTCATCCCATGTATACCCCCCACACCTCCCACACCCACCACACTTGCACGCACGCACGCACGCACGCATGCACACAAGCTAGGCCGGGCTCACCTCACTTAGAACACTGAGAAGTGATTGCCACCCCAAGCTTAGTCCTCAGAAGGCGTGGGTGTGTACTAGGCACTGGGGTGCATACTGGGCAGCCTCTAGTGAGGTTCAGCTGTAGCTAGGAACCAGCCACCCCTCAAGACAAATGGAAACACAGGAATGATGACCCAGCCCAGGCACCCCTAATCTGGAACTTTAGAACCTGGTGCATTTTACCTTTCTAGATCTGGCCACTCGAGGTGAGGGGCTTTGTTCATAACAGACTGGGACCTACCCAAGTATCTTCCAGTCATTGAGCTGGAGCTGATGCACACACTAGTCCACCCTGCCTGAGAGAGCAGCAGCCGTTACCATGACAAGTCAACGTGAGAGACCAGAGAGGACACTGCCTGCTGGGGCCAGGCTGGGGCTCAGGGCTCTCCATCCCAGAGCCATCCAGTGGGCACCCCGCTCATTCACCCCATGGACCCTTAGGGGTGCTGCCATACTCAGTGCCAGAGAGCAGAGAGGACGCTTTCTGCTGGGCGGCTAGCTGTCTGTAACTCTGGCTCCAGGACGCCCTCTTCTGATCTCCGCTGGCACTGCACTTACATACATGCAGCCATTATGCTCATACACGTAAAATTTTAAAAATTACCGAAATAAATGTCAATGTTATCTGAAAACAACTGTGCTATTATATTGTAGAGTCCCTTAAAAAATAAACAAAAGAGGGAAAAAAGCAGTAAAATAAAAACAACATATTTTATAAAAAAAAAAAATTACCTAAGTATTTTTTTAAAATTCCAGAGGTGACTGGAATGCCAGAGAGTGGTACCAAAGACCACTAAACCAATAAAGCAAATACAGGTCTCCCTGAGTCAAGCAAGACTCCACCATCAGCACCAGCTACACCTCACCTGCCTGGAAATACTGTGCAGCAGTGGCAGCCATATGTCTGTATATCCCAAATCTAATTGGCTATTGGCTCTCTCCTTGGAGGAATAACCCATGGCTGATGCCACAAGCTTACATCCTCTACAGGTTAGGAGATGTTATAAGCCACAGTAAGACCCTGTCATATTTAACAGGGGGGAAAAATGTAATTCATGGATTAACATATCATCCAAACATATGTGTGTATGCCAAAGTAATCTATCATAACTATTAGTGCTGCTTAAATACCTATATATCTAATTGCTTGTGCTTCATTAGTAGGATCGAAAGGTTACTCCTGGACAAAATGTCAGCCCATGAAAGGAAACAGCCAGAATTGACCAGAGTCCAAGTCAACAGCTCCAGAGAGAGTGGACTGTTTTACTTCTCATCCACCTGTGCCCCTTTTCTAAGCCTAGGGAACAATCTGCGGAAGAGGGGGCGTGGTAGAATGTAAGGGCTGTGATTGGGGTGAATGCTGAAACTACAGCAATGTAGTCTGGACACTCATTTGATCAACTTGATTGAACAAACAACCTGTCACCCCCCACTGGATGGTAGGGCTGTGGGGGTTTGGGCACAACAGCCTGCAGATTGGTTTTGCACGAAGGATGCTTGTACTCATGGATTATCACTTATAGCTAAAAAATGAAAAAAAAAACTGAAAGAAAGATGCAGGACAGTTATGGCAGAATGCATGATCTGGGATGGGGTGGGGGTGGGGGGGGGAAGGGAAAGGGAAATATGCCTGAACTGAATTGGATGTATGAAATGCACAAAGCATCAATAAAAAATAAATAAAATAAATAAATAAATAAAATTCCAGAGGTGAATGCCACTGCACAGTGGTGAAGTCTGGTGGTGAAATCTCCCGGGCCCACCCAGATCAGAAGCCAGCCATACCCAGTGTCGCCTGTCACTCAGGAGCTACCTTGGGCATTGATGGAGGAACTTATCTGATCGAAGAGGGACCCCAACTGCAAGAGCAGGTGCAAGAGCCTGGGGTCAAGGACACGGCAATGGCCCAATGCTGGTGGCACTACCAGCAGGGACTCGAGCTTTTGCACAGAGCTCTGAGCCCACAGAGGCATCCAGGTGTCCCCTAGCATGTCCCAATGGCCCAGCTCCTGTGACTTCCCTCAGTGCAATGACTTAAGGTGTCAACTGACATCTCCGTTACCTTCTGGGTTTTCTTCTCATACTGCAGGTACCGGGACTGGACCACTCTTCCACCTGCATGGGACACACAGAGTTTTGTCACAGAACTGACACTGCACTGTGAAGACCCAGAGTGTGGGGAGGACCCGCAGTGGAGAAAGAACTGAGACGTCCCAGTCAGAGCAGGGGGACGGGCAGGGGGCCCACCCGCCCTCCTTACTCAAGGACAAGAACTCCTGTTCCACTCTTGATTGGCTCCTTCAGCACTTCAGCATGCACTGCATAGACACTACCCCAAGACGCAGTGCTGTCCCTCGGTGGCTGCCGAGCCCCAGCCCTCCTGACAGCTGAGTGTGAACCTAGTCAGACAGACGGACTATGGCCGCAGCCTCAGGACACCTCTATGCTGCCCAGAACCGCATGTGCCCATCCTTCCCTCCCCTCCTCCACCCGGGAGAAACCCCCAGCTATCCCTCCCACTGGAACTCTGCTCTGCATACAGGGACGCCCCCTTGGGGTGCCAGCCTGCCCCACCTCTGAGGAGACTCCCTATTGCTCCTCTCCCACTGCACCCCAGTTCCCCCCTCAGCCCACTCCCCCTTTCCATGCTCCACTTTACTGCACACACCCCAAGAGCTCTGTACTCGCTGCCTGGTCTCCCTCAACCCCTGGCCTGCCTTTTGGAAACACTGTTACACCTACTCTTCTTGGCAGGACCCAGTCCTCCTCCCTGTTCCTACACCTACCAGCCAGGGGCAGAACAAGTCAGTGGGGCCACTGGAAGCTTTAGGCACAGTGCTTGCAGCCCTGTTCTTGAGTGGCCACTCTTGGCGACAGGGTGGCCTGTCTCCAACCCCCACCCCTCAGTTGTTGCAGCCCTCATCCAAGCAGCCCTGGCCTGCTGGGTTTCCGCTGTGCCGTGTGGTTTCTCCCCCAGAGCAGGGACATCTGTCTCCTGGGCTTGGTGCTACCCCACAGCACTGCACAGGGGGCTGGGACCGGGCTAAGTTGCCCAGGCTGGCCTCTGACTCCTGAGCTGAAGAGATCCTCCCACTGTAGCTTCGTAAGTGCTGGGACTCCAGGCCTGCACCACCACACCGGTTAGAAAGTGGGTTTGAGCAGAGACAGGGATCCGAGGCCCTGGCTGCTCTGATGGGGGGCAGCAGTGTCCAGACATCTGGGCTGTCTCACACTGGGGCACTCCACGGAGGCACTGCCACCCGGAAGGCGCAGCTATCAGGGACCAGGCAGCACAAACACATCAGCTTTTAGGACAGGATGGACAGGCTGGGGCTAGAGGGGCACTCAATGGTAGGGCACTTGCCTGGCATGGTGAGGGTCTGAGTCCTAGCACTGGTATCACAATCAGTAAGCAAACAAACATATTTGCTGGGGGTACAGCTCAGTGCTAGGTGCTTACCTAGCATAGGCAAGGCCCTGGGTTCCATTCCCAGGGTCAGCAGTCACTGAGATGATGACCCCTCTAATTCCAGCAGGTAAATCTCTGGGAATTTGGGCCCAGCCTAGTCTACCCAGTGAGTTTCAGGCTGGACAGGGCTATGTAGTGAGACCCTGATGAGATGGCTCAGTGGGTAAAGGCTCTTGTCACCAGGCCTGAGGAACAGAGTTCCAACTCAGGACCCAGCACAGTGGAAGGGGAGACGGGACTCCTCAAAGCTGTCCTCTGAGGACATCATGTGTGCTATGGCATGTACCCCACCCCAATAAAACAGATACAAATGTAATCAAAGTTGTGCAGAAACAAATCAGAAGAGAACAGCCACTTTGCTTAAATGCACCAAGGGACGTGCTCACCTTGGCGTTTCTTCCCCTTTCTCTTGGAGCCGTCAAGGTGGTCAGAAGTGGCAGCAGGCTTCCTACAAGACAGAGAAGGGGGGAGAGAGAGGTGTTGCCACCTGATGGAAAGAACTACCCTGAAGCCAGAGCCCAGCTCCCAAGCACTGGAGGCCAGAGGAGTGGCAGCTGCGGTCACTTGTGCCACATGAGCATTCCCAGTGTCCTGGAGAGAATGCAGCCTGCCAGCTCCCTCACTCCCCAGATAGTTTTATGCCTGGGTTCCACAGAGACTGTGACAAGGGCACAGTACCTGGGGTGTGGACAGGGCATGGTTAGCAAGATAGATGGGGGATGCAAGCGATAGGGCCCGGTGCCTTGGATCTGTCCTTCCGGGTCTGGGGGGGATGGACTTTCTCTGTCAAGGGCCAGCTTCCTAGGCCTCCTGGCCACTGTCATTCCCAGCATATATTCAATGTTGCCATTCTAGCGTCAGCTGTGGTTGACTTAACGGGAAGGCCATGTGACAATAAAACTTTACAGACACAGCAACAACTGGGTTTCCTACAATGTTTAGTTCTTAGTATTTTATATTTAGTGTGTGTACAATGTGTGTTTGTGTAACACAGTGTGGTGTGCCACAGTGCCTGTGTGGAGGTCTGAGACCGGGTCTCTCTTGTCCACTGCTGCATACACCAGGCTAGGCAGCCCTCATACTTCCAGATTCTCCTATTTCTGCCTCCTATCTCCCTACAGGGGTGAACTGGGGTTACGGATGGCACAGCATTTGGTTTCTACGTAGGTTCTGAGAACCTGAGCTCGGACCTGAATGCTTACGTGGCAGCAGTTCACCCTCTGGGTCATCTTCCCAGCCCTGTTGGCTTCTGACACAAGGTCCTGCTCTCTAGCCCAGCCTGGCCTGGAACTCATGACTCTCTTGCCTCAACCTGAGCACAGATTACAGGTACGCATCACCACCACACTTACTTATCATATATGAGTGTATTGGCTGCATGCATGTAAGTGCACCATGTCATAGAGTGTCTGAGGAGGACAGAAGAGGGGGTCAGATCCCTAGGAACTGGAGTTATGGACAGTTGTTAGCAGCCACATGGGTGCTGGGAATTCAACCTGGGTCCTCTGCAAGAGCAATCACTGCTCTTAACTGCTGAGCCAGCTCCCTAGCCCCCACACTTCTTTTATTATTTATTTGTTATCTATTTATTTATTTTGGTCTTTTTGAGACAGGATTTCCCTGTAGCCCCAGCTGTCCTGGAACAAACTATGTAGACCAGGCTGGCCTTGAACTCAGACATTCGCCTGCCTCTACCTCCCTAGTTCTGGGATTAAAGGCATGGGCCAACACTCCTGGCCTTCCTTTATTAAAAAAAAAAAAAAATCATCAAAAATAAGCCCGGGTGTGGTGGGGCACGCCTTTAATCCCAGCACTGGGGAGGCAGAGGCAGGCAGAGACGGTTCCGCAGTTGAAGAGCACCTGCCGAGAACCTGGGTTTGGTTCCCAGCACCTACATGGTGGCTCAGTGTCCGTCATCTGTAACTCTTGTCCCAGGAAGATTTTATGTTGGAGGTCGCCTAACAAGTCAGACTGTCTGCCACTGAAAAGTAGGATTTGTGGAATCCTGGGCGGTGCCTCAGGCCTCAACTCAGGGGGAGGCAGGAGAATCGGGAGTTCGGGCCAACCTCGGCTATTCGCTAGTTCAGGGCGAGTCCCCGACTCAACCACAGGGCGCAACATGTCTCCTACGATCCCGAGTGGAAAGCGCGCACCGGCGCAGAACTACAAGTCCGCGCCCCGCTGCGACCCAGGCTCCCGACACGGGCAGAACGCGCTCAGACCCCGGGGCTGCAGTCGGAGCGCGGTTCCGACGGTCGCTCCGAGGCCACCGATCCCCGGCTCCGCTCTCTGACAGTTCCAGCCTCGTCCAGCCGTCCAGAACCCCCAACTCCTCAGATTCCGGCCCGGGGCGCCCCCAACTCACTGTGCGCGGCGCTCGGAGGAGTCCGCCATTTTCCCGCCTTCCACTCAAAGAGCGTCCGGGTCTGGATTGGGCCGGCCCGCCCGACGCTCGGGGATAATCACCCGCCGACGCACTGCGCGGGCGGGGCTTAGCGGCGCCCCCGCCCTCAGAAGAGCCGGCGTCCGGCAGCGCCCGCCTCAGCCTCAAGGATGTGGAAATGCGCTAGCCGCAGGGTAGACCGCTGCCCCGCCGTGTGGGGGCGTGGCCTCACGGCGCCCCGCCCCCAGCTGCACTGACGTCACGCTCTGGAGGTGGGAACTCGCCTACTGCAAAGGGCATCGGCTCCGGGCCTTGGGATGGGCGTGGCTCGTCGCCGCCCCGCCCCCTCCACGCCCCGCCCCCTGACGCGCTGGCTGCTCCTCAGCATCTCCGGAACCCGGAAGTGGGAGCGCGCAGGGGAGCGGCGGGCGAGGCGCGGCGCGGCTGGGCGGAGCAGAGAGGAGCAGCCCGGAGCAGCGGGCGGGCTGGCGGGCTTCGGGGCGTGGGGCCGGCCTGGGACCGGCGGCGCGCGGCGACCGAGGCCCAGGTGAGTTCCCGGAGGGGCCGTGAATGGAGAGCCGGGTGGGGGATGCGCGGAGTGGGGGTCAGGGCAGGGGGCGGGCGGACGGGACGCGGCCTGGGGGGCCTGGGCACGCCGATCCCTGCGGAGCTCTTTGGCTGGGGCTTGGAGCGCGTCTCTGAAGTGGACGTGGCTGCGGTGGCAATTGAGGGTTCTCAGGAAACGGGGGGAGGACGTGGAGGCGGAGCGGAGGGGCCCAGGCTGGGGAAGGGGGTCCGGGAGCTCCCCAGGCCGCCTGCGCGCGGTGCCAGCTCGGGGGTGTCCCCGGGGCGCCCCGCCCGCTCTCAGTGAACCGGACTAGGCGTGCGGCGTCCGGTCCAGGTCTTAGGAAGGGGGGTCTGCATGGGAAGCCACGCCGGGACGGGTCCCCCCAGCGCCTAATGAGGGGCGGGAAGGACCTGGCTCCAGTGGCCCTTGTGGAGACGTTGGGGTGCAGCCTCTGGAGACTCGCCCCCGCCTTCCCCTCCTTGATTCATCCCCTTCCTGACTTCACACCCCGCTGGCTGGGTGACCCGCCGGGGCGAGTCCCAGTGCCCTCTGGGTCTGTCTCCTGCCTTGGAACGTGCATCACTTTCCGCTTTACAAAAGGACTGGGGGTCTTGGAAGGAGTTTGGGGATGCGGAACTGGGTGTCAGAAGGGAAGGAGCTGGGGTGCATGCCGCGAGAGCAGGGCAGGGTGGAAGCCACCTTCTCAAGAGTCGCATCTTTGGACTTAAATGGATAAAACGAAATACAGGAAATCTGTCCCCGGGTAGCGGCTCTGAGCTCAGCCTGGGACGCCTGGCGTCCCCTAGCCCAGGGGTTCATAGGGAAGGCCTCTCTGTGCCTCTCTTCCTGGGATCCGGGCACTTAAGACATTCACCTTACAGCCCCCCAGGTTCGATCCCCTTCCTTCCCTAGGATAGTCTTGGAGTTTGCAGAATCTTAAGGAGACCTAGACGACTGTCACGTGTCACAGGCCTGTCTGCTCCTACGAGGGCCTGCAGCTGCATGGTTTTCATTGGCACTACTTTCTGCCTTCCTTCCCCCACTGCCAGGATCCTTATCTGCCATGTGCCAGAAGGGAAAGGCCAGCCTTAGAGCTGTTCATACAGGAATGTGGACGGTTCGAATATAAAGAAGGCCTCAGAAACATAACCAGTGCATTCACTTCTAGAATGTTCTGGTCTTTAAGGAGGAGGGCTTTCAGCTTAGCTTGCCCCAGGACACACAGCCCACAGTCGTGCCTCCTACAGACAATGACGGCCCGCTTGGGCCTAGACACCCCAAGGGACAGGCTGGAACCTTTCTATGCATTGGCCACACTGTTTCCTCTCAGAGCGTGTGACCCAATGGGGGGGGGGGGTCTCGTGGAAGAAGTGCTCTGTGTTTGGGTCTGGCGGCAGCATGGCTCTCTGTCTGTTTTTTCCCTCAAATAATGAATGGATTGGCCTGTGTCACCCTTTTTTAAGCACAAGCCCACTGAGTAACTACACAGGCTTTGGTCTGATGCAGCCCCAGCTCTTCTCCCAAGTTCCTGCAATGCTAGAGATGGGTGTTGAACATACTTCACCCGTCACGACGATACACCCGTCCCCAGAGCTCTGGCTGTGGACCTTTTAGTTGAGCAAAACTCTCTGTCAAGTCCTGGTGACCGTGTGGGTCTCCCAAGTACCATGTGCTGGGTGGGCCCAAGGTTGAGTTGAGCTTGTGCCAAGTGCCTGACTGCCTCCTGACAACAGAGCTGAGGCCTTGTGCCGCACAGGGACAGCTAGTGTCCCTCTGCATGTCCACTCAGGCAGACCAGGCAGTGACAGGCAACACAGGTTATCTCCAGGCAGGAGGAGAGAGCTTGAGGCTCTGTCTGCATCCGACACAGTGCCTGCTCTTCTCCTCTGCCAACCTTTTACCAAAACAGACCCAGGCAGGTGAGGGCTTAGCAGCCAGGGACCCAGGCTTTCTAGAACCAGGAAATAGGACTAGGACTGTAGGCCTGTGCTCAGGCTCCTTAGCACAGGCAAGGCCCCACACTCCATCCCCAGCACCCCAATAGAATAGAAGACAAGAAGTCCTTGTCTAGGAGCCCACCAGGATGGCCCTTACATAGGACCAGCTCTCCCAAGGGAATGAGGCAGTCGCCCATCCCAGACATCTGGGTATCCTTTGCCCCAGAGCCACACAGGCTCCTGGTGCTGAGCAGCACCCTCGGTGTCTCCTGAGGGTAGTTTCCAGAGATGGTGACAGGTGATGTAGATGGGGTGCGGTGGGACTGCACAGAATGGCCCCCAAGGTGAGAAGAGCTGCTCTGAGAGTCTCCAGGGAGACTGCATGGATTTTCAGGCCAGCTGCTTCTTAATCTGTAGGGAGTATGTCTGATAAGGGTGAATTGTGGGAGAGGGACCACCGGCAGGTGGGCCGGCCAAGCAGGGCCCTGTGGACACAGCAGAGCCATTGTCTCTCTGTCATCCTACCACCAATGACCTGGATTTCTGAAGGCTCCGTCCAGATGTGGGAACTGTCGCTTTTCTTGCAAGATTAGTGATACCAGATTCCGTTCTCAGAGGCCACCCTGGATCATGGTGGCTTTGATAAGCTACCTGCATTATCTCCTGTGGGTCCCGAAGCATCCATCCCTTCCCAACGCTGCTGAATTTTTTGTTGTTCTTGCCTGTATCTCTTACTGTCACCTCCTCTGCCCATTCTCTTTGACACCCAAACCCCAGCTGATCATGACTTCTCGGAATGTACCCCACTCTAGGGCCCCTGTGTTGCACCTACCACCCCTTTTTGTTTTGAGGTCCCCAGCCCAGTTGTGCCAGGCGGCCTCTGCTCGGACGCCATTCAGCCGGGCCCAAGAGTGGCCTCCCCTGGACAGCAGGACTGGCCCTTCTCTTCTGCCCCTGAGGGGCAGAACAAAGAGCCTTGTCTCCACACACACACACACACACACACACCCATCCTCTTTGGCAGGGAAAGAGCCTCCACGGTTAGGAGAGTTGGCAAGTGGAGCTGATGAGTTGGGGAATCTAATCACTTCCTAGCCGAGGCACCCCAAAGTGATTCAGGAGTTCAGCCTGGGAGATCAGTGGCGGATGAATAAGCAGGCTGGGTCTGACTCATTGTGTCGATCCTGGCTCTGCTGCGTGCGCGCGCGCTTGTGTGTGTGTGTGTGTGTGTGTGTGTGTGTGTGTGTGTGTGTGTGTGTGTGTGTGTATGCAAGACTGGGAGCCAAGCTAGAGGTGATCCCATCCTGTGGCTACCAGGAATGGGTCTGCCACAAATGAGATCAACAGCCAATAGGAAGGACTTTGTCGTCACCTTGCTCTGAAGGCTAGAGGTCCAAGATCAATGTGTGAGCGTGGCTGCTGCCTGCATGCTAGGGTTGCCTGAAGACGGGCTCCAGGCTCTCGGCTGCCTCCCTCCCACTCTGTCCCTGTGACCTCTGCTGAGCCTGTTTCTGCTCTAACTTCCTCCTAGAAGGAGACCTGCTGCTCAGATGAGGGTCAACCCTGGAGACCTGGTTTCAATGTAATCTCCATTGTCAAGGCCCTACCTGCAGACCCACCACCTTTCACAGTCCCTCGTGGAGAGCTTGGACAGGCCACACACTTGGGGCCCAGCACCTGGGAGGCTGAGGCAGGGAGGTTGGGAGTTTGAGACCAGCCTAGGGTATATGACAAGACCCTGGCTCCTTTAAAAAGTAATAAAAAGGAATAAGATGCTGTCAGAAGTTGTGGGCTTTAGGACATTAGCGTGTGAGCACTGGCAGGGAGTTTCAGTCTGGCACTAGATGGTAGGCAGACTTGGTTTCCAGACAGTAAAGGACTTTGGGAAACAGTGATTCCCCACATGCTGTTTTCATCCAGTTTTGTTTTTCTTTTCTTTTTTCTTTTCTTTTCTTTTCTTTTCTTTTTTTTTTTTTCTTTTCTTTTCTTTCTTTCTTTGAGTCAGTGTCTCCCTATAGCCCCAGCTGGCTTGGAACTCACTCTGTAGAGCAGGCTAGCCTTGAACTCACAGAGATCTGCCTGCCTCTGCTTCCCAAGTGCTAGGATTAAAGGTGTGCGCCACCACGCCTGGCTGAAAGATGGTTCTTAGCCACCATGTGGGTGCTGGGAATCGAACCCGGGTCCTCTGCAAGAGCAGTCAGTGCTCTTAACTGCTGAGCCATCTTTCCAGCCCCCTAGTTTTGTTGCTTAAATAAATGCTAATTTAAGGAATGGGCAAGTTGGTTGACCAGGTCAACCCTGGAAGCTCTCTGAGAGGGAATTTTTGAGTCTTTCACTCATGATCAGGATGGCCCAAGAGGAGCAGGGCCTACCTGGGAGGAGTGGGTTGTCCTCTGGGACTTGTTGTTGTTGTCGTATTTGAGACAGGGTCTCGTGAAGTTCAGGCTGGCCTCTAACTGGCTATGTAGCCAAGGCTGGCCTTGAGCTCCTGATCCAAGAGTGGGGTGACAGGCATGTGCCACCACACCCTCCTTTCTTGTGGCCCCAGCTGAGGAGCTGTGAGTGCTGGGTGCAGCCCCAGATGAAATTTACAAATGCGACATTGGGTAGGGTGTCCCGGTCGAGGCATTTCTGCATCACAGAATGCCACCCAAAAGTAACTCAGAACCAGCTACTGCTCCAGGTGATTGGACCAAAAATATTTCAGGAAGGCCTTCAAAGCTTCAGTGAAGAGGGAGGATTGACTGGGAGCCAGGCTAGAAGCTAGCCATCAGAGACATTGAGGGCAAGCACCCTTGGAAGCCAGATCCACAACCCCGGGGGGGGGGGGCATGAAGGTGGCCTAGGCTGCTTGTGATGACGGGCCTGCAGGCTTGTTTATAGAGCATCAGGATTGGGGGGTGCTGGAGACATGGTTCATTTGCTGCTTTTAGTCCAGGGGACCCAGTTTCTTCTGGCCTCCAAAGGTTCCTACACACACGTGACATTAGTGAGAAAAGTCATAAATTAAAAATAAATAACAAAGTCTTGTAGAGTAATGGGCACTGACTCAGGACCAGCTTCCTGGCTGCTGTGCGTCTGCAGTGGACACCCAGGCCCTGGTTCCCTCCAAAAGCTAGTGCCACCTCCTCATTCTTGGGTGGGCGAAGCCAGAAGGAGGCTGAGAGGTGGGGCCCTTTTCTGATGAGGATGGAGTCACTGGGTGTGCTTAGGGAAGGGGGCAGGCAGGGCCTCAAGTCCATGTAGAGATGGTGTTTATCAGCGTGGAGTTGATTGTGGAGAAGAAATGGGAGCACAGTGCCTGGGAGGCTGGGGACCCACCCCGCACCCCCTCCACCCCCTCCACCGCCGTGACGGCTCTGAGTGCACCCAAGGTTTCAGTGAGCGGTGCAGGTGGCAGGGGCACTCATGCAGTGGCTGCCCCACTGCTCATCTTGTTCACAGTCCTTCCCTGATCGCTGTGGGCATGTGGCGTGGTGTGGAGCCAGAGGCTGCAGGCACTGCACGGGTGTGGGTGTTACTGTTGTAGTTGGCATGTTGGTCTGTCTCCATGTGGTGATGTTTGGGGATGGGTTGTTCTTTGTGGCGGGGTCTTGCCATGCATTGTGGGACATTAAATGGCATCCCACTCTTGATGCATAAGCCAGGAGCACCTGTCCTCCTGTGGTGACACTGTCAAAAGTCCCTGAGGACAGAGTCAGGGTGAGGACCACTGGTGTACACAGGTGAAATACCTTCAGGGGGGCAGGAAAAATCATTTGAGATGCTTTGTGCCCAGGCTAGCCCATGAGGGCTGTACTCTGCTGGCGGCTTTAGTGCTGAGTTCCCTGTATGGTCAGTTTCCAGGGAGGCTGAGTTCTGTTGCAGAAGTATTGACAAGGGGGATCACGGGGTGCCAGCTCCTCTGGAACTGCAGTTATGGACTGTCGTTAGCTGCCCTGTGAGTCCTAGGAGTCGAACCCAGGTCCCCAGCTAGAGCAGCCATTGCTTTAACCAGTGAGCCATCTCTCCAGCCCTGAAGAATTTAGTGTTTATAGTTGTATGCATCTCTATGATAGATATGTGTATATGTATATATTATTATTATTATTATTATTATTATTATTACTACTACTACTACTACTTTGGTCTTTTTGGGACAGGTTCTCCCTGTAGCCCCAGCTGGCCTGGAACTCACTATGTAGACCAGTCTGGCATGGAACTCACAGAGATCCGCCTGCCTCTGCCTCCCGAGTGCTGAGATTAAAGGCATGTGCCACCATGCCTGGCAATACTTTTTTTTTAAGACATAGTTTTGCTGTGCATCCCAGGCTGGCCTGGCACCTTCAATCTTCCTGCCTCAGCCTTCCAAGTACAGGGCTCATAGGAGTTCACCCCTATGCCTGGCATTTTAAGATCCCTTAAGATTCTTTATTTTTTTAATTTTTATTTATTTTTTTTATGTGTATGAATGTATTGTCTGCATGTAGGTTTGTGCACCTGTGTCATGCAATGCCTCGGAGGTCAGAAGAGGGTATCAGATTCCCCTGGAACTGGAGTTAAAGATGGTTCTCAGCCACCATGTGGGTGCTGGGAATCGAACCCGGGTCCTCTGCAAGAGCAGTCAGCGCTCTTAACTGCTGAATCATGTCTCCAGCCCCTGACTGTGTATTCTTGGGTGGCCTGGAACTCACTTGTAGACTCACTTGTAGACCAGGCTGGCCTCAAACCCATAGATCCGCCTGCCTCTGCCTCCCAAGTGCTGGGATTAAAGGCCGTGCCGCTGTGCTGGGCCCTGCTAATGGCTTCTTTACCTGTAAGACCTCAGCAATGTCTACTGTCTGTGTCACTCCCAGCTGAGGTGGGCAGATGCTGAGTGGCTTGGGTGTGTGAGGGCAGTTCCATCAAGTCATGTCCCGGGGATTCCATATACCACAGCAACTTGGCCTGAAGGCAGGCCGACTCTGAGGTCCCTGGCGATCCTACCACCCTTGGGGCCTTACATGGCCATGGCCACAGGACCATGATCCAGTCTCCTCTCCTGAAGGCTGTCAATCACCTGCCCTTCAAAGCATATGGGGAGCTGGGCACTCTGAGGCTGTAGAGTCATGAGTTCAAGGCATGACTGTGCAGGGCCTCAACTACTTTCCCCTCTCGTCTCAGATGCCCACCCTGACCCTGTGGGTTTGTGGGTCCTCCTCCCCTCAGGTGCTTGGGGGTGACTTTGCTAGGAGTGGAGGGTTGTGCTGGCTCTGTGGGACTGTGAGCATTGTTGCCAGCCTCAGCCTGCTTTCTGCCAGGAGCTCATGAATGCCAGTGCCTGAAAGCGGTGCACACTCTTCATCCCAGCCGTCAGGAGGAGGAGGAAGAAAAGAAAAGATCAGTTGAAGGTCAGCCTTAGCTACATGGGGAATTGGAGACCAGCCTGGGCTACGTGAGACAGGGAGAGAGAATAGGGGTTCTCAGGAAGAAAGATCGATGTGTTCCAAGCCTGTGGGTTTAGGAAAGGGTCTCGGGGATTGCTCACCATGCTCAAGCCAGGGGCAGGAAAGCATAGACACCCTGTGTCTTCTCAAGGGTCCTGGGGCAGCAGTCGTAAATGCCACAAGCCAGGTCTTAAACCAGGAATGGATTCTCCAGTTCTGTGGGTCCAGAGCCCCAAATCCCAGTAGCAGCACTGGCAGAAGTTTGAGAGAGGTTCTTTCCTGCATCCCGGCATCTCAACTGGGTGGCCTGTCACCACCTTTTCTTCAAGACCAGTTCTTGGATTTAGGGCCCGTCCTAACAATGCAGCCTCATCTTAATTCCCAACCCCTGTTCTGATCTGCTTTCCAAGCAGAGTCATGTTCAGAGGTTCCCAGTGGGTGTGGATTGCTGACAGTTGTAGACACCGACTTTCTCCACCCTTAGGGCCCAGAGGCACCTGAATGTGGCCCTGCAGCAGTCAGACACCAGACACCTAGAGTTCTCCTGGTATTCCACACTAGACCTGGCTGGAGCCCGTGCAACCCACGATGCATTCCCAGGGCCACCTCCACTTTTTTTTTATTTATTTATTTATTTATTTATTTATTTATTTATTTATTTATTTATTTATTTATTTGTATGAATGTACTGTCTGCATGTAGGTTTGTGCACCCGTGTCGTGCAATGCCTGGGAGGTCAGAAGAGGGTCTCGGATTCTCCTGGAACTGGAGTTCTCCTGGAATTGGAGTTACAGACGGTTCTCAGCCTCCATGTGGGTGCTGGGGATCGAACCCGGGTCCTCTGCAAGAACAGTCGGTGCTCTTAACCGCTAGGCCATCTGTCGAGCCCCACTTTTTCTTTTCTTTTGCAATGTCACAGATAGAAACAGGGCCTCTTGCATGCTACACAAATACTGTACCCCTGAACACACCCCAGCCCCTCACTGGGGGAGTCTAGGCAGGGCTCTACGCCTGAGCCACAGCCCAGCCCTCACTGAGGATTCCAGGCTAGGGTTTTCCCACTGAGGCACTTCCCCAGCCTGTCCCCACTTCCGGAAAGGCCTTCCTTGAGCTGCCAGCTCTTCTCCCTTCACTCTCACTGGGCCACCCCGCTGGGGGCTCCTCCAGCTCCAGTCCCTGAAGGCGTCTGCTCCACTGGTTTCAGTCGATCATCATCAGCACATCCTTCAGTCCCATGACTTCACTGGATCATTCTTCCAGAAAGTCGTTAGCCACTGGGCATGGTGGTGCACCCCAGGCCAGCCTAGACCACGTAACCAGCCCCTGCCTGGGAAAGGGGGAAAAAAAAAGCAAGCAGAAACTTCTACAGGCCACAGCGAACAGAGGGAGAATGGGCGTGCACCGGGTTGGGTTCCCCGTGCCACCTCAGCAAGTCCTGCTGGGATGGCAGGCGCCTCCCTTTAGCCAGAGTGATGTCACCTGCCAAACATGTGCCTTCAAATTACGGACCATGTAAACGAAGTGGCTGTGCTGTGCTTTGGGGCCCTGCCTCCTGCACTGCATTCTGCAGTGAATTCAGAATGCTGCCCAGAGCCGTGCTTTCCACACAGGATGCTGTGGGCGTAGCCCCAGCCCTGCCTCCAGACGCAGTTTGCTCATCGTTTACCTGCCTGGGTCAGAGTTGACATCTTTTCAGTGCCAAGAGTGCCGCTGATAAAAGCTGTGTGTGTGTGTGTGTGTGTGTGTGTGTGTGGTGTGTGCGTGCAGGTGTGCATGCATGCATGCGTGCCTGCGGCCTGTGTGAGGGTGTACACGGAGGCCAGAGCAGGACATTGTCTTCTTCTGTCCCCCTCCACCTTACTGCCTTGAGTTGGGATCTCTCACTGAACCACAGGGTCACTATTTGGCTCTGCTACGTTGGCAGCTATACCAGACTTTTTCCATGAATGCTGGGTATTTGAACTCAGGTCCTCACAGTCACGTATGGAGCCACCTCCTGGGCCCTCTTTCCATTTTTTTTTTTTTTAATTAAGATTTTTATGTGTATGTGTGTTTTGCCTGAATGCATGTAAGTGCACCTGTGCATGCAGTAGTCTCGGAGGCCAGAAGAGGGTGTCAGATGCTCTGGAACTGGAGTTTCAGATCCTTGTTAGCTGCCATGTAGGTGCTGGGACCAAACCTGTGTCCTCATGCAAGAACAGACAGCACTCTTAACCGCTTAGCCATCTCTCCAATCTTCTCTTTTTTTTTTTTTTTTTTTTTTATAAATATCCATTTTTTTTATATTTTATTTATTTCCATTTAATGCGCATCAGTTATCAGTCCGATCGGTTGTGTATGAATGTGTTTGTCTGCATGCAAGTTTGTGCACCACGTGACAGGTTGCAGTGCCGCGGAGGTCAGAAGAGGGTGTCGGATTCCCCTGGAACTGGAGTTCTCCTGGAATTGGAGTTTCAGACGGTTCTCGGCCGCCATGTGGGTGCTGGGGATCGAACCCGGGTCCTCTGCAAGAGCGGTCGGCGCTCTCAACCGCTAGGCCATCTCTCCAGCCCTCCAGTCTTCTCTTAATCCAAAGCATCTCACCAAATACTGCAGAGCTTATGTGCCTCCCCTCAAGCACCAGCCACCTGAAGGTCATACCCGTACACGCACGCACACATGCACGCACTACCTGTCTCACTAAGTCAAATCAACCTGGTGGGTCAGCCAGGAAGTAAGCAAAAACAAATGCCAGTGGAGAGGTGAATTCTAGCAGAATGTGGTCCATCCACTCAGTGGAATACTACTCAGCCACAAAAAGGGATGGCTTGGGTCCATATGACAGTGTGAATGAACTTCAAGAACACGATACTGAAGTGGAGGGTGCTGGCTCACAGCTGTGACTCATGTGCCACATGGCCTCTCTGATTTGGCTGCCTGCCCTCAGCATCATGGTTTTTCTATAGCAGAGTCTCACAGTGTAGTCCAGGGTGGCCTCAAACTGGTCTGAAACTGCAGCCAGGGCATCCAGCACTCCCTACTGGCCTCTCCAGGCATTGCACACCTGTGATGCACTTACATATGTTCAGGCAAAACACTTATACACATAAAATAAAAATGAATAAAAAGGGACAGAAGCCAGGCGTGTGGCACCTGTCTGTGAGTCCGGCATCGAGGAGGCCAAGGCAGACGATCAAGAGGCCAACCTGAGCTACATGGTGAGATCTTGTCTTGAGACCAAAAGGAACACAGGATACGGTAGCTCATGTTTGCTGTCTGTAGGCAATAGGATCACTTGTGAGTTTGGGGTCGTTCTGTACCACAGAGTAAGACTCTCTTGAAACAAAACAGCTAGGAAGATTTTGTCAGGACCTGCTGTGCCCGGCACATGGACACTGCCTAGATCAGCCGTGTGGTTAAGCTGCTCCCCACCTCCTCAGGTCCCTGGACACTGGTCACAGTCCCACATGCTCGGCCTTCCCGGACAGGCTAGGGGATTCTCAGGGTACGGGTTTCACATCCACTTAAGACAGGATGTTGAGCCACAGCCTGAGGAGTTTCCAGGTCCCAGGTTCCCTGGACTCTTCATGGGGAAGGTGTGCCGGAAGCCACAGAAAGCCACCAAGTCCCCCTGAGAGAGATGTCATAAAGTTATAACCCAAGCCAGATGACTCAGCAGTACAGACCCTAAAATCCCCCAGTGGTGGGCTGGAGATGTGACTGTGCGTGTGTGCGTGTGTGTGTGTGTGTGTGTGTGTGTGTATTTGATGTTTTGAGCCAGCCTCTCACTATGTGTCCCAGGCTGGTTTTGAATCTGTAGTCAAGTGATGCCTCTGCCCCCCGAGTGGCTGGCACACACGTGCCCTGTGCCTGGCTGTGCTCTGATTTGAAGGTGGATGCGTAGGTGCTGTATTTAACCAGGCTTCCTCATCCTTGCAACAGGTGCTCCTGGAGAGGAAGGCCGCCTGGCTGGGGCTCCACAGGCAGTATGGGAGGTGGTCGCTGTCAAAGGGAAGTTCAGTTTCCCCACAGGGACTCCTGCAAGTGGGCCCCACCTGGCTCCTGTCTCCATCTTCTGCCCATGACCTGGCAGGGCAGCAGGTGTCTTGAGCAAGAAGCCTTACTGACTTCCTTCCCGCCTGGGGTGGGGCCTGCTGTGCTGTCCTGTGGCTATTCTCGGGGATAGTATCTGCAGCACAAGCAGAGGGCAGCCCTTGGCAGGGTGGGTGGCTGAGGGAAAGCAGATCAACCCCATTAGCAGGCACTGCTGGGGAGGAAGAGGAAGGCGTCAGTGTGAGCTCTTGTCACCAGTGTTCAGGCAGCCCGGGGGCAGACAGCCCAGAGCTCCTGCAGCAGCTGGTGGGCACCCCACATCACCTCCCCAGAAACATGTTCTCCAGGAGAGCTGATTCTCTGAGCCTGGCTGTGCACGTGTGTCTGAGGCGTGGACCTGAGCTGGAGGGTGAATGTGAGCACACACATGCATGGGTGCATGTATATGGAGGGGCTGCATGAGCCTGTGTTTCTGTGCACACCACATGTACGGGGCATGTTTGTGCACACGCTCGTGCAGCATGCCATCTGTGTGTCATTTCTTAACCCTCACCCAGCAGACCCAGACCCAGCTGCAACATCAGGTGATGTTGTGTGTGGGACTGTTGGCATGTAGTGCGTGTGTGATTGAGTGCAGAGCTTTAGTGCGGGGTCTTGTGCTCCTCACACAAATTGCTGTTGAACTCCAGTGGCCCCACCCACCGAACATTCTGTTGACTTGGGTATGGGGTCACAGGTGTGCACACCAAGTTTTTGTTGGTGGCTTTGTTCTTACATCTTATTTACTATGTGTGTATGTCGAAGGATGTGCATGCTGTGGCCTGTGTGTGGGGGTCAGAGGACAAATGCAGGGTCATTTCTCTCCTTCTACCATGTGGGCCCCCGGGTGGAACTCACTCGGGTCATCAAGCTTGGTGGCACCTTCATCTGCTCAGCCCTGCCTCCTGGCCTTCTTTTCTTTTCTTTTTCTTTTTCTTATTTTATTTTATTTTTTTTGAGACAGAGTCTTGCTCTGCAGTGCTGGCTGGCCGGCTGGGCCGAGCTCGGGTCTTGCTCTGCAGTGCGGGCTGTGGGCCGAGCTCGGGTCTTGCTCTGCAGTGCTGGCCGGCTGGGCCGAGGTCGGGTCTTGCTCTGCAGTGCTGGCTGTGGGCCGAGCTCGGGTCTTGCTCTGCAGTGCGGGCTGTGGGCCGAGCTCTGGTCTTGCTGTGCAGTGCTGGCTGTGGGCCGAGCTCGGGTCTTGCTCTGCAGTGCTGGCTGTGGGCCGAGCTCGGGTCTTGCTCAGCAGTGCAGGCTGTGGGCCGAGCTCGGGTCTTGCTCTGCAGTGCGGGCTGTGGGCCGAGCTCTGGTCTTGCTCTGCAGTGTGGGCTGTGGGCCGAGCTCTGGTCTTGCTGTGCAGTGCTGGCTGTGGGCCGAGCTCGGGTCTTGCTCTGCAGTGCTGGCTGTGGGCCGAGCTCTGGTCTTGCTCTGCAGTGTGGGCTGTGGGCCGAGCTCTGGTCTTGCTCTGCAGTGCGGGCTGTGGGCCGAGCTCTGGTCTTGCTCAGCAGTGCGGGCTGTGGGCCGAGCTCTGGTCTTGCTCAGCAGTGCGGGCTGTGGGCCGAGCTCTGGTCTTGCTCTGCAGTGCGGGCTGTGGGCCGAGCTCTGGTCTTGCTCTGCAGTGCGGGCTGTGGGCCGAGCTCTGGTCTTGCTGTGCAGTGCTGGCTGTGGGCCGAGCTCGGGTCTTGCTCTGCAGTGCAGGGCTGTGGGCCGAGCTCGGGTCTTGCTCAGCAGTGCTGGCTGTGGGCCAAGCTCGGTTTTTGCTCTGCAGTGCTGCCTAGCTGGGCCGAGCTCTGGTCACTTCACCCTGGAAAGGTTCTGCAGAGATGTAATTGCTGCATTGTGAGTCACACTGCTTTGAGTGACACGTGCAGGGTTGTGACCAAGGTCAGAGATGCTTCCCAAAGTCTCAGGCCCCCTTACCGTCCCCAGCGCCTGCAGCCAGCAGTCAGCTTCCTGTCTGTGGTCCGGCTTCCTTTTTCTAGATTTTATACACATAGCTCATGCAGCCTGAGCTCTTAAATTTTACTGAAGTGAAGTCATAAAATTCATACTTGGAAGTGGGGTTCAGCACTGCACAGCCCCCAGTCCCCCCAGCACAGCAGACACAGCAGTCTCTTCCAGCTCCTGGAAGCCCGGCAGCACCCAGCCCCCCAGACAAGGCCCCCAGTCACCCTCCCTTTCTCCTCACCCAGCCCCCCTGCTCTTGCTGGCGTCGTATTGACGGCCCTAGAGCACACTCCGCAGTCCTCCTAGACTCTAATCTTGACTAAAGTGGTAGCACTACATGTATTTGGTCGTGCATACAAGATTATTTACATGCGTCCAACTCTCGTCCGCATAGCCATTGACTGCTCACTGACTCTAAAAACACGAATCGATCATCAAGAATACCACACTGTGGACTGGTCTGTTCTGAGCTTTTCACTTTTAGTGGGACCCACACTATGGTGGGACCCCACACTATGGTGGGACCCCACACTATGGGGCCTTTTATGTCTGGCTGCTGTCCTTCTATACCATTTTTTGGTTTCGTTTGTTTTTGTGAGACCAGGGTCTCATGTAGCCAGGCCTGGCCTCAAACGTGCTGTGTAATAGATGATGACCTGCTGCGTGTCGTGATGGCAGGTGTGTACGCCCACACAGGGTCTGTACCTTGGGGCTGGCACCAGGACCTGGTGTAGGCTAGCAGCACTCCACCAGCTGAGCTGTAGCCCCCATGGCATCGTGCTTTCTTTCTGGGTTCATCCATGTTTGTTGTGTGCTACCACTTTATTCCTCTTCATGGCCAGAGCACAGCTGCTTTAACCGTGCCTGGCACTTGCTGTGTTTCCATCCTATGCTAGGAGCCATGCTGTGCACATTCAAGCAATGGGATACTTATGACTCCTGTGGTTTGGTAGTCTGGGGATGTCAACTAAGAGGCAGACTTGCTGGGTCTGTGCACACTGTTTGAGGGCAAGTTTCTTTTTTTTTTTTTTTTTTTTTTTTTTTTTTGGTCTTTTCGAGGACAGGTCTCCCTGTAGTCCCAGCTGGCCTGGAACTCAACTCTGTAGACCAGNTTTTTTTGGTCTTTTCGAGACAGGGTCTCCCTGTAGTCCCAGCTGGCCTGGAACTCACTCTGTAGACCAGGCTGGCCTTGAACTCACAGAGATCCACCTGCCTCTGCCTCCTGAGTGCTAGGATTAAAGGCATGCGCCACCATGCCCGGCTGGGGCAGGTTTCTTTACAGCTCCGAGGTTGGTTCCTCTTTGCCGCCATGTTGTGCTACACTGTGTGGCTGACTGTTCATTCTCTGTTGATGGACGCTGCTGTCCTTTCTAGTTTAGGAATGCACTGCTAGGACTTCACTCATACTGGCTTATCACTTCTAGAGATGTTGTGGGGGGAGCTGCTGAATTCGTTGGTAGTATTTAAACCAACTTCCCGGGGTCAGTGGGAGGGCTCATGGGTAAAGGCATTTGCCACCAAGCCCGACCACCCGAGCTCAGTCCCCAGAACCCACATGGTGGATGGAGAGAAGCACGTCCTGCAGCTTGTCCTGACCTCCACACGCGCTCTGCAGGACACACATGCACACACACACAGGAAATCAGAAAAGCAGCTTCCAGCTCCCTGTGGTGACAGCCTGTGATCCCAGCACCCCAGTGGCTGAGATAGGAGGACTGCTGGGTGCTCTGGGCCAGCCTGGACTGGGTAGTGAGTATCTGGCCATCTGGCTACAGTGTGAGACCATCTTAAAGAAACACAACAGGACCTGGTACAGTGCCGCACCCCTTTAGTCCCAGCACGTGCAAGGCAAATACCTGCGATGAAGGCCCATAGCTGAAATGTGTTCTGAGGAGGTGTAAACAATCCCCTCCCCCTTTAGTCCCTTCAACAAACTGCACCCTGGGAACGCAGTGAGTTTATCGGGCTTACCTAAGAGCAGTGGGTGAGGGTTTACTTACAGGACTGTGGGTGCCCTCCACCCCTGTGCCCAAAGGCCCCAGGCATAGATGCTGGTTTTCCTGCTGTCATAGGAAAGCGTCCCCTAGGCATCCTCAGCTTAGGTTTCCATGATCCTCCTGCTCATGCAACTGGGGCAGCTGTTGGCTGGGAGGGGCCCGCGACTCTCCCTGCCCCTCCTTTCTTTTGGAGAGTGACCATCAACAAGCTTAGCTGTGATGATCCCAGGCAGGGGCATAACCAGGCTTGGGAAGATGGTCTATGGTCTGTCTGTCCGAGGACAGTCCTGTGCAGCACTCCACCCCTTCCTGTGCCTCATACATTCTTTCTGCCATCTTCTTCTGCAAGAGTCCCTGAGCCTTGGAGGGGTGACGTGGGTGTAGATCTTCCTCCCGCTATGGCGGGACATTGAACCCTCGGCCTTGTCATCATCTCTCAGGACTTGGCTGTTGGCCCGTTCTGGCGGTACTCCTCCTGCAGTAAAAACATAAATCAAAAGGAAGAAGCAGGAACTTCTAAATGGACGCTGACTGCAGTAATAACCTGTGTGGTTACACAAATGCCTGAAAGGCACCTTAGCAGGTGCATCACACCATCTAACAAACATGGCAGTGGCTTCCTCACTGGGGCCTAGAACTTCCCCTGCAGCAGAGGTCGGCCTAGAACTTCCCCTGCAGCGGAGGTCGGCCTAGAACTTCCCCTGCAGCGGAGGTCGGCCTAGAACTTCCCCTGCAGCGGAGGTCGGCCTAGAACTTCCCCCGCAGCGGAGGTCGGCCTAGAACTTCCCCTGCAGCGGAGGTCGGCCTAGAACTTCCCCTGCAGCGGAGGTCGGCCTAGAACTTCCCCCGCAGCAGAGGTCGGCCTAGAACTTCCCCTGCAGTGGAGGTCGGCCTAGAATTTCCCCTGCAGCGGAGGTCGGCCTAGAACTTCCCCCGCAGCGGAGGTCAGTCTAGAACTTCCCCCGCAGTGGAGGTCGGCCTAGAACTTCCCCCGCAGCAGAGGTCGGCCTAGAACTTCCCCTGCAGTGGAGGTCGGCCTAGAACTTCCCCCGCAGTGGAGGTCGGCCTAGAACTTCCCCTGCAGCGGAGGTCGGCCTAGAACTTCCCCCGCAGTGGAGGTCGGCCTAGAACTTCCCCCGCAGTGGAGGTCGGCCTAGCTTGCAGTACAGATGTGTGATCCTTCCTGAGGAGTGGGCCTTAAATCTTTGGAAATTTGTTGGTGGTACACACACTAGTCACACCACCAGCAGGCACATCTTGCTTGATATGTCAACAGTGCAACCCATGGGGTCTGTCGTTAAAATTGCTGGGGACAGTGCCCCCTAGCCGTCTGCACAGCACCTGCTGGCCATGGAGGGGACTTTCCAGCTTGATCGCCTCCTTTCCTGTGTTCACGTCATGTGGAGTCTTCAGCAGGTCTCATCATTCAGTTCTCCAATGTTTTTATTCTCATCTAACTATTTTTGTCTTTTTGAGACAGGATCTCCTTGTAGCCCCAGCTGTCCTGGAACTTGATATGTAGATCAGGCTGGCCTTGAACTCACAGAGATCCACCTGCCTCTGCCTCCCTAGTGTTGGGATTAAAGGCGTGCATCACCGTGCCCGGCCCTCCCATTCTGGAATGTAACCAGTGTTAGTGGCAGTACCCTTTATTCTTTCTGGGCCCCGGGGGTCTCCTTGGCCAGCAGCCCACCCATGGCACTGGGATTTTCATTCAACAACTGCGCGGTTTCTGGGAGCCTCTGCTTTTTTCTCATAAGCTATCTTTGTTTAGTTTTTAGCATTTAGACTCAAGTTGTTGGAACCTTTTCCAGCTATTCTGGTGGACATCACGTGGGCCTCACCCAACCATCATGCTCCCAAGAAGTTCACAGCTGCGTCTGGCCCTTGTACCCTTGCGAATTGGTTTTCCATCCTTCTGTCTTCGGGTGTAGTTTAAATTTTTTCGACTTGGTTTCAATATCTATAAAACACTCGGGGATTAATGTATAAACCTTTGCAGAGGACGGGCAGAATGACGCATCATGCCACGATGAATAGTGGAGTATAAAGATAGCATCATGGTGACACTCAGAAAATCTATTGTCCTCTGTTCCAAGCAAGTGCCAGGTGATCACAGAAATTCAAAACTGAGAACATATTATCAGACGTAAAGAACGGTTAACACAGCGTGGAAGGATTGCATCCATTCATATCAAGTGCTTTCTCCGCAGACCCAGGTTGGGTACAGTGGTCCAGGTAGCTTAATTAGCTCTTTACAGTCTTCCTCTGGGCCTTCCTTTTCCATATTACGGAGCTCTCACATGGAGCCTCCCTGCGTTTCTCCATCCGTAGTGAACCCGGGCTGGCTCAAGCTGCTTGGCTCTGCATAGGCCCAGGAAGAAATGGGCCTATTCACCCTGTTACACCTGTTGGTTCCTGGGCCAGCCCCATGGCTGTAGCCATGTCTGTTGGTTCCTGGGCCAGCCCCATGGCTGTAGCCATGTCTGTTGGTTCCTGGGCCAGCCCCATGGCTGTAGCCATGTCTGCTGCCCTCCATTGCCCGTTCCTAGCTGCTTGAGGTGGCCCTGCCTGGGCAAGCTGTCTCCACCCTCATCCCTTTTGCAGAGGGGAACTGTTCCCTGTTTAATCTAGGGGGTCATTATCCACCTCTGGACAACGTTTATCTTCTGCACCTGTGTTGTTCTGTCCTGGATGCCTTCTGTGAACTGCTCCTCGGGTTGAAAGCCTCCTACAAGCTCCTTAGCACAGAATTTGGCTTGGTCAGTTTTTTCTAGGAACTCGGCTTGGACACAAATGTTGCTTGCCACATCTGCCTTTGAGCAACACAGACTTCTTCCTCTGCTTTGCCTTTTTTCCTGTCTTCCACATTGCTTTACCATTTTATGGACATACTAAAAAAGCTGGTCTCAGTCACTTAGATCTGCCAAAGCCGCTCCTACTTCATAAAGGTTCTGCCTGCCCCACTGAGGAACTCGGCACAGTCACTGATACTCCATATCAGTCTTGAGGTCCCTGCTGAATCAAGTTCTTTAGACTCTAGTGCATCCAGTCCTCTGTGGCTTTCCTTGTACCTAGTTCTCTCAGTAGTACTTGCCCTCCTCTATTGTCCTCCAGCCCCTGATGCCCACACGAATCTCTACTAGGCAGAACCAGTATCTCTAATGGCTCGTACAAGCCAGTCACTCAGGGACTGACTCCCCTCAGGTTATACAGTCTGTCTCAAGGAGGAATGGGAGGTTACATTGCTCAGCTTTGATGCTTCAGCACTTAAACTAATTCCATCTGCTCCCGTGTCCACAGCCTCACAAGCCAGGTGATGCAGGGCTCCTTCATCCTTGTTGAAAGTCTTCCCTAGTTCCAACAGCTCCAGTGCTGCCGAGTGCTCTCAGCTGGCCATCGTCTCTCGCACCAGGTAATCAAGGCCTCCAGCACATGGAGCCATGGATTTTCCCTTTCTTTGTATTAAAGGCTGACTCTGGGGGGCGTCGTCATCTATTTCTAGGTCGCTCTCTTCTTCATCACGACCTCCTTCTCCCATGGGTTGCAGGTTTGGGGCCCAGGACGAGCCTTGTATTAGTGATCTAATCTAGGCTCTCTTCCCCTTCTGGCCCCAGTCATAGCATCCATCAGGCTCCACCTCTCACCTCTTTTTCTCTTTATCCAATTGCCTGGCAAGGTCAGCAAGCTTAGCTGTTAGGATCCTAGGCAAGTTTGTGCAGCCAGGCTTGGGAAGATGGTGCCCGTGCACTGTCTGTCAGGGGATCCTGTGCAACAGGCCAGCCCGGTCTACATAGTGAGTTCAGCAGCAAAACTGTGTGTCCCAGGATAATCATTCAAGTCGTAGCATGGGGCATTTGTGTGTGTGTACAACACTGTGGTGGGCATGTAGAGGTCAGAGAACAAAAATTTGGGGATCAGTTCTCTCCTTTGACCTCGTTCTTTTTGTTGTTTTTGCTTTTTGAGACAGGGTCTCATGTTGCCCAGGATGGCCCTGAACCACTGATCCTCCGGCTTCTACCCCCCAAGTGCTGGGCTACCAGGCTGACACCTATACACAGCTCCCACAGGCCCACCCACCATGCTTTACAGGCAGGTTCTCATGTTTTCTTGGCTGTGTGGTTCAGGTCAGCTGGCCATTGAGCTTCTGGAAGACACACGAGCTTCCATCTTCATCTTGCTTCAGGAGGTTGGGACAGCATATTCTCACACGCCTGGACTTAGCACACGCGTAAGCACAGCAGCAGCACCCATGTGGAGTTAGCACATGCGTTAGCACACGTGTGAGCACAGCAGTGGCACCACGTGGAGTTAGCACACGCGTGAGCATAGCAGTGGCACCACGTGGAGTTAGCACACGCGTGAGCACAACAGTGGCACCACGTGGAGTTAGCACACGCGTGAGCACAGCAGTGGCACCATGTGGAGTTAGCACACGCGTGAGCACAGCAGTGGCACCATGTGGAGTTAGCACACGCGTGAGCACAGCAGCTGCACCACGTGGAGTTAGCACATGTGTGAGCACAGCAGTGGCACCACGTGGAGTTAGCACATGTGTGAGCATAGCAGCTGCACCACGTGGAGTTAGCACACGCGTGAGCACAGCAGTGGCACCACGTGGAGTTAGCACACGCGTGAGCACAGCAGCTGCACCACGTGGAGTTAGCACACGTGTGAGCATAGCAGCTGCACCACGTGGAGTTAGCACACGTGTGAGCATAGCAGCTGCACCACGTGGAGTTAGCACACGCGTGAGCACAGCAGCGGCACCACGTGGAGTTAGCACACGTGTGAGCACAGCAGCTGCACCACGTGGAGTTAGCACACGCGTGAGCATAGCAGCGGCACCACGTGGAGTTAGCACACGCGTGAGCACAGCAGTGGCACCATGTGGAGTTAGCACACGCGTGAGCATAGCAGCTGCACCACGTGGAGTTAGCACACGTGTGAGCATAGCAGCTGCACCATGTGGAGTTAGCACACGCGTGAGCATAGCAGCGGCACCACGTGGAGTTAGCACACGTGTGAGCACAGCAGTGGCACCATGTGGAGTTAGCACACGCGTGAGCATAGCAGCGGCACCACGTGGAGTTGGCTCTGCTCCCCTACTGAACGTTGAACAGAGCCCCGTCTGCACGGCAGACGCTCTCCACTGTGCTCTGTCCCTGGCCCTCTTACTTTGAATTCTGAGGCTGACTTTCTTTTTATTAATATAGTTACCCAGGCTGGCCAGGTGTGGTGGTGGGGGCAGAGGCAGGTGAGTTCAAGGCCAGCCTGGTCTAAATAGCAAGTTCGAGGCCACCTGGGGCTATGGGAGATCCTTCTCAAAAAGCCAAAAAAAAAAAAAAGAAAGGTTGCCTCGGCTGGCCTTGCACTGTGCCTCCTCCTGCCTCACCCTGCAAGGGGCTGGATGCGAAGGACGGGTCCTTAGTAGTTCTGGGGAAAGGTTCAAACTTGAGCTTCCCGTGTCCCCTGCCATGGTCTTTTGCCATGGTATCTGTGAGAACCATTTGTGTCACTTGATCATTGGGCTTCCTCCAGCCTTGTCCCTCTGACAGTTCAGCAGGGCTGGGTCCCCAGTTCTGCAGAGTGAGAGGCAGCAAACATTGTGTGGCAGTGAGTGCTGCTGGATGGCTCAGCCTAGCCAGCCCAGGCCACCGCACCCATTCCTCGCCAGCACTGTGGCCAAAGCCACCACACACAGCATGGCTATGTTCAGAGACAACTGGAAAGCAAGGTGGCACTGGCCGCCTCCTCTTACCTGTCAGCCTCATGAACTAGTTCACGAGTCCAGAACCCTTTGATGTCCGCACTCCATCGGGGCTGCTCTGTCCTCTGGGCACTCAATTCCGCCATGTCTGCTGTCCACACTCCATCGGGGCCGCTCTGTCCTCTGGGCACTCACTTCCGCCATGTCTGCTGTCCACACTCCATCGGGGCCGCTCTGTCCTCTGGGCACTCACTTCCGCCATGTCTGGTGTCCACACTCCATCGGGGCTGCTCTGTCCTCTGGGCACTCACTTCCGCCATGTCTCGTGTCCACACTCCATCGGGGCTGCTCTGTCCTTTATGCACTCACTTCCGCCATGTCTCATTTGCTGCTGGGCTTCAGAAGCTCAGGCAGGCAGAGCAGCCTCCCCTGCTGGCCCCTAAGCAAAGCTGGTACGTAGATGCTATTTTCTGTTGCTCCAAGACACTAACTAGGCAGGACAGGCTGTTAACAGCTCTTTATTTCAGTCTTCAGAAGTAAGTGTTTTGTTTTTTTTTTTAATGAGCTTTTGAGAGAGCAGTCAAGTGCTCAAAAGCCCTTGTTGCTCCAGCAGAGGACCTGGGTTCTGTTCCCAGCACCCACATCAGGTGACTCACCTTGACTAATGCCAGTCTCAGGGTATTCAATGTCTTCTTGCCTCCATGGGCACCTGCACACACATGCTCATACATACATGTAGGTAGACACAACACTCACACACATGAATTAAAAAAAAAAACTTTAAAAAATAAATAAAAACATTGGCCAGCTGTGGCTACAGGGAGACCTGTCTCAATAAAACAAAACAAAACAAAAATTTCCAGGGCTGGGGCGTTGCTCAGTGAAGAGAGTTTCTCTAGCCAGGTGACCCTTGGTGCCCTCCTCATCCACAAAGGGGGAAAAGTAAAGGAGACACGTGGGCTCTGAACCGCTGGTTGCTTCTGGTCTGAGCTAGTCGGTGGCTCGGGTGTGGGCTGGAGCTGTCTGTTACACCCGGTACCCCATGTTGGACCACGCTGACGACTGCATCTCCCTTGCAGCTGCTGCAGGAACGCACCGGGGAGGCATGCTGAAACCAGCCCGGCAGCATGAGTGGGAAAGAGGCGGGCAGCTCCGGCCGTCGGCAGCAGGCCTCATACCACCTGCACATCTACCCCCAGCTGTCCAGCACCGAGAGCCAGGTCTCGTGCCGAGTGACTGCCACCAAAGACAGCACAACTACTGAGGTCATCCGGGATGCCATCGCCAGCCTGCGGCTTGACGGCACCAAGTGTTACGTGCTGGTGGAGGTGAAAGAGTCGGGCGGGGAGGAGTGGGTGCTGGATGCCAATGACTCGCCCGTGCACCGGGTGCTGCTGTGGCCACGGCGGGCGCAGGATGAGCACCCGCAGGAGGATGGCTACTACTTCCTGCTGCAGGAGCGCAACGCTGACGGCACCATCAAGTACCTGCACATGCAGCTGCTGGCCCAGGCCACGGCTGCGCGGCGCCTGGTGGAGCGAGGGCTCCTGCCCCGACCGCAGGCGGACTTTGACGATCTGTGCAACCTGCCCGAGCTGACTGAGGCCCACCTGCTGCAGAACCTCAAGGTGCGCTTCCTGCAGCAGAAGATCTACACCTACGCGGGCAGCATCCTGGTGGCCATAAACCCCTTCAAGTTCCTGCCCATCTACAACCCCAAGTACGTGAAGATGTACGAGAACCAGCAGCTGGGCAAGCTGGAGCCACACGTGTTTGCGCTAGCCGATGTGGCCTACTACGCCATGCTCCGGAAGCGTGTGAACCAGTGCATCGTTATCTCCGGTGAAAGCGGCTCAGGCAAGACGCAGAGCACCAACTTCCTCATCCACTGCCTCACTGCCCTCAGCCAGAAGGGTTATGCCAGTGGTGTGGAGAGGACCATCCTGGGTGCTGGGCCCGTGCTGGAGGTGAGCCTGCCAGGACCATTAGTCAGGGGTGAGGCCTTCTAGGAATAGAGGCTTGGGTGCGGGGCTGCAGAGCTGAGTGACCCTGCTCTGTCCCCAGCTCTGTCGACCATGTGCGAGGCCTGGGTTCCTGCCCAGTTCTCGGTGAGCTTCTGCAAGGCCCACGTTCTCTACCTGGCACCACACATACAGACAGCAAAGTCTGGTCCTATGTCCGTCCTGGCTCTCCTGGCTTTGGTGGGCAGGGATGGATGAGCAAGGCGGCAGAGTTAGAACTGGCTCCTTGCAGAGTCGCAGGCATCTGGGCTTCCAAGGCCACTTCTGGTGGCTCAGGCTGCAGTTGACTGGCACTGGGAGAGGAGCTGAGAATGTAAGGTTCCACAGAGCCAATCGTGTGTGCATTTATTTTTCAGTTTTTGGTCTTTTTGAGACAGAGTCTCCCTGTAGTCCCAGCTGTCCTGGAACTCACTGTGTAGACCACGCAGCCTTGAACTCAGAGATCTGTCTGCCTCTGCCTCCCGAGTGCTAGGATTAAAGGCGTGCTCCACCACACCCATCTAGTGTACATTTATATCCAGAGGCCTCACAGCACACTCCCTGTCTCTGTGATCTGTATGTGCGGGAGGGTCTGTCCCACCAGGCTCTGCCAGGCCTCAGGCAAGCATCCAAAACATGCAAAGGAGAAACACAGGCCTTGGTGTCCTGGGACCACCGCCAGTGCCCCAGGTGGCAGGAGCCGCAGGCTCGTGTGCTCAGGGTGAACAGCGGAGGGCATTTCAAGGGGTCAGAGACAGGGAGACAGTGCCACAGCTGGGGAAGGGCCGCCTGGCTGTGGAGACCACATCCCAGACCCTATACCCCATGCCCACCACCCAGGGCCCTAGTGACCAGGCCCCACGGGAGCCTGGACAACGGTGGCAGAGGATGAGCCATAGCTTGGCTGCAGGCATCCTGGGAGATGTCCTATGTCTCAGGCCATAGTGAGCGCTGTGCTTGGCTGCAGGCATTCTGGGAGATGTCCTGTGTCTCAGGCCATAGTGAGCGCTGTGCTTGGCTGCAGGCATTCTGGGAGATGTCCTGTGTCTCAGGCCATAGTGAGCACTGTGGGCTGCAAGGGCAACTGCGCTTGGGGTCTGCAGCCCTGGGCTCGGGGCCCTAGGCTCTGCTTTTGTTTTTCAGTAGGCTTTTCCCCACTATTTATCATTTACTTACTTATGTATGTGTGTGTGTGTGGCTGGATGCATACGCCACAGGACGTGTAGAGGATGGAGGACAACTTGTGGGAGTCAGTTCTCTCCTACTGCGGAGTTCTTGGCTTTGTCAGCTGTGGCAGCAAGCACGTCTCCCCGCTGAGCCACCTCGCTGGTCCTTGGTTCTTTTCAGAGCAGTGTGAGGTGCAGGGAACACTGCACAGATAACAAGGCCGAGTCACCTCCCAACTTCTATCACGTTTCACACGTTGTATTTGGCGTAACTGAAGCAGGCGATGGTGTGCCGTTGTTGGCTGAAACCCAAAGCTTGACCACGTGCAGGTGGCCAGTGCATCATGCGTGCCCCTGTTGCCCCTCTACCGTCACAGTAGAGTGTAGCATTCACTGCACCCTGAAAATCTCCGGCTCTTCCTCCTCATCCCTCCCACCACCAGCCCTGGAAGGAGGGCTCCTTACCTGGAGGGTCACAGTTGGAGTCTGGCATGGTGCCGCTTTTTCAGTGTGGCTTTGCAGGCCGTGCACACCTGAGGTTCCTCCATCCTTCTGTGGCTTCAGGGCATTTTTCCTTGTTGAGTGATAGCCCTGAGGGTTGGACCTCTGCAGCTTCTGTGTCCAGAGTCAGCTCTCGGGCAGAAGTTTGTGGCCCCCAGTCAGTAGCTCTCGGCCAGAAGTTGGTAACGTACTTGCCTGGAGGAGGACTCGATTTCCAGCCCTGTGTACCAGGCAGGCTTGTGTGTGCTCAGAACCCCAACACTGGGAGGTCAGGGCATGCTGGCCAGCTAGACTCGAATGACTGCTGAGTTCTAGGCCAGTGGGAGAGAGACACCCCGACTCGGGGGGGGGTGTGGGTAGTGATGACACGTGAGTTGTCCTTGGGCCTCCATGTGCTCAAAAATATGTGGGGGAATATCTGACGTGCACTGGGCGTGTAGGCGGGCATTGCCTTCCATCGTGGTCCCCAGCAGTGCCACGCACTAACTCACACATCAGGCACGTGTGCCAGGGATTCTGAGCAGCTGGAGATGCCACAGAGTCTGTCAGGGTGTGCTCCACTCCAGACAGCGACGGGGCCTGGAGTTCCAGGGGCTCCATAGCCACAGCAGACCCAGTCATCGTGCTCTGAGCCGCACCGGGTCCCAGCCTGTGCCTTTGCCTCCTTGTCTCCAGCCTTGGGGCCCATGCTCAGGTGATCTGTCACAGCAGTGCCCTGCTCAGGTGATCTGTCACAGCAGTGCCTGGCTCAGGTATTCTGTCACAGCAGTGCTTGGCTCAGGTATTCTGTCACAGCAGTGCCCGGCTCAGGTATTCTGTCACAGCAGTGCTCTGCTCAGGTGATCTGTCACAGCAGTGCCCGGCTCAGGTGATCTGTCACAGCAGTGCCCGGCTCAGGTGATCTGTCACAGCCGTGCCCGGCTCAGGTATTCTGTCACAGCAGTGCCCGGCTCAGGTGATCTGTCACAGCAGCAGTGCCTGGCTCAGGTGTTCTGTCACAGCAGTGCCCAGCTCAGGTGATCTGTCACAGCAGTGCCCAGCTCAGGTGTGCCATCACAGCATCACAAAGCAGATTTCACAGCCTGTCTCTAAATGAGATCACATTTCCATGGTCCTGGAATAAGGAAGGAGTTGGAGGTCTTGTGGGGACACCCCTCTGCTCACAGTGGTCCCCGTGGGGCAGCCGTGGTTACGCTTCAGGATCTTGTTCTCACTGTTACGCTGGGGTCTGTAGTTCCTGTCTTCCTGTGGGCGAATCTCCCGCCCACCCTCATGCCCACAGCCCGTCTATTTCCCTGGGAGGCCGACCCAGCCCTGGCTGTGCTCTTCACTGTCTTCCTCCAACCGTGACAGACGCCAGTCCCCCTGCCTTCTTCCTCTGGCCTCAGCGACTCACCAGCCAGCACTTTGTGGGGTGACCATGGGCACAGTGCTCAGAACTCAGAGTTGGGCCTCTTGGCATGGTGTCAGGGGCAGGGAACTTCTCTGCAGAGGGGTGACCTAGGTACTGAGCGCAGTGGCTGCACCTAGCCATTACCCAGCTACCCACCAGGTGCCATGAGCACCCTATGGGGGTGTGACACCATACCAGTGTCCCCTGTCGGAATCACCCTGGGAGTCTGTGTGTCACCCCAGGTTCCATGTGCTGAGCACACAGATTTTGTTAAGAAGTTTTAATTTTTTTGAGACAGGGTTTTCCTGTAGCCCCAGCTGGTACTCACTATGTAGACCAAGCTGGCCTCAATCTCACAAGGTCCTTACCTGAGTGCTGGGTGACAAGTATGGTCCATACCACCACCTGGCCGCAGCCTTATCTCTATCCCACCTGTGAAGACCCTGTTCGGGGTCAGGACTCGAGGCATTGTGGGGAGGGGCAGTTCGTAAGTCAGCACTGCACATGTGATTCCCCAGCCCTGCCCCACATCTGTAGGTCCCAGCTGTGCAGGCCTCCGTTCCACACAGCTCGCTACACTGGGGACTTTTTCTCAGCTCCCTGAAAGGAGAAGTTGGGTAGCTTTGAGGTTTGGTGACTCTGGGCTCTGGGCTCGCAGGTCCTGCTGTGCTCCCAGGGCAGTGCTGGTCAGAAAGCAGGAAGGCTGTGTTGTGGGAGCTGGGTGTCAGCTGGGGTCCCCTGTGACTCCCCATTGCAGAGGGTGTGAGGACAGCGGGACCTGGGACGCCTCCATCCTGCAGAGAGCAGGCCATCTGATCAGAAAGCAGGAAGGCTGTGTTGTGGGGAGCTGGTGTCCCCTGTGACTCCCCATTGCAGAGGGTGTGAGGACAGCGGGACCTGGGACCCCTCCATCCTGCAGAGAGCAGGCCATCTGATCAGAAAGCAGGAAGGCTGTGTTGTGGGGAGCTGGGGTCCCCTGTGACTCCCCATTGCAGAGGGTGTGAGGACAGCGGGACCTGGGACCCCTCCATCCTGCAGAGAGCAGACCATCTGCACTGCCCACTCAGAAAGAAGACATGGCCTGTGCTGTCAGTTGCCTTAGCTGTGGAGGACAAAAGGCCATCTGGGGTCCTTTGTGAGCATCGGGTGACAGCCTGGAGGTCCTCAGTCGAGCACCCCAGAGCACTGGCCATAGAGCTCATCTTAAAGCACACTCAGGACACAACATCCCTCAGAACACTGGGCAGGCTCACTCCAGGGAAGTGGGGTGCAGACTGGTGCCCTGGTGTGTCCCCAGCTTCTACGGGTATGCTTTGGCCACTGAGTGGCACTGATTCTGAAAACAGAAATAAACCAGGATCCTCATCATGGGGCTGTTTTCCCAGCGGGCCTGTCTACTGAGCCAGAGGCCTGGACACCAGGAAAGGAGGCCAAGAGAGAGGGGTGGGAATAGAGACAAGCCTCCATGGCCACCGTAGGCACCAGCACTCCACCAAGGACCCTGAAGGTGGGTTCTGCCCCAGAATGGCCCCGTAGTTCCCAGCTGAACCTCCTGAGGCTAGGAGTCATGCCCCCTGGGCATTGCCATGCTACCGAAGGATTCCAGAGGGAATCCCTTTGCCCAGCAGGTGCTGACTACAGCACCACCACCTTCACTAAGCACGGCGCCATCCTGGTCCTTCAGGGTCCCCACCAGAGTCGTGGTGGGGTTGCAGGGGTGATCCCCTCTTTACCCTCATGGAGTACATGGAGAATCGCATTTGCTTCAGCAGTGTGCTGAGGGTGGCATGGGCACCGCAGCCTCTGAAGGTCCTTAGGAGGGACAAGAGCTGGAGGGGACGCGACACACACCCAGCTGAGCCTGCCAAGAAGCCAGCAGTGATGGGCAGTTGGACTGTGAGCCCCACAGGCAGGAGCAAGGAGGAGATGGGGGGGATCCCACTCGAAGAGCTGCCCTGAATCTCAGGGCCGGTGCTGGTGCAGTGGACAGGCCAGCAGACGGTGTAGAAGTCCTGCTGGGGGCGGGGCTTGAGCAGCTGGTGGCACATCCCGGCAGAACAGAGCTCAGGCTGCCTCAGTGAGTAAAGGCACTTGCCGCCACGCTTGACCAGCTGAGTCCAGTCCCCAGGACCCACGTGACGGAGAGAACTGATTCCCACAGGTTGTTCTCTGCCAACTCCCCAGCCTGACACACTGGGCTGGTTAGGGGACACTCCATAGCCTAGGCAGAAACGAGGATAGAGCTCCCCCCTCTGTGGCCCCTCACTGTGGGTCAGGTTTGGTGCTTTCAGAAGACCCCCCCCATCCTACCTTGCCCCTCTCCGGAGCTCAGGCTGGCCAGAGCACCCCCAAGGCATCAGTGCAGATGTTGGGGTCACTAACAAATGGGCTCCCCAGCCCTTGAAGGAAACTGAGGTATCTGGACCCTGGAAGCCAGAACCCAGAGCTGGGTGGACTGCAGAGGGGAGCAGCAGTTTGGGGAACCCCTGGATTGGGGAGCACCCCAGAGCACTGGCCTGGAGAGAGCCTGGAGCTCCGCTGGTGGACTGTTTACCTAGCTTGCAGGAGGCCCTGCAGAGGAGCCAGACAGGCAGGGCCCCGGGAACACGGTGGGAAGCCCTATCTCTAAAGAGCCGCCGCCTTCTGTCTCATCCACATTCCATTTGCCTGCTCCCAGTTCCCAGTCGCATCCCCGAGATGTCCAGATGTTAATGAGGCCCCACTGGGAGGCACAGCTATCAGAATACTGCTGGCAGGGACATGTGGTCACCCAGGCACCCACCAAGTACTTTCCTGCTGTGAGGTGTCCTCCAGACAGTGAACGCCCTGCAGCACGTCACTGTCCGCCCACCAGCAGAAAGGGCCCCATGTTACTGAGGACACAGGGTGACTCTGAGGGACACAGTACAAAATTATTAGCAATTCTTCTCCATGCAGGCAACAGACCTTCCTCGAGAATTCAGGCAGGAATTGTGCTCACCACAGACTCCCTGCAGCCACTCTGGCCCACGGACCTTTCCTTCTGTCTTTCTGTCCTTCGTAGAGTGTCATCTAGCTCAAGCTGGTCTTAACATTGCTGTGTAGCTGAGGATGACCTTGAGCTTCTCATCGTCCTGGCCGCATCTCCCAGAGTGATATGAATGTGCCGCCATGGCTGGTTTATGTGGTACTGAGGACAGAAGGCAGGGCCTCCTGCAAGCTAGGCAGGCAGTCCAGCAGCAGAGCTCCAGGCTCTCTACCCCTGAGCTCCAGGCTCTCTACCCCTGAGCTCCAGGCTCTCTACCCCTGAGCTCCAGGCTCTCTACCCCTGAGCTCCAGGCTCTCTACCCCTGAGCTCCAGGCTCTCTACCCACTGAGCTCCAGGCTCTCTACCCCTGAGCTCCAGGCTCTCTACCCCTGAGCTCCAGGCTCTCTACCCACCGAGCTTCAGGCTCTCTACCCACTGAGCTCCAGGCTCTCTACCCACTGAGATATAGGCTCTCTACCCACTGAGCTCCAGGCTCTCTACCCCTGAGCTCCAGGCTCTCTACCCACTGAGCTCCAGGCTCTCTACCCACCGAGCTCCAGGCTCTCTACCCACTGAGATACAGGCTCTCTACCCACTGAGATACAGGCTGTCTACCCACTGAGATACAGGGTCTCTACCCACTGAGCTCCAGGCTCTCTACCCACTGAGATACAGGGTCTCCATTCACTGAACTACAGACACTTCATCCACTGAAATATGGACACTACACACTGAGCTACAGGCACACCACCCACTCAGCTACAGGAACTCTGCCCACTGAGCTGTAGGCACTTCACTCACTGAGCTACAGGCTTTGCACAGCTGAGCTCGTCCTTCAGCCTGCTGTGAATCTTCCTACAGACAGCGGACATTTGTTCTCTTCTCCAGGGTTCTGATTTCTGTGCTTCAGTTACTAGTGGTTAACTGCAGTTTCAAAGTATTACGTGGAAAATTCCAGAAATAAGCAGTTTTGGGTTTGACTGTTTCGAGTTGCAGGCCTGGGGCCATAGTGTTCATGCTGGGGTAGAATGAGATGTATGTTGGGTTGACACTTTCCTTGCTCACTGGCGTCCATCAGGAGTCTGATGGTTAGTTTTAATTGTCAGCTTGACACAACCTAGAGTCAGCTGGGAAGACAGATCTGTGAGGATTTATCCAGATCAGGGTCTCTACAGCATGTCAGTGGGGAATGCCATTCTTTAAAGAATTTTTAAAAATTATTCATTTTTATTTTATGTATATCAGTCTCTTGCCTGCATATATGTAAGTGCACCATGTATGTACAATGCCAACAGAGGTCAGAAAAGGGTTATTTTGACCTGGCACTGGAGTTACAGATGGTTGTTGGCCGCCATGTGGATACTCTACTAGAGCAGGCAGTGCTTGTAGCTGGTGAGTGTCTCCCCAGCTCCAGCATGTCAGTCTTGATGGAGCCAGTTGAGGTGGGAAGCCCCGCCCCTGTGGGCACCATTCCCTGGGCTTGGACCATGGATAGTAGGAGAAGGAGGAAGTGAACTGAACAGGCCACGCATGCATGCATCCTCTGCGTGTCTGTGCTGTCACTAGTGCTGAGCAGGCCACGCGTGCATGCATCCTCTGCTTGTCTGTGGCTGTCACTAGTGCCGAGCAGGCCACACATGCATGCGTCCTCTGCTTGTCTGTGGCTGTCATTAGTGCCGAGCAGGCCACGCATGCATGCGTCCTCTGCTTGTCTGTGGCTGTCACTAGTGCCGAGCAGGCCACGCGTGCATGCGTCCTGTGCTTGTCTGTGGCTGTCACTAGTGCCGAGCAGGCCACGCGTGCATGCGTCCTCTGCTTGTCTGTGGCTGTCACTAGTGCCGAGCAGGCCACGCGTGCATGCGTCCTCTGCTTGTCTGTGGCTGTCACTAGTGCTGAGCAGGCCACGCGTGTATGCGTCCTCTGCGTGTCTGTGGCTGTCACTAGTGCTGAGCAGGTCACGTGTGCATGCGTCCTCTGCGTGTCTGTGGCTGTCACTAGTGCTGAGCAGGTCACGCGTGCATGCGTCCTCTGCTTCTCTGTGGCTGTCACTAGCAGTTTCAAGCAACTCCTTGACTGCCCCACAATGTCCATCTATAACTTGGAATGGCGAGCAGATAAACCCTTTCTCCTCTAAGCTGTTTTGGGGAGGGTATTTTGTCTCAGCAACTGGAAAGGAAGCTAGCACAGAGTCCTGAAGCACATCTTCAGTGAACTTGGGGTACACCTCAGCAGTAGCACCCCTGTCTCGAATCCTCAGTCGGGGGGGGGGGTGTAGCTGTAGCTCGGGATAAAGTCCTTGACTGACATGCACAAGGCTCTAGGTTCCGTCCTTAAGGGGACACACACACACACATACACACACTCTTCATCCTTTTGAACATGGATAGACCTAAACTTATTGTTATTAAAACCCCCTTGTGTCTCATTGCTGTGACAAAACACCCAAGGTGGACAAGTTAAATGAAGAAAGGTTTATTCTGGGTCCTAGTTTGAGAGGGTCTGTCTGTGAAAAGTTGGCTGCAGCATTGGCATTGGGATTTGGGAAGCCCATGATGATGGAGGTGGAGGAGCTGACAATGGGAGTACCACCTCATGGTGGCTAGGAGGCTGAGAGTGTGCTTCTGCTGTCAGGCCCCACACACCGGCTGCTCCCTGTCCCGACTCCAGGCACCCCACACCGGCTGCTCCCCGTCCCGACTCCAGGCACCCCACGCCGGCTGCTCCCCGTCCCGACTACAGGCACCCCACGCCGGCTGCTCCCCGTCCTGTCTACATGCACCCCTCGCCGGCTGCTCCCCGTCCCGACTCCAGGCACCCCACGCTGGCTGGTCCCCGTCCTGACTACAGGCACTCCACGCCGGCTGCTCCCCGTCCCAACTCCAGGCACCCCACGCCGGCTGCTCCCTGTCCTGACTACAGGCACCCCACACCGGCTGCTCCTCATCCCGACTGCGACACCCCACACCGCTGCTCCCGACTGCAGGCACCCCACACCGGCTGCTCCCCGTCCCGACTGCAGGCACCCCACACCAGCTGCTCCCCGTCCCGACTACAGGCACCCCACACTGGCTGCTCCCCGTCCCGACTGCAGGCACCCCACACCGGCTGCTCCCCGTCCTGACTACAGGCACCCCACACCAACACGTCTTTCTGCCCTGCTAGCTGAGCTACGTACACACACCTCTGGACTCAGCATCCTAGGGTCCTCCAGTGGTTTGGGCTAGTTGGGAAAGGACACAGCTACATCAGCATCCTGGGTTCAAGGCTGGCTCTATCTGTGATGGTGCGAAGTCGGTGACTGAAGGTGGCTAGGTGGTTCAGGGTCCCCTCCCTGCAGGGATGTGTGGTGGGGTGTGTACAGGCCCGGGAACAGCTTCAGGTGTCCTTCTGTGGGTCTCAGCTACCTTCATTTTAGAGACTGCATCTCTTACTAGCCTGGAACTTGCCTGTAAGCAAGGCCAGCCGGCCAGCGAGCCCCAGAGCCCTGCTGTCTCTGCCTTCCCGTGCTGGGCTCACAAGGCCTCTCCACCATGCCTGGCTTGTTTAACATGAGCTCGGGGACCAAACTTGGCCCCTCATGCATGCATGACAAGTACTTTACTAACTGAGCCATTTCCCAGCCCTCACCTCCCCGTCTTCCCACGTGAGCTGACTTATCCACAGATCCCTGGCCCCAGAGGGTTTCCAGCAACATTCTGAGTCCCGAGTCCTGAGCTTGCTTTCTTCCTGCCTGCCAGGGACACGAGGACCACTAGGCCCAGAGACGTCTCCCTTGCACTCTCCCAGCATCCCCTTATTTCCTTCCTGAGCTGCCCACGCATAGTCATGAGCACCTGTGGCCAGACAGGAAGTGTGTGCCCAGGACATGGTGCCCCAGGAGGATGCTCGTCAGTGACTAGTGTCACATACGTAGCCGGGAGCTCAGAGAAGCCTAGAGGATGTGCAGGAGCTCACGGGCAGTGGGACATGAAGGCAGATGCAGCAGCGACAGGCTCAGAGAGGCAGCTGTGGAGGACGTGGGGACAGTCACCTTGTTTCTGGGTCCGGTGCCTCCGCTCAGCATCTGAAGCAAGCCAGCAGCCTGCATGGATCGGGCTCACCTCCAGGACACGAGGCCAGTGGACGGGCAGGATTCAGGGGCCTGTGAGGAAGTAAAGAGGGTGCCAGGCTTTGGGAGACTCACTCGCAGAAGGGTGTCAGGTTGGCCGAGGGGACGGGTGTCGGACAGGCTGGAGCACTTTTGAAACCTTTGCTCACAGTCACCTGGGAGCCCAGGCCGCCTCAGGATGATCCTGAGCAGCCATGCTCAGGTCAGCTCCCTGTGCTCCTGTCTGTCTGTCTCTCTGTGTCTCTGTGTCTGTCTGTACTCCTGTCTGTCTCTTTGTGCTCCTGTCTGTCTCTCTGTTCTCCTGTCTCTCTGTATTCCTGTCTGTCTCTCTGTGCTTCTCTCTGTCTGCTGTCTATCCTGTGCCCCATAACCTCCCATCTTCTCTCTGGCCGATGTCGACAAGGGCGGGCCTTCAGTTCAGCTGATCCAAGGCCTTTGCAGATCAAGGGAGAAGTTGTATTTTGGGGAACACCGCATCTAAGTGTAGAGTGAAATTATGGGGTATAGTTTAAGCACCCAAAAAAGCATTCTGTGAGTTGGGTGTGGTGGGGCGTGCCTATCATCCCAGCACTTTGGAGAGGAAAGCAGAAGGATCTAGAATTAGAGGCCAGCGTAGGATACGTAGCAAGTGCCAGACTTCACCAAAAGACAGTAACAAGCCAGGGGGTGCAGCACACCTGTAATCCCAGCACTGGGGAGATAGAGGCAGGCAGATCTCTATGAGATCAAGGCCAGCCTGATCTACATGGTAAATTCCAGGCTTGCTGGGGCTACTGGGAGACCTTGTCTCAAAAAGACCAGGAAAAACAAAAACAGTAACAAGAGTATCTTTGAGAAACGTATTGGCCTATTTGCCCTGGGCAAATCACTCTTGTGGGCAAGTGGCGTGGTAAACAACTGCTAGGAGGTGCTTCTCATGCCACGGGAATCGTGCTGGGGAAAGTAGGGGGTTGAAGCTAAACAGCCGACCTTGGCTATCAGGAAGTGCGCCAGGATCCAGCTTCTCAAGAATGGCAAGAAAATCACTGCCTTTGTGCCTAGTGCTGGCTGCCTAAATGTCATTGAGGGAAATGACGAAGTTCTGGGAGCTGGACGTGGACGGAAAGGCCATGCAGTTGGAGTCCGCTTCTAGATGTCAGAGTAGCTGGTCTGTCTCTTTTGGCCTTGTACAAATGCAAGGAGGAAACCACAGCCTAAATTTTGGTGATGAAAACACAGTAGTAATAAATTTTCATATGCCAGAAAAACTATATTTCCATAGCCAAACTGTATTCTTTAAGCTGTCTTTATTTTTATTTTTTTGTGTATGACTGTATTGCCTGTATGCATGTATGTGCACCCGTGACATGCAGTGCCCATGGGGGTCAGAAGAGGGCATTGGATCCTCTGGAATTGGAGTTACAGATAGTTGTTGCCTGCCATGTGGGTGCTGGGAATTGAACCCAGGTCCTCTTGGAGAGCATCCAGTACTCTTAGCCACTGAGCCATCTCTCCATCCCTAAAGTATATTCTTTTTTTTAATATTTTTTATATTTTTTTTTATTTTTTATGTGTATGAGTGTACAGTCTGCATGTAGGTTGGTGCACCCGTGTCGTGCAATGCTGTGGAGGTCAGAAGAGGGCGTTGGATTCCCCTGGAACTGGAACTTAGCCGCCATGTGGGTGCTGGGAACCAAACCCGGGTCCTCTGCAAGAGCAATCGGTGCTCTTAACCACTGAGCCATCTCTCCAACCCCCCCAAACTATATTCTTAAATAATTTCCTTCTATGCTTAGGTCATTTGAAGTTTCCTCTTGTTTCACTTATTAGGCAGGTACTTGAAATGTGACCCTGGGCTGTTTTATTGCTCTGTCATGGTTTATTACTCCATAGGCTCCTGATGCTCTATGATGCTTTCTAACTAACCATGTCTAATGTGTGGAACTAGGAAAATGGGAAGGTCACCAAATAAGACACCTGGTCTAAAAAAAGTGCAGATCAAATGTGACAGGTACCTAAACTGCCAGTGATGCCCGATTTGTAAACTGAATAACTGACTGATTCCTAGCCCAGTTACCCTGGTGCGGCTATAGATCAAAGGGCAGCAGATGTTCTGACCCATCTATGCCTGGGATGTCCGCTGTACTGTGTAAGCCGAGGTGACCTTTGAACTCAGGAAGGAATTCACCTGAGATAACATAAAAATAGACCTGGGGGCCAGGTGGCAATCTCTCAAAGTTGTAAAAAAAAAAAAATCCTATAAGTTGTAGGGGCTGGAGAGATGGTCTCGAGGTTAAGAGCACCGACTGCTCTTGCAGAGGACCTGGGTTCAGTTCCCAGCACCCACATGGCTGCTAAGAACCCTCTTTAAGCCAGGCATGGTGGCGCATGCCTTTAATCCTAGCACTCGGGAGGCAGAGGCAGGCAGATCTCTGTGAGTTTAAGGCCAGCCTGGTCTGCAGAGTGAGTTCCAGGCCAGCTGGGGCTACAGGGAGACCCTGTCTCAAAAAAAAAAAAAAATCCTATAAATTGTGCCCAGTGTGGTGGTGCATGCCTTTAATCCTCGCACTCTGGAGGCAGAGGCCAGTGGATCTCTGAGTTTAAGGCCAGCCTGGTATACATAGTGAGTTAGTTCCAAGACAGATGGGGCTATAGGAAGATCTCAAAAAAAAAAAAAAAAAATACTGTAACTTGTAAGTTGCTCTGGTCCCAGAAAATCTTGAAACCTTTGTTACTAATTCTGGGACCCCAGGCTTGTAAAATAAAGGAGTTCTCTGACTCTCCTGGGTGACAGGCTGTTCAAAGGACTTTTCCATAACAGAGTAGACTGGTCACTGTAGCTGCAGAGGTAGAGCCAGCATGACCCGGCCTGAGCGTGTGAGGTCACACACCAGTAACATTCTGTAGACAGCTGTAGGTTGGGAGACAGACAGAAAGACCCAGAGTGAAGAGCACTAGAGATTCCTGGGACCCCCTCCGCAGAGCCACAGGAGTTGCCAGATGAGCAGATGGAGGAGGGGTCAGTCAGCATGCTGAGTAGATGGAGGAGGGGTCAGTCAGCATGCTGAGCAGATGGAGGATGGGTCAGCATGCTGAGCAGATGGAGCAGGGGTCAGCATGCTGAGCAGATGGAGGAGGAGTCAGCATGCTGAGCAGATGGAGGAGGGGTCAGCATGCTGAGCAGATGGAGGAGGGGTCAGCATGCTGAGCAGATGGAGGAGGGGTCAGCATGCTGAGCAGATGGAGGAGGGGTCAGCATGCTGAGCAGATGGAGGAGGGGTCAGCATGCTGAGCAGATGGAGGAGGGGTCAGTCAGCATGCTGAGCAGATGGAGCAGGGGTCAGCATGCTGAGCAGATGGAGGAGGGGTCAGCATGCTGAGCAGATGGAGCAGGGGTCAGCATGCTGAGCAGATGGAGCAGGGGTCAGCATGCTGAGCAGACGGAGGATGACTGAAGCCAGAAACCAGGCCTGGGCTCCATAGAGACCCCAGCTCGAGAAGGGACAGAGCTGAGCATTGAGGCATGTGGCTCTCATCCAAGCACTGGAGATGCTGAGGCAGGGGGATTAGGAGTTCAGGGTCAGCCTCTGCTAAGTAGTCAAGTTTGACTGGGCTGTATGCACTCATTTTTTAAAAGAGAGAGAGACAACGGGAGAGAGATGAGTTCAGTGCCTTAAGATCTCACATGAGAAATCTAGTGAAACTCCAAAGAGGGAAGGTGAGACACCCGTCAGCATGCAGGCCGGAAGCTCAGCTATGCATGTTCAGGCCCAGCATGGTGATGTCAGCTAAGAACATGGTATGTCTGCTCAGAATTTGCTGAGAAGGGAGGTTTCGAGTTCTTCCGAGTCAGGAGGAAAGAAGAAAATGCTAACTGAGGGAGGCAACGCGTGTTATTTAACTTGATGGTAGTAATCACTGAATACCTACATTAAAACACCAGGTCCATTCTGGGAACGGTGCGGGCTCCATTCCCAGCACCCACACGGCGCTAACAGCCATCTGAAGCTCCCGTTCCAGGGATCTGATGCCACCCTCTAACCTCCGGGCATTGCATGACACAGGTGCACTTTCAGACATGCAGGCAATAATACACTCATACACATGAAAGAATAAATAAAAAATTTTTGAAACCCTGCCAGGTCCTACGTCTTGAAGACTGAAGACAGATTCTGTGTGTGGACGTGTGGACGTGTGGGCGTGTGGACGTGTGGATGTGTATATGTGTGTGTCCATATGTGTGACTCCAGGCAGGGGCTGTACCCCTGAGCCATGCCCCCAGCCCCTCACTGGTCATTAATAGACAGTCGGTCATACCTCCTTACGTTTAAAAGATGGAAAGCTTGGTACAGGGTGCAAAGGACTGCGATTGTGTCACAGCTTTCCTCCAGATCTACAGCTGACTTCAGCTGGCTAGCTGGTGTATGCCACGAGCTGCCTGCTTCAGAGGCTGAGGCGGGAAGATCACTGTAGCTCAGGCATCAGGATCAGCAATGGCATCCTGTCAAGACCCCTTTCTGAAATACAGAGAAGTCAAGCGACCTGGTGGGGCATCCCTGTCCCTCCAGCTGCTCGGGCCGAAGCAGGAGAATTGCAAGTCCTTGCCACCCAGACATCTTAGCAGGGCTCTGTCCCAGCATGAAAAAATAAAATCAAAGGGCTGTGTGCCAGTGGGTAAGAGTGGCTACAAACCTGAGGACCCCAGTTCAGTCCTGGGGGTCCCAGATGTGGGAGTGCCGATGCTGCAAGTTGCCCTTTGACGCAGCAGCAGCAGCAGCAGTGTGCATGCACACACTAAACGTAATAAAAAGTTAAATTTAAGTTAATAGGAGGACTGGGCTTAACATTGGTAGGGCACATACCAAGCATCCAGGAAGCCATAGGTTTAATTCCCAATAATTACTAATTAACTATTAATTAAAAAAGTCAAAAATTAAAAATGGTTAAAACAAGTAGACATGCTGTGAGATTGAGGCCAGCCTGGTGTACATAGCAAGTTCCAAGCCACCTGGGACTACAGGGAGACTCTGTCTCAAAAATAAATAAATAAAAACATACATATATATGTATATATACATTTATATATATATATATATATATATATGTATCAATAAAATCAAGCCAAAGAAAACGCCTTGGAGGCTGAAGGCTTGGCTCAGCCCTGGAGGCCTTACTGATGTGGAACACAGTCTGGTTTCCATCCTCCACACCTCAGAAAGAATAACATGGGCTCAGCAGGGTAGCTCAGTGGACAGTGGTGCTTGCCACCTAGCCTGACCTGAGTTCTCTCTCCAACCCACTTGGTAGAAGGAGAGAACTCACTCCTGAAATTGACCTGGCCTCCAGTGTGCATGGTCTGTGTTGGTGCATACACAGACACAAATGCAACCAATCAATAAATAAGTATAAAAAGTTTTGAGACCGGGTCTCACTGTATAGCTGTGGCTGATCTGGAACTTGCTAATTAGACCAGGCTGGCCTCAAACTCGTGGAGATATGCCTGCCTTCTGCACCCCAAGTGCTGGGATTAAAGGGCGAAAATTTGGTCAGGTTTTTTTGTTTTTTTGTTTTGTTTTGTTTGAGACAGGGTCTCCCTTTAGTCCCAGCTGGCCTGGAGCTCACTCTGTAGACCAGGCTGGCCTTGAACTCACAGAGATCCGCCTGCCTTTGTACCACCAAACCCAGCACTAAAGATGGCTTTCAGCCACCATATGGGAATCAAACCCTGGACCTCTGCAAGATCTCTCAGTGCTCTTAACTACTGAGCCATCTCTCCAGCCCCTAAAAGGTGAAAATTTAAATAATAATATGAGCTGGGCATGGTGGCACACTGCTTTAATCCCAACACTCAAGAGGCAGAGGCAGGGGCAGGCCAGCCTCGTCTACATAGTAAGTTTCAGGCTAGATGGGGCTAGAGGGAAACCCTGTCTCAAAAAAATAAACAAAAAGGCAAAAAGTTAAAAAATACTAATGGGATGAAATGGGCAGCGGAGAGCAGGCCGGGGTCCCGCTGGGCTGAGCACTGCTTCAGGTCTGGGGGTGGTCCAGCAGCTGCCAGAATGAACCTGTGAAGGGAAGAGGCAGGATAATGCCAGGCCTCACCTCACAAAACAGTTTGTTCAACAGCATCGCTCTGCAGTCCAGACTGGCCTGAAGTTCATGCTCCCCCTGCCTCAGCCTCTGGAGGGCTGGGGTCACAGGCCTCTGCCACCACATAAGTGTACATAATGGCCAAATAAAAAACAACTTCTCTTAACTCTCCAAGGAAGCCAGGCATGTGCGTGAACCCATTGAGGCAGGGATCATCTGAGCCCTTTAGTCTGGGAGCTTAAAGCTAACCTGGGCTACACTGTTAGACTCTGGTCAAGCAACAGCCCAATATATCCTTGGATGAATTTGGTTTTAGAAAACACCAGTTTCTTTAAATTAAAAAAAAAATTTTTTTTATCTTTTCTTCTGTGTATGAACTTATTGCCTGCACGTATGTAGGGGTGTCATGCTGTGTGACACCCACAGGAGGTTGTCGGTTCCCCTGGAACTGGAGTTAAGGATAGTTGAACCTAGCTGCCATGTGGGTGCTAGGAATCGAACCTGGGTCCTCTGGAAGAGCAGTCAGTGCTCTTAACCACTGAGGTATCTCTCCAGCCCCAATTTGTATTTATTTTTACTTTATGTGTCTAAGTATTTTGCCCTCATGTTTATAAGCGCTCCATGTGTACGCAGTGTTGGCAGAGGCCAGAAGAGGGTGTCGGATGCTCTGGAACTGGAGTTCAGGGGTGGGAGAGTGTTAGCCACCGTGTGCTGGGAACTGACCCTGGGCTCTCTACAGGAGCAGCCAGTGCTCCTGACTGCCAGGCTGCCTCTCCGGCCCCTTCTTAGTTTTATACTTTTTTTATTTTATTTATTTATTTTTATTTTTTTTTGTCTTTTCGAGACAGGGTCTCCCTGTAGCCCCAGCTGTCCTGGAACTCGCTCTGTAGACCAGGCTGGCCTTGAACTCACAAAGATCCGCCTGCCTCTGCCTCCCAAGTGCTAGGATTAAAGGCGTGCGCCACCATGCCTGGCTTATACTTTTTTTAGTGATGATCTCGTGTAGCCTCTGATGTCACAGGTAGCTGAGGATGGTCTTGAACTACTGGTCCTCCTCCCCCTCTCCTGTGTGCTGAGATGACAGGCATGCATTGATCACAAGTGATGCCGTGCTAGGGATGGAATCCAGGCCTTCCTGACACATGTTCCAGAGTCCCTGCAGTGGAGTCACAGCGCTGCTGACACCATGTGGGCCAGGCAATGGGAAACGTGCTTTCCAAGCACGCCTGAGGACCGAGTGCCAATGCCGGCGGAGAGTAAGAAGTCAGGCATGTTGGCACAACGGTGAGAAGGGAGCTGCTCTAGCCGCCTGGTGCGATGGGGTGGAGACAGGACGGGAGCCTGTAAAGGACAGGGTGGCAGTGTGCCCACTGCAACTGTGGGAAAATACAACAGCCTGAGTTCCAGCCCCAGTGATGCCCGAGGTTGTCCACAGACCACGCAGAGCCAAAATAAAAACATAAAGGAAGATGCATGAGTTAATGTCCTGACCCCATCAGACCCAGGCAGAAGGTGTAGTCTGGGGTTGGACCCTGGGAAACAGTCAGCTCCTGGCATCCTTTCCCAGCCCAGATCCAGGCCGGCTGGACCACCTGTTTGGACCTGTTTTGAAGTCTTCTCTCTGAGATCTAGAATGGTCCTTTGAGGTGGAGAGCCTTAAGCACAGCCCGTACAGAGAGACAGATTCTCCTTAGTTTGTCCTATAACTGGCATGTGGGTGCACGCCCGTCTTCCTGGTCCTCAAGAGGCTGAGGAAGGAGAATGGGGAATTGTGGGCCAGCCTGGGCTATGTGGTAAAACTCTGTGTCATTGCTAACAGTAATTTGTTTTATACTTGATGATTTTTTTGTGGGTATTGGGGTACATGTGTGTGCGCACGTACATGCACGCACTCATGAATACCATGACACAGGCAGAAAGCAGAGGACCACCTCAGGTGTGGGTGTTGAGACCACATTCCTGTTGTCTTTCCGTTTGGGGACACTCCCCTCTCGCCATTAGAAGTTCTGGGACTGCTTTATGTAGGTTCTGGGAATTCGAACCTGGGACCTCACACCTGCATGGCAAGCCCTGCAGCCAACCATATTTGCTGTTTTGTTTTTGTTCTGTGTCGCTGTGAGATTCTGTGCCTGGGCCCACCCACCAGGTCAGCTTTCCTGGCGGAAGTGGGTCATCTTGAAGAGCTTGTTCTGTTTCCAGACCCCTGTTCCCTGTTTCTACCACACCTGTGGCTGGGGCGTCCACACAGCAGTGTATATGGGTGTGACCTGGGCCTTGGAGAGCCTCCACTTCCTCCTTCACTGGGGGGGGGGGGTCAGCTTGATGCTCTACTTCCTGTCTGTCTTTCACTCCTTGGAGGCCCCTGGGAGGCCTCCTTGACCTTGGCTGTCACCCTGGTGGCTGGGCTCTTGGTCACCACCTCTGTGACTAGGGTTCCACCTCATGTCTTTCACAGCAGCTCTCCAAAGCAAGTGAAGCCCAGGTGTGCTAGGGTCCCAGCACTCAGAATCGAGGCAGAATGATCATTTGATCCTAGGAATTTGGCGCCAGTTTGGGCAACAGTGACAGACTCTATTTCAAACAACCAAAAGAAGGATGGCTGTAAGTCAGTGGGTAGAGAGTGCTTGTAGCTCAGTTGATAGAGTGCTTGCCTCACTGCACAAAGCCCTGTGCTCCATCTCCAGCATCACTGTTATAGTCTGTCTTCCATTGCTGTGACAAAACACTCTGACACCAACTTGGGGAGGAAAGGGTTTATTCAGCTTACATCTCCTGGGTCACAGTTCATCACTTAAGGAGCCCAAGGCAGGAACTCAGGGCAGGAACCTGGAGGCAGGAGCTGAAGCACAGGCCATGGAGGAATGCTGTTCACTGGCTTGCTCACTGGCTCATGCCCAGCCCACCCTCCTATACAGCACACAACAACCTGCCCAGGGTGGCACCACCCCCGTGGGCTGGGCCCTCCCACACTGCTCGACCATCAAGAAAACACTCCACAGATGTGGCCACAGGCCAATCCAATGGAGCCAATTCCCCAACCGAGGCTCCCTCAACCCAGGTGTGTCAAGCTGACACCAAAGCTATCCAGCACAATCACTTAGCCCAGACATAACCGCACTCAGGAGGCAGAGGCAAGAGAATCATGATCAAGCTTATCCTCAACAACATAGAAAATTGAGACCAACCTGAGCTACATGAGACCCTGTCTCAAAGACAAGGGATAAAAGAAACCCCAAACCAGGTGTGGTGATGCACGCCTTTAATCCCAGCACTCAGAAGGCAGAGGCAGGTGGGTCTCTGTGAGGTCTAGGCCAGCCTGGTCTACATAGTGAGTTCCAAGACCAGCTGAGGCTACAAGGAGTCCCCTTTCTCAAAAAGCCAAAAAAAAAAAAAAAAAAAAAAAAGATCCAAACTCTACCCTTACTGCACAGACCACATGCAGGAGTCTCACATAATGCTCTGGAACTGTGGGCCCTGTGGCCAGCAGTTCAGCCACGACCAGACAAAAAATACCTAGAGGAAGCCACTAGAACTTTCTTCTCAGAAAAGATAGCCACTGGTCACCCTGGTGGCCACAAGGTGGCTCAGCTGTGGCCGCGGAGGCCTCCTCCAGCCCTGCAGAGGACAGCTGTCAGGACTCCGTCCTCACCCGCTTCCTTCTTGGAGGCAGCGTCTCTCTCTGGCTGCTGTGGGCTCCAAGGCCCACTTGCTTACAAGCAATTCTGTCGCTGTCCCCTACTCTGCTGCAGCCACCAAATCTGGCTTTTCTGTGCGTTCTAGAGATCTGGACTTGCAGGACGAGCTCTTCCCCGTCAAACCTCCACAGCCCCCATGCTTCCTTTTTCAAGGCTGGATAATATCTCCTGTGGGCTCTGTATTGTCTTTCTGTCTGCCTCAGGGCTGTTGTGGATTTCCTTTGGAAGGATCCTTGGAGGTGGGATGACTGGACCTAATCAGGTTGTTTGTGCTTCTGCCAAGTACTTAAACTAATATTAGTAACGATTAAGCCAGAGCGTGGTGGCGAACGACGCCTTTAATATAGCACTTGGGAAGGCAGAGGCAGGTGGATCTCTGAGTTCCAAGGCCAGGACCGGTCTACAACAGAGTTCCAGCGTACAGCTGGGGCTACAGGAAGATCCCTGTCTCAAAAAGAACCAAAAAAAAAAAAAAAAAACAGTAACAGATTAGAAAGGAGGAAACCTTGTTTCTCTGAGAGGATTCTACCTGGCCTGTGGAGTGTCTGTGGGCAGGGGCGAGCAATAGCCTTAGCTAGGGGCCTGTCCAACCACATGGCAGGGCCCTGGTGGCTTCCGAGCCTGACCGGCTGCCAGCGCTTCTGCCCGACATATCATAGCCAAGTGGATATTTTTAGATGGGCTTGGAAAAGTGGCTGTGTGCTGACACGCATACCAGACGTGTGAGGTCATTGGACACAGACAGCACTGGCCTACAGGGTCATCCTGATCACAGAACTGGAGCTCCCTCCCCACAGCCCCCTCCCCACAGCCCCCCATTCACCCTGCAGACTCCAGCCTGTCACTGTAGAGGTTGCCATGGAGACTTGTCTTCAGTGCTTTGGGCTGTGAAACCACATTGCCGGGGCCCCTGTGCAGCCAGCAGTCCCAGGCTGGGGCACCGTAGAAAGCGAGCTGAGGGATGGGCCGGCCCCGGCCGCACACAGCGACAGCCACAGCGACAGGCGTGCTCTTCCCAGTGCCCATCGTGGGGCTGGTTTTAGGGCCTTTTATTTATTTTTATTTATTTATTTATTTATTTATTTATTTTTGTCTTTTTGAGACAGGGTCTCCCTGTAGCCCCAGCTGTCCTGGAACTCACTCTGTAGACCAGGCTGGCCTTGAACTCACAAAGATACCCCTGCCTCTGCCTCCCAAGTCTAGGATTAAAGGCGTGTGCCACCACGCCCGGCTTTTTTTTTTTGACACCAGCTCTCTGTGTACCTCAGGGCAGCCTGAGCTCACTGGTCTTTCTGCCTCAGCTTCCTGAGCACTGGGTTCAGAAGCAGGGGCCATCACAGCCCACTGGGGCTGGCTAGGAGCACATCCTGTAGGTGTCTTCCCCCCGGGTCTTAGCCCAGGATGCATGTCTTTATCACAAAACAAGGGAGGAACCCGGGCAGGCTGGACCTGTGCTCTGGCTCTGTGTCTGTGTCCAGGGCCCTGAGTCCCTGAGGACCTCACACCAAACAAAACCACAGCTTCACCTTCAGGACTAAAGTTCAGGGAAAGGAGGGAACAAGCCCAGAAAGACGGTTTTTGTTTTTTGTTTTTGTTGTTCTTTTTGAAACGGGGGTCTCTCTGTAGCCCCAGCTGGCTTGGAACTATGTATACCAGGTTGGCCTAGACCTCATGGAGACCCACCTGCCTCTGCCTCTCAAGTGCTGAGATTAAAGGTGTGAGCACAATGCCCAGCAAGACTGGTGTCTTTTGAAAAAAAAAATTTTATTATTTGTATTTTATTTTGTGTTTGGGTACATTGCCTGCATATATGTAAGTGCACCCATGTCATGCGATGCCCACAGAGGTCAGAAGAGGGTGTTGGATTTCCTGGAACTAGAGTTAGGGATGATTGTTAGGTGCCATATAGGTGCTAGGATTTGAACCTGGGTCCTCTGCAGGAGTGGCTAGTGCTCTTAACTCTCCACCCCCAAGACTGATGTCTTTAAGATTCCTTAGCCCTTGGCACAGCAGGTGTGGGGATGTTCCGAGGGACATGGGCCCAGGGATCCCAGAGCACCTCACCCTGCAGAGCCACATTGTTTTCTTCCGTGTCCTCCATCCCTGATGTCCTGGAGAATTGGTTCCAAGACACAGTCACACAATAAGAGAACCCACTAGTAAAATATAACAAGAAAGGAAAAGGTCAGTGTGCACATCCTGTGTGCACACCATCCCTGCCCCAGCCCGACCTCAGATGGTTGTGCACACTTGCAGGCCCAAGTCATAGTGCAGCCCGTGGCTAAGGCCGGAGAAGCATAGGCTCCAGGCCAGCCTGAGCTCTACCTCAGATGGAAGAGAGCCTGGGCTGTACCTCAGATGGAAGAGCAGCCTAGGCTTTACCTCAGATGGAAGAGAGCCTGGGCTGTGCCTCAGATGGAAGAGAGCCTGGGCTATACCTCAGATGGAAGAGACCCTGGGCTATACCTCAGATGGAAGAGACCCTGGGCTGTACCTCAGATGGAAGAGACCCTGGGCTATACCTCAGATGGAAGAGACCCTGGGCTGTACCTCAGATGGAAGAGAGCCTGGGCTGTACCTCAGATGGAAGAGAGCCTGGGCTGTGCCTCAGATGGAAGAGAGCCTGGGCTATACCTCAGATGGAAGAGAGCCTGGGCTGTACCTCAGATGGAAGAGAGCCTGGGCTGTGCCTCAGATGGAAGAGAGCCTGGGCTATACCTCAGATGGAAGAGAGCCTGGGCTGTACCTCAGATGGAAGAGAGCCTGGGCTGTACCTCAGATGGAAGAGAGCCTGGGCTGTACCTCAGATGGAAGAGAGCCTGGGCTGTACCTCAGATGGAAGAGAGCCTGGGCTGTACCTCAGATGGAAGAGAGCCTGGGCTGTACCTCAGATGGAAGAGAGCCTGGGCTGTACCTCAGATGGAAGAGAGCCTGGGCTGTACCTCAGATGGAAGAGAGCCTGGGCTGTACCTCAGATGGAAGAGAGCCTGGGCTGTACCTCAGATGGAAGAGAGCCTGGGCTGTACCTCAGATGGAAGAGAGCCTGGGCTGTACCTCAGATGGAAGAGAGCCTGGGCTGTACCTCAGATGGAAGAGAGCCTGGGCTGTACCTCAGATGGAAGAGAGCCTGGGCTGTACCTCAGATGGAAGAGAGCCTGGGCTGTACCTCAGATGGAAGAGAGCCTGGGCTGTACCTCAGATGGAAGAGAGCCTGGGCTGTACCTCAGATGGAAGAGAGCCTGGGCTGTACCTCAGATGGAAGAGAGCCTGGGCTGTACCTCAGATGGAAGAGAGCCTGGGCTGTACCTCAGATGGAAGAGAGCCTGGGCTGTACCTCAGATGGAAGAGAGCCTGGGCTGTACCTCAGATGGAAGAGAGCCTGGGCTGTACCTCAGATGGAAGAGAGCCTGGGCTGTACCTCAGATGGAAGAGAGCCTGGGCTGTACCTCAGATGGAAGAGAGCCTGGGCTGTACCTCAGATGGAAGAGAGCCTGGGCTGTACCTCAGATGGAAGAGAGCCTGGGCTGTACCTCAGATGGAAGAGAGCCTGGGCTGTACCTCAGATGGAAGAGAGCCTGGGCTGTACCTCAGATGGAAGAGAGCCTGGGCTGTACCTCAGATGGAAGAGAGCCTGGGCTGTACCTCAGATGGAAGAGAGCCTGGGCTGTACCTCAGATGGAAGAGAGCCTGGGCTGTACCTCAGATGGAAGAGAGCCTGGGCTGTACCTCAGATGGAAGAGAGCCTGGGCTGTACCTCAGATGGAAGAGAGCCTGGGCTGTACCTCAGATGGAAGAGAGCCTGGGCTGTACCTCAGATGGAAGAGAGCCTGGGCTGTACCTCAGATGGAAGAGAGCCTGGGCTGTACCTCAGATGGAAGAGAGCCTGGGCTGTACCTCAGATGGAAGAGAGCCTGGGCTGTACCTCAGATGGAAGAGAGCCTGGGCTGTACCTCAGATGAGAGAGAGCCTGGGCTGTACCTCAGATGGAAGAAAGCCTGGGCTATACCTCAGATGAGAGAGAGCCTGGGCTATACCTCAGATGAGAGAGAGCCTGGGCTGTACCTCAGATGGAAGAGAGCCTGGGCTGTGCCTCAGATGGAAGAGAGCCTGGGCTATACCTCAGATGAGAGAGAGCCTGGGCTGTACCTCAGATGGAAGAGCAGTCTGGGCTGTACCTCAGATGGAAGAGAGCCTGGGCTATACCTCAGATGGAAGAGACCCTGGGCTGTACCTCAGATGGAAGAGCAGTCTGGGCTGGGCTGTACCTCAGATGGAAGAGAGCCTGGGCTGTGCCTCAGATGAGAGAGAGAGCCTGGGCTGTGCCTCAGATGGAAGAGAGCCTGGGCTGTACCTCAGATGGAAGAGAGCCTGGGCAACTCAGCCAGACCTGTCACTAACCACCACAACAGTTCCTCTGTGTTGTCTGGGGACCTCTGCTGGCATTTTTATGGGTTCCAAGTACTGCTGGTAACTTAGTGAGTGCAGGCCATGGGAAGGAAGCTGTTCTGCAGTGCTGCGTGGCTTCCTGGGGAGGCTCAAGCAACTGTCTCCTGACCCCAGATAGGACGTGGACAGCAGGCCAAGAAACCATTCTACCCAGGTTTAGCCAGGTGAACCAGGGAGCTTATGGGGTGACTTAGGTGGTAAGGGAGAACTCAGACAGCCATGTCCCATGGAGCCCAGCCCAGCACTGGTGATGACACCTAAAAGCCGTGTCCTGAGAGCCTGGATGTCCTAAAAGCCTGGACGGCTCACAGGCAGTGCCATTGAAGAGTCTCATCCCCAGTAGTTGTCACTGCTTTATAGCCTTGGGAGGGGCAAATCCTGGTCAGGAGCCTCCTGAGTCTTGTGTCTTTTACCTTCTTCCTCTCTCTAGGGTGTGTGTGTATGTGTGCATGCACGCTTTGATTGGTAAGAAATAGCCACAAAACACACACTTCGCATGTGCAGGGGCTAGCCTCATAGTGAGTGGCCCAGAGCACCGGCCTAGCATGCAACCGCAGGATGGAGTGAATGGATGGGTGGGAAGATGGATAGGATGATGGATGGATGGATGGATGGATGGATGGATGGATGGATGGATGGATGGATGGATGGATGGATGGAAAGACGGGTGGATGGATGGGTGGGTGGGTGGATGGATGGATGGATGGTTGGNGGGTGGGTGGAGGGTGTGGGGGCGGATTGGAATGGTTGATGGCTGGGTTGGTTGGATGGGTGGGTGGGGGGTGGATGCATGGGTCGGGGTGGCCAGGGGGGCAGGCTGGCCAGCTGGAAGATGGATACATGGGATGCATGGATTGGTGGGTGGGTGGAGGAATGAACGGATGGGGACGATGAAGACTTCAGCTTCTGATTGGTCCCACATGTTAAAGCTAAGAAGCACACCCACACCCAAACGTTTCCTCCCCTCCAGCCCACCCCCACGCCGATCGTCGGCCCTCCCCCTCACTGCCCCTCCCCCCCCCATGTCGCTTGCACTCCAAAACAATTCCCTTGAATGTCGACACCTGTTACCACTCGTCCCAGGAAGTATTAATGAGCAAGGCCTGGGGGCCCCAAGGCTCTTGTGACTTGTGAGGTCTTACTCTGTAGGATTTTTACTATCCCTTCAGCAGGGGTCCCTACTCTTCTGTAGGCAGGTTTATGCCACATACTCTGTGACCTCTGTTTTTTGACTGATACAGTGAAGCCTCCACCTTGGCTGCTCTGTCGGCTTCCAAGCTCTCCAAAGAAGTGTTTGAGTGAGCTTCCACCCTTACAGGCTGACTGGTGTAGGTCCTTCAGGCTTCCACCCTCACAGGCTGTCTGGTGTAGGTCCTTCAGGCTCCCACCCTCACAGGCTGTCTGGTGTAGGTCCTTCAGGCTTCCACCATCACAGGCTGTCTGGTGTAGTCCCTTCAGGCTCCCACCCTCACAGGCTGTCTGGTGTAGTCCTTCAGGCTCCCACCCTCACAGGCTGTCTGGTGTAGGCCCTTCAGGCTCCCACCCATCACAGGCTGTCTGGTGTAGTCCCTTCAGGCTCCCACCCTCACAGGCTGTCTGGTGTAGGTCCTTCAGGTTCCACCTCACAGGCTGTCTGGGTAGTCCCTTCAGGTTCCACCCTCCACAGGCTGTCTGGTGTAGTTCCTTCAGGCTCCCACCTCACAGGCTGTCTGGTGTAGTCCCTTCGGCTCCCACCTCACAGGCTGTCTGGGTGTAGTTCTTCAGGCTCCACCATCACAGGCTGTCTGGTGTAGTTCCTTCAGGCTCCCACCGCTCACAGGCTGTCTGGTGTAGGTCCTTCAGGCTCCCACCGTCACAGGCTGTCTGGTGTAGTCTCCTTCAGGCTCCCACCCTCACAGGCTGTCTGGTGTAGTCTCCTTCAGGCTCCACCTTCACAGGCTGTCTGGTGTAGTCCCTTCAGGTCTCCCCCCTCACAGGCTGTCTGGTGTAGTCTCCTTCAGGCTCCCACCCTCACAGGCTGTCTGTTGTAGGTCCTTCAGGCTCCCACCATCACAGGCTGTCTGGTGTAGGTCCTTCAGGTTCCACCGTCACAGGCTGTCTGGTGTAGGTCCTTCAGGTTCCACCCTCATAGGCTGTCTGGTGTAGGTCCTTCAGGCTTCCACCCCTACAGGCTGTGTGGTGTAGGTCCCTTCAGGCTTCCACCCTCACTAGGCTGTCTGGTGTAGTCCCTTCAGGCTTCCACCTTCACAGGCTGTCTGGTGTAGTTCCTTCAGGCTCCCACCCTCACAGGCTGTCTGGTAGTAGGTCCTTCAGGTTCCACCATCACAGGCTGTCTGGTGTAGTCCCTTCAGGTCTCCACCCTCACAGGCTGTCTGGTGTAGTCCCTTCAGGCTCCCACCCTCACAGGCTGTCTGGTGTAGTCCCTTCAGGCTCCCACCCTCACAGGCTGCTGGTGTAGTCCCTTCAGGCTCCCACCGTCACAGGCTGTCTGGTGTAGGTCCTTCAGGTTCCACCGTCACAGGCTGTCTGTGTAGGTCTTAGCCACCATCAAGTTGGGGTCCCTTCAGGCTTCCACCGTCACAGGCTGTCTGGTAGTTCCTTCAGGCTCCCACCCTCACAGGCTGACTGGTGTAGGTCCTTCTGGCTCCCACCCCACAGGCTTGTCTGGTGTATTGTAGGGTTCTTTCCGGCTCCCCCCGTCACAGGCTGTCTGGTTGTAGCTCCTTCGGCTTCCACCGTCACAGGCTTGTCTGGTTTGTAGGGTCCTTCAGGTTCCACCTCACCAGGCTCTGTCTGGTGTAGTCCCTTAAGGCTTCACCTTCACGGCTGTCTGGTGCATAGTCCCCTTCAGGTTCCCCCCCCCAGCACAGGCTGTCTGGTGTAGTCCCTTCAGGCTCCCACCCTCACAGGCTGTCTGTTGTAGGTCCTTCAGGCTCCCACCATCACAGGCTGTCTGGTGTAGGTCCTTCAGGTTCCACCTTCACAGGCTGTCTGGTGTAGGTCCTTCAGGTTCCACCTTCACAGGCTGTCTGGTGTAGTCCCTTCAGGCTTCCACCCCCACAGGCTGTCTGGTGTAGTCCCTTCAGGCTTCCACCTTCACAGGCTGTCTGGTGTAGTCCCTTCAGGTTCCACCGCCACAGGCTGTCTGGTGTAGTCCCTTCAGGCTCCCACCCTCACAGGCTGTCTGGTATAGGTCCTTCAGGTTCCACCTTCACAGGCTGTCTGGTGTAGGTCCTTCAGGTTCCACCTTCACAGGCTGTCTGGTGTAGGTCCTTCAGGTTCCACCTTCACAGGCTGTCTGGTGTAGTCCCTTCAGGCTCCCACCCTCACAGGCTGTCTGGTGTAGTCCCTTCAGGCTCCCACCCTCACAGGCTGTCTGGTGTAGGTCCTTCAGGTTCCACCGTCACAGGCTGTCTGGTGTAGGTCCTTCAGGCTTCCACCGTCACAGGCTGTCTGGTACAGTTCCTTCACGCTGCTGCGTGTCACCATTGTTTCAGTCTAGCTTTTGTTACTGTAACTGAATGCTACAGGCTGGAGAATTTATAAAGAGGAGGTTATTGATCTCAATCCAGGGGTGGTACATGCTGGTCATTCTACTACTTGGGAGGGTAAAGCAGGAGGATGGCTTCATGTTCCAGGCCAGCCTGGGTTATAGAGCAAGACTCCATTTCAAAAAATAGACGGGCTTTGGGGAAATGGTTCAGAGGGTAAGAGGACTTGCTGTGTAAGACTGAGGGCCTGAGTTCAAACCCCAGCACCCAGCAAAAGGCCAGGTGTGACCAAGCAGCTGAGATGCCAGCACTGTGGGGCAGCAACAGGAGGATGGTGGGCTCCCTGGCTGCCGCATCACTCTTGGTTAAGTGAGAGGCTGTATCCCAAAGCAGTAAGGTAGAGTGTGGTAGACCAGGTGCTCTCTGGCTTCTGCATATATGCAGCGCATGCGCGTGCGCACGCACACACACACACACACACACACACACACACACACACAGTGGGTGGTTTATTTAACCAAGGTTCTGGAGTTCAAGGCCTGCACCCGATGAGGGTCTTATTGCTGCATCATGTCATGGTACAGCCACCATGGAAAGAGGCAAGTGGCTAGCCCTGACCTTTGTGTGTACTGTGTATTGTGTGTGTTTACATGTACACACCGTGTGTGGAGGCCAGAGGTCGAGATCTGTCTGCCTCAGTCCCTCTCCACCGTGTATTTTGAGCAGATTCTTTCACTGAGAATATCTGGAGTCTGCAGGTTGGCTAGGCTGTAGCTGCATGGCCGGGGAACCTCCTCGATTCACCTGTCTGTGTGTCCCAGAGCTGGATTATAGACATGCAAACTTCACAGCCCTGGCTCTTCACAGGTGCTGACAACTCAGACTCAGCCGCATGCTGTGCACCAAGCCTTGAACTCCCAGCCCTCGCCTCAGTCCTCTCAGTCCCCTCTCTCTTATAAAGCTACTAATGACATCATGAAAATTTCACACTCATCACTTCCAACCTTCCCCAGGGTTCCCCATAATTTCTCACAGTGGGAATTTCACCATGAGCTTTTGGGGTACCATGAAACCATACCACAGGCAGACAAGTCACCACAGCCTGGGCATCAGAACTTCAGAAGCCAATTCTCCCAGGTCCACTGGCCAGGAAGACCAGAGTCGAGGCAAGACGCATCTGTTACCAGCAGGGCCGCTTCCTAGTTGACAGGAAAGGCGTTTGCACTGCGTCCAGCTGGTGCACGAGCAAGAGAAAGGACTCAGCTTACGTTTTTTTGAGATGGGAGGTGCCTTGGAGCTAGACCCCTGCCTAGAATTCACCCAGTGAATGGCTGGAGGTATAGCTCAGAGGAACAGCCCCTGCCTAGAATCCCCCAGTGAGGGGCTAGGGGCATGGCTCAGAGGTACACACAGCCCCAGCCTAGCATGAGTGGGAATATGAAAAAAAATGTAAAAATAGACTCCTTCCAGTGTGGTGCCCAGAAGTGGGGTGACTCCTTCCAGTGTGGTGCCCAGAACTGGGGTGACTCAGGCAGCAGGACCACCAGTCTAGCTCATCAGTTCGTGTAGTGAGGCGCTGTCTGAAACAGCAGAAGTTACTGTCCTGCCCCTGCAAGTGGGGCTCCAGGTTGCCTCTCCTGTGTGGTGAACCCTGTCCACAGCCCTCTCTGACTGCAGCTCCCATCTCTACACGGAGGACCTGAGGCCTGGCCTGGCACTGCTCCCTTGCACCCTTCCCTGCACCCCCACCACAGCTCAGCCTCCTAAGAGGGTGATGTGTTAGCCCCACTCACTGCTGTCCACCTTCCAAGTTCTGTTTTTGCTGGTGACCCTAGACTGTCACCTTTTCACACCCTGGGACAAAGGCTTGGACACCTGAGGGCCAGGCCTCTAGGACCAGCCTGGTCCCCCTCCTCCTCCAGGACCAGCCTGGTCCCCCTCCTCCTCCAGGACCAGCCTGGTCCCCCTCCTCCTCCAGGACCAGCCTGGTCCCCCTCCTCCTCCAGGACCAGCCTGGTCCCCCTCCTCCTCCAGGACCAGCCTGGTCCCCCTCCTCCTCCAGGACCAGCCTGTTCCCCCTCATCCTGCAGGCACTGCTCCCTCCAGCTTGCTTCCTATCGCTGGTCGCTTCCTGAAGTGGGAACCCTGCTCTCTACTCTTGCCGGGCTCAGCATTGTCTTCCTTTCTGCCCCACGACCACCCTGTCTTGAGCATGTTGCCTGGTGGCCACCGTACACACCTTGGCTACATTCCTCAGTGTCTTGCTGCTTGTTTACTATTTATCGTGCGTGTGTGTGTGTGTGTGTGTGCGTGCGTGTATGTGCATGTGCAGTGGTCAAGAAACTCTTTTTTCTCTCTTTTTGGTCTTTTTGAGACAGTGTTTCCCTGAGGCCCAGCTGTCCTGGAACTCACTCTGTAGACCAGGCTGGCCTGGTGATCCGCCTGCCTCTGCCTCCCAAGTGCTGGGATTAAAGGCCTATGCCACCACGCCTGTCAAGGAACTCAACTTGTGGGAGTTGATTTTCTCCCTACACCACGTGGGTCCAGGTGCTTGAACTCGGGTCACAAGGCTTGGCAGCACGCGTCCTGCTCTGGGTCTTGCTTCTTGTCTGAGCCTCTAAGTGACTCACTTGGGGCTGGCCATGGGGGCAGGAGGCCTGTGGAAATCCCAAGCCTGTGGTCCGAAACCCTGTCTTTGTTTCCCACAGGCCTTTGGGAACGCCAAAACAGCCCACAACAACAACTCCAGCCGCTTTGGGAAGTTCATCCAAGTCAACTACCTGGAGAGCGGCATCGTGCGGGGGTAAGTCACCAGGCCAGGGTGTCCGCATGCCAGTGGGGTGCTCCCTTCTCAAGCTGGGGCTCCACGCAGCTTAGCTAGTGTGCTGCCACTGAGGCACCACCCATCTGTGAATGGGCTGCAGAGGGCTTCAGATGGGCAAGGTTCTGCTTGACCCAGAACAGATAGGGGCACTCTGCACCTGTGCTGGGCAGCATTGTGAGGTAATGGTCTGCAAAAGCACTGAAGGTGGGTGGGGCCTGAGCAGAGGTGGACGGAGACCGTCATGGGGCCTGGGTGGGTGGGGCCTGAGCAGAGGTGGACGGAGACCGTCATGGGGCCTGGGTGGGTGGGGCCTGGGCAGAAAGATGGATGGAGACCGTCAAGAGGCCGGGGTGGGTGTGGCCTGAGCAGAGATGGATGGAGACCATCATGAGGCCGGGGTGGGTGGGGCCTGAGCAGAGATGGATGGATGGTGTGATGG